>JAAALK010000287.1:65483939-65859769 GCA_019279435.1 Zizania palustris | reverse complement strand
CTTCTTGGCCCCCCTAAGCAGTTTTTCTCGATATTTTAACTCCCGACGATTGCTCTCAAGTAAATCAACAATTTCGCGTTCATAGGATGATACCTTTTCGTTGTCGTTGTCGTCGGAGTCATCGGAGGAGCTCTTTTCTTCCTTATCCCCAAGAGCCATTGAGTAGAAGCTCTTGCGGGATCTTTAGCACTGATGTGAGTGGCTCTTCGGTCTGTCCCCGAAGGCCATGAAGCAGAGGCCCGCCGGATCGTCCTTGTCTTTCCCCTTCCTGATGATGATCCCCTCATCGCTTGAGCTCGACGAAGAGGAAGATGACCTTGTCGCGCTTCTTGTTCTCTCGCCGGTAGTCCTTCAGGGCCTTCTTGAAGAATCTGGTCTTCAGCTTGCCCTTGATTAAGGAAGAGCTGTCGTGCTTGCCGGAGTCGTGGAAGCCACCACCGGTGCCCTTCTTGTGGCCATTGCGCTTGGGGCAGTCGGCGATGAAGTGTCCTAGATCACCACACTCAAAGCACCCGGATTTTGTACCGTGTCTTTTGAACATCCTCTTGTCATAGACACGACGCACCCGGTTGTTAAAAAGACATAGGTCATCATCTCCCAAAGACTCAAGCTGGTCCTCAGTGATAGACATCAAAGAGAACCCAGCACAACTCACAGACGTGGGATCAACAGAAGGTGTAGCAAGGGCCAGGGACTTTGATCCAGAACTAGTGAGATTTGATCTCAGCTGGATATCAACCTCAGTGGCCTTTAGCTTGCTAAACAACTCAGAAATGGTCAAGGTATCGTAAGAAGTGCTCTCAATGATAGAGGATACCTTGATCTCCCAGATCTTTGGGTCCAAGGTATGGAGAACCTTGAGCGCCTGCTCATGATCTGAGACTAACTGAGCACCCTCAGCCTTGTTGTCCCGAAGCTTGTTTATGATCGATTGAAAATGACCGAACAAAGCGTCAATAGATTCACCCGGCTCCTGTGTGAAGTTTTCATATTCACGCCGGTAGGTCTGATAGAGCCGAGCCTTGACTTGGGCTGTTCCCTCATGGTGTGCCTTGAGGGTAGCCCAGATCTCTCTCGCATTGGAGAGATGCCTCACACGCTCAAACTCAGTGGGACCTAAACCAGAAAAGAGAATGTTCACAACTTTACTATTGTTCAGATGCTGGGCAATGATACCAGGTGTACCATGCTTAGAAACTGGCAATATAACAAATGTATCATGAACGCAAATGTCCCAGATGTCCGAGCCCTGGCTCATGAGATAGGCTCGCATGCGAGTCTTCCAATAGTTATAGCCATAGGCTTCCAAGGACGGGACCTTGCCAGGAGAAGTCATGATCACTACTGGGGTTTAGAACCGGTTAAGGTATAGAAAAACCCTAACCAGGCTCTGATACCACTTGTAGGACCGAAAGTAGCGACCAGAGGGGGGTGAATGGGCGCCTAAAAATTCTTTCGAATCAATGGCCTGCTCCCAACACCCAACGCACCTCAAAGGACTAAGCAGCAAAGCATGAATAGATTGCCTAAGTCTAAAGGTATATAGCCTAAAAGCAACTGATGTTAAAACAGAGAAACATCACTACAGTGCTAACAGACAGATAACCAGTATACACAAGACATGGCAAGTTAAACTTCTCAATGGAAGATCTAAGTATAAATAAAGTGAGATGAGAAGTTACTGTTCAAATCTATCTCCTAGTCGAAGCCTGCTTCGCTGGTCGAAGCCTGCTTCGCTGGTCGAGGCCTGCTTCGAAGGCTAGTGGCGAAGTCTGCCGAAGGCTGTTGTGAAAGTGCCGAAGGTTGTCTATCCTAGTTCGAGTGTGACTGAGAGCGAAGTATGCTTCGAAGCTAAGTATGACAGTGTCGAAGCTTGCTTCGAACAGAGTACTTCAACGGCTAGGCTTCGAACAGAGCTTCGAACAAGCTCATGGAAAAACAACCTTCGAAAGAGTAGCGAAGCCCGACACATGACAGAGAAACCAAAATGAAGCCTACACTCTGCCTTCGGAGCTAGCAAGATCGAAGAAGGATCGCTGAAGTGAGAACCTTTGACACACACAGATCAACTTCGAAACGAAGTTTGTAAGAGTCATCACACACAAAATCGAAGGTGACAAACACACTTCGAACGACAAGCTTCGAACTCACAAGCTCCAACCCTCGAAAATGACAGCGGCAGAAAGATCTCAGACTTCACGTCGAGCGAGGTATATTAGAGAGACTAGCTTCGAAGTCTACTCTGAAGCCTGTCGGAGTATACCTTCGCACAGACGGTCGAAGTGTGCCAAGCTGACAGTGCACAAAAAACGGACTCCGAAACTAGCAACACAGAACACAACGTGAAGTCGAAGTTCAAGCGAAGCCCTCGAGAATGTCAGATTGAAGCCTGCCTAACGGAGCTGAGGGACTTCGAACAGAGACAAGGGGCTTCGCCAGAAACAGCCAGAAAAAGGGACTTTGGCCCTGTCAACTGGATCAAAAAGCTGTGTAGGAAAAAGCAAGCCTAGAGTACTAGTGTACTGTTGCTACAGTGAAGTAGTACTACTTGCAAATAGCAAGAACTAGTACTCCTCGTGAAGAACAGGAGCAACCGAAGCACAAACACTCAAGAAAAATGGCTATGCACGTGAACCGAAGCCATAAAAACTGCTGCAGATATGCTGCGCACGATCAGAGAATAGAAGCTTCACTGCATTAGGAAAAAACTGAGTAAATGCAAGGGAAAATATTAAGAGCAGGAGCCTGGCGGCGCACAACAGGAGAGAGACAAACGAAGGAACCAAAAATGACCCAGGGAATGAATGAAAAGTGATTTCTGGAAGGGTAGTCCAACCCTAGGGATTGGGGCCCTATTTATAGGCTGCCCAAAGACCTAGAATATTCCACCAGCCCCTTAGGGTTTTTACAGATGCTAAAATAAAGAAAATAACTCAACTGCCCTTAGGATTTTTTACAGACTCGACTGACTGACTGTGGGCCTAGAGATACAGATGACTTATCTGGAAGCTAAGCTTTCGTAGCGACTACGGCTTCTCTTCTGGACAGTCGGATACAAGATCAACGGTTGTCAGTTTTGTGCCGAAACTGACAAAGCCTCCACCAACTTCGCACCAGGTACCCGGATTGGGCCGGCCTGATTCCGCAGCTCTCTCAGCCTGGCAATCACTCACCGCCCATGTACCTGAGTCAGTCCTGGTCAACAGCCCAGTGGGTCTTCTGCTGCTTCTAGCCCATGTACCCGGATTGGGCCAGCCTGACTTCGCAGCTCTCTCAGCCCGACAGTCACTCACTGCCCGTGTACCTGAGTCACACGCGGCCCAAGAAACAACATATCTCCTCTCTTCTATAGTCCTTTTTGACTATTGTTGACAATGACTCATCACATCTGGAGCCATGAGGCCCACGCTATTCAGCATGGCTCCTCACTCCGCTCTAGCTTCGAGGCCATGATCCGCTCTGACTCAGGCCTTTGCCGAGATGAATGATCGCCACCACTCTAGCCGTACAACTATGACCCGCTCTGGCCAGACTATTGTTGTATCGAAGGAATGCTGGATTCATTTTTGCCAGAATTCTTGGAGTTCAAAGCCTGCTCGGCACTTAAGCATCTACGAGTCAATCACTCTGACTAAAGCAACCATGATCTGCTCTAGTGTAGTCACTATGAAGGTCACTAGTTTGCCTGGGGGCTCTAACGAGCGCTTATCTTTGATCGACTGTCGACGCTCGCCCTTGACGAAACGTGATGCTAAAGGATCTAAATAATGTGCATGTGGCCTGAGTTCCCTACGTTACACAGACCTTAGCTATATCGATGAAGCTGGGCAAAGTTTTGAGCGCAGTCGGACAAGATAGGAAAGGCTTAAAATGAGGAAATATTTATTACATTCTGATGAAATGTACATATACAATGATTTATTCTACTCTATTTTTTATCTGCTCAATAGGATCTAGCCTCCTCGGGCAAAGCGTTGAAGGGCCTCTCAGGGACGAGGAAGCCCTTTGATGACACCCCGAGGAAGAAGCGCGTCTGGAAGGATCTCCGACCAGAAGCGCTAGCGTGTCGGGCAAGCTAACGGGTCGAGGGTGGTGTTCCCTCTTCCCGGGCCACGGCAGTCATGCCAAGCATCTAGGAGGATGCCTAGAGAGAGCCTTGGTGAGCTTTTTATCTGCTCAGCAAGGTCTACTCTCCTGCGTCGTCCCCTGTGCTTCTCTGAAGTTGAGGAAGCAGCTCCACGCCGGAAGTGAGCGATTCCCATGAGGACGACGACGTAAAGTCGCCGCATGGTCTTGTTGTGCCCAGGCCATGCTCGGAGATCCGCCATAAGGTTGCCGCATGGGCTTGCAGTCCCATCTCCAAGACGCTGGTGATCTTAAAGAAGGAAAAGTGATCAAGATTCTAGTCATGAAGATTGATGAACAAATCAAGAAGTGAAGATACACTTACCTGAAGTCTGGAGGCTCTTGGTAACCCTTCAAGAAATCGTCACACCAAGCCATCTAGAGAGTAACACCTTTTGATGAAGAAAAGAGTTAAGGCAGAGAAGATGATTTATGCTGAGATGTTGAATAAACTGAAGCCAAAGGGGGACCTATTTATAGTACCAAATGGAAGGCGAGGAGGCGAACCGCCGACATCTTATTAAAGTGAAACCCCGCTAATGGCGCACTGAGAATTGCTCCGCTAGTCATCATATCGCGATGGTCAAAATCCCCTGCCATGCAGAAGGGATTCGCCGCCTGACAGGCCCGTCGATTCAGCACCATTTATGGCTTCGCCATGATTTTCTCCACCGGACTCCGCCAAGCGAAATTTGTGGGATTTAACAATCCCATGACCACCGTCGGCCCGGGGCCACCAAGATAAGTCTCCAATTCTCCATACTTTAAATTTCAATTTGATGTGTCATTTAAATTTGGAATTTATTCACTTGTAAGCATGAGTCTCGGAGCAGTAGCAGTTTTTCCCACTCTGTATCCATGATCTGCTCTAGCTGAGTCATTGGAAGGCCCCTTTGCTTCTAAGTGCTTAACAAGTTTGTGGCTCTTAAGCATTGCCCTTGGGACCTGCCACGGTTTTCCTACTCTGTATCCACGATCAGCTCTAGCTGAGTTAGTGAAGACCCTTTCTCGGGATGCTTAATGACGGCCTTCTTTTGGCAATCTCCTCTACGAAATTTCATGATCGATCACTCTGTATCCACAATCTGCTCTGGCTGAGTCGAGTCGATCGGATTCCAGACAAGTTGCCTCTACCGATTGGTTCCCAATGATTCATGCAATCTATGAAAGTGCTTACGGTTCAAAAAAGCGTGTATGTGGCATGCGTTATCCCTGCGCTAGCGAGCCTGCACTATGGCTAAAGGATCACAACCAGTCGGATTGCATACAAAAATATAAAGTGACCAAGCAACATTATGTTACATGTCATGCAAATATGTCACACATATTTATGTCACTCGGTAGGTGCAGGAGGAGCAGGAGGATAATATTCAATCTCAGTAGTTAAGGTGCCGGCAGCCTCCTCGACTTTGGCGTAAACTCACTGGACGCCGGCCTCGCTGAAATGCGCTAGCCACCCCGCTTGGACGAGATCCAGTTGGATGGTCGGGTATAGTACCCGAACGACCCCCAGCGCATGAGTGGTCGTTGTCTTCGCAAAGTCCCGAGCCGACTGCTTCAGCTATCTATCAGTGTCGTCCAGCCGAGCAAATGACTCTTCCACTGACCACCGAGTGCTCGGGGGCTCGTCATCAACTATTTGGATCATCACCTCCACGCATGACCGATATGCATCTAAATGCCTCTAGGTGCTCATCAGACGCCGCTCTAGGTCTTCAAACTGAGCAGTCACTCGATGGTGGACCTCTACAGAGCAAAACAAAGTTTTTAGGACATAGATTGATGAAATTCGTCTTGGAAGAAAAAAGTGCTCAGAAGAAGTTCATACTTTTATACTCACCCCGCCATTTCTGGGCCGAAGCCTCGGACTCGGTGAGCTACTTCTTCAACCTCTCGAGCTCGGCAGAGGTAGCATATCTTTCAGCGAGTTGCTTCTTCGCCTCCTCCAGCTTGGCCAGAGCAACGTCCCTCTCGGCTGCCGCATCATTGGCCAAACATTGTGCCTGGCCGATGATTGTCTCTAGATGCTCGCCGGACGCCAACAAATCTATGAGAAGACGAAGAAGAGTTACACTCTAGATCTGTGGGTGAAAATACTGAATATATTGAGACATACTGAGGGTCTAGAAGTCGAGCTACTCACGAAGCTGCTACCGGAGACCATGATTCTCCATCTCCAACCGTCGCAGCTCATCTTCCTTTTGGGACAGCTCGACATCCTTGGTTTTTAGCTTCTCTCTTATCTCGAGAGCCACATCCTGCATGGATACCCGGATTAATCTATACGCCAAGGTATGCAAGCCTTTTTTGTATGAAAACTTACCATTGTCTTCCGGCTATGGTACTTGAACGACTTCAAGCGCCCGGACATGGCCACCGACCATCGTTGAGGGGGAGTATGTCTAGAGGGCGGTGGTGCTGATCCGACCGTAATAGGAGGAGCAGAGCGCTCCTCCCCTAGCACGGTGGGCTCTGTTGTGGCTGCTCCCACGGTTGACGGTGGATCCTCAGACCTTCTCGGCGAAGTAGGTTGGGTCCCCGCCGTGTCACCCATCAAAGGTGGCCCGCCCTCAAGTGACCCCAACGGTGTTGTGTAGACCACAATGGCAGTGGTTGGCACAACGACACCGGTCACCTCGATCGATCTTGGGTCGGGCAATGGCGATCCTCTAACCCTGTCAAGAAGAATATATAGTGATGATCACGAAGAAATGTCCAAGAAGATCGACTACATCGACAAATGTCCTCACCACGCCAATCACCAAAACATTGCCTTCCTCATCCGTGAGCTGGGTCCAGCACCAAAAGCAAAACCAGTTTGCGGATCTGAGCGAATTAGTGATAGAGGCAGGGTGGAAACCGAGGACAACGATGCCGCAACCTCAGCCGATGTAGGCGCCCTCTCGGAGGCATCCGAGTCGTCTCCTAGAGATGAAGGGATCTTCGGAGGCCCCTCAGCTTGCTTCCGCTTCGCCTCCAACTGGGCAATGCTCCGAGTCGCACGACAGCTGGGCGGAGTCATCGCCCACTTCTTCGCCTTATTTGCTGAGGGGGAGAAAGCTTCCTTGATCTTCCTCTTGTTGCTGGGTGTGCCGCCATCTGGCCCACGCGCTTTTCCCGATAGGGTAGGGGTGCTCTGGCAATGAAGCCAGAGAGATGAAGACAGCCCAACCCTGAACAATCTCACATTCAAGACCTGAAGATTGACCATGAGTTCCTCCAAACCCTCGATGAAGAACAGGAGGAAACAGCATTACCTTCGGTCGGGGAAAATCGAGATGGAAGGGGCGGCAGTGGGTGGAACATTGGGCTTCGACCTTGCTGTTGAAGACACTTTGTGCCCTCGCCCTAGCCTCCTCCAATGACAAGGCCTCAGCCAACCCCCTGGTCGAATCGTCGGCCCCCGAAGACTCATACCCGGGGTGGAGCCGCTGCTTCAGTGGCACAACCCGATGGAGCAAGAAGTTGAGCACAACCTGGAAGCCTGTGAGGTTGCTTTCTCGAAGACTACGGATCAAGGACACCAACTCATCAACTTGCCCCTACTCCTCGACTGGGTATCAGTCAGTCCAGGTGGCAGATGCTAGTGGCACTCGATCAATCTCTAGAGATAGGGATGGCTCGTGGTTTCACACATAAAACCAACCCGAGTGCCACCCCTTGTTTGAAGTGGGAAGTAGGACAAAGATGTACTATGCCACCTTCCCATCATGAAGTTGAAGCCTGCATCCTTCGACCACTTTGCTCTGAAGAGATCGCAAGCAGAAGAAGTTGAGGAAAAGATTGAAATGGGGATCAATCCCTAGGAAAGATTCACACAACTCGACGAAGATGGCAAGGTGAAGAATGGAGTTGGGGTTTAGATTGCAGAGAGAGAGATATCATAATGTTGAAGAATAAAATGAAGAAAAGGATGCACCGGCAACCCAAAGCCACGAAGAAAGAAGGAATCAAAGACCACAATCTCGTGGGTGTCCGAGGAAGGAAATGTCTCACTGTCGGCTGCTCGCCATGACGAGATGGCCTTCAGTGGAATCTCTCCCCGATCCTCTAGCGCCTGCACCGCCACTTCCTCCATGTTGGAGACGCGGAACTCTTCTAGGCGATCCACCGGCTTCCAATGAGTGTTTGCCACCATTGAAGTCCTGGAGACCCTCGCCAAAGGTTTCAGATTGAACAACCGTCGAGCTTTGCAGTAGCAAATCATGCAGTTGTAGTACCGAGAACTTTTGCGAGGTGCCAGGAGATCGGAAGAAAATGGAGAAGTGACGAATGGAGTAATACTTCAAAATGCGCTGGGGGTACTTATAACTTTCCTCCCAGCAGTTCCCCATCCCAAAGTGTCACGACTGCCAAAGCGAGCGGTTTGTAAAAACACTTTTCGCCATCAATCACGCCGGCGCGGTTCCCAGGGATCACTCAGAGGATCTTGAACCGCGCTCCAAAAGACAAAGTAAGAAAAAAATCAAGTGAAGCGACAACGCCAACTTCCATCTCCCCACGTGGTAACTTCTTCCGGTGGGGAGGCCGCATGGTTTCAAGATCAACTATGCCAATGGTAAACCCCCAAGGAAGATGTTTTGAGACTGAAGCTCATTCTCTGAAGGAACATCAGCCTTAGGGGTTGCACTCGGTAGGTGCACATGGGCGGTGCACTGATCGAAGACATGACTACATCAAAGTTACTTGGAGCTCTTCCAGCCCACTCCGAGCACAATGCACACCAAAAAGAGCGTGGGGGCTGCTATTGGGGATATGATCTAGGGTACCCCACCGAGTGGTTTAGCCCGGATGGCCGACTGCTGGCAAGGCCAACCCATGAAGGACTTCTCGACTGCCAGGCCTCCCACTTGGGAGCAGATGCGCCCGAGTGGTGAGACACCAATAGTCGACCCAGGTCCATCTACCCAACGGTTATCTCCAATCAACGCCAATGCCACAATGACAATCATTAGCACTAATTAAAGGTAGTTATGCGGTTGTTTCTACATGCTATCAATGTCATGGTTAATTTCTATAACTCCCTAGTCCTTCTCATATAAAAGGATTAGGGGATGCCCTAAGAGAGAGGGACAAAAGAAAAGAGATCGACCCGTGTGATCACCTGAGAACTCATATCACCATACACCCCCATTCATCCATACACACACATGAGTAGGGTTGTTATCCTCTGGGAGGCCCAAACCTGTCTAAAATTTTCTCATGTCCGTCTCCTCATTGTTTTTACCCCTTTTTGCCCCTTTCAACCGGGGTAACCATCGAATCCATAGTCGTGAATCCTCCTTTCTGCCTACACAAATCACACTACGGGTGCCCCTGTAGGCTTTACTGTTGGCGAATAGGGGAGCTACGCTAGCTGACAAATTCAAAATTTATGCCCTAGGCCCAAGACTCATGCACGTTCGAGATTATGGATCGGTACCTTCTAGCACGAGACGCGCTAGGTGCAGTTGAAGAAGATGTCGAAGTAGCGCGTCAAGCCTATCCTCGTTTCGTCCTTGTCGTCCTTCGCCGATCCGATCGATGAAGATGATGTAGTCATTCGTATGTAGATGTCCACGGGCGTCGCTATTAGAGCAACGCCTCCACGGAGTCCACACGTACAGGGATGGAGAACCTCCCATGGCAGCGTGCTAGCACCGTACATGAGAGATGGGGATCCTTCATCTCAACGATTGAGATCAATAAAGGAAGTAGAGGAGTCTTTGGTGGCTAGGTCTGATCTAGGCTTATTGCTTGTTCCAAGACGTCCTCCTCCTCTCCTTTTATAGGGCTGAGAGCCGCCTGGTCATGCTCATCTCAGAATCCTCAAAACTGTAACAGATCCAATCTGTTTGCTCACGTCGGAACTTTTGATCCTAGATCAGAACTTCCAACAGGGTATTTTAGGTCTCCTAATACAGTACGACACACACAGATCTAATCTGTTATTGCCCACCTCGGAACTTCCGATACCATATCGGAACTTCTGATCAGTACAAAAATCCCCGATTTTGAATCAGAACTTCTGGCTCGTCGGAACTTCCGATACCATGTTGGAACTTTCGAAGCAACATTTGCTCTTTGTATCGAGACTAGAAAATAACTGTAACTTTCGATACTTCCTATCAGAAATTTTGATCCATGGAATTTTCTTGGGCATATCTGTTGACACAAAAACGTGCCCCCGCACTTGGGTCAGTTCAATGATCCAAAAGCGTGTGTATACTTAGGGACAAGCCTAAGCGTAACACAACACTGACGTCGCGTTCCGACTACCCTCAACAATGGCAAGGTGGTGGAGTTGCCAGGTAACCAGATCACACAGAAATAATCCAATTAGCCGAAAAGAAAAATATTACATAAAAAAATCAGTAGGCTGACTAGAGCCTGACTGACTCGAAGTATACTGTGTGAAGAGGTTCGCCGAAGGGGGCCTTTGGCGTCTGGTGTGAAGGTATCATCGAAGGTAGTCTTCAGCATTCGGACTGGTCTGGCCAAAGGCAAGCTCCGAACAGATCTTGACACGAAATCACCTCTGAACAGCGGGGTTTGACGCGAAGTCTTTGACACGATACAAACACTCCAGCGCAACACACTGGCGTGACTTCATCCGGAGCGAAGTATGGGTGTGGCGAAGCCTGTCGTGATGAAGCCTGCTACGGAGCGTGTTGGCGTGCGGGACTTGGTCAAACCGACAACAGCGTGATGGTCTGGCGCGGGTAGTCGAAGCAAGGATTCCACCAAGGGATGTTCTGGCAGTCTCCGAAACCAGCCTCCTGGCTTTGGATACCTCCAGCAAAGGGGCTCTGATGGTAAAAACCTGCAAACAGAATAGAGATCAAGTGCCAATTCGGCTTAGGGACTGAATCTGCTAAGTGTTGCAGTAGGGAAACGAAGGTAGCAATCTGTTACGTAGATTAACGGATACTTCATAGACGAAGTAACAAGACGATAGCAGTCTGTTACATAGATTAATGGGTACTTCACGAGTGAAGTAACAAGGCTTACCAATGTTCCAAAGTGGCCGGCGGGTGGCTTCTAGGCAAACCCACGAAAGTTGCAGAAAGGTAAATAAAAGGTAAAGGTAAAGTTCAAAGCTAGGGCTTTGTGATTGATTTGTGTTGGGGGGCTTAATGAACCGGCCTCAGCCCTATATTTATAGGGGCTAGTCTTCTTATCTCTAAGATTAATCTGGTAGGATTCAGCCTAATCAAACTTAGGGATAAAATTAGCCAGAATAAGACTCAAACTCTATCTCTGGAAATCAGCCCGAAGTGGGCCTTCGGCAGGGCCTACTGAAGCCTGCTCCTCGTGCCGAAGCTTCGGCGAGGCAGGCCTCCGAAGGCCTTCAGGCCAAAGGTAGAAGGCCGCTGGCAGGCTTTCGAAGCCCAAAGCTCAATGGGCCTTCGGCCCTGTAGGGCTTCAGCCCGATTCAGGACATGTGTATTTTTGGCCCAAATTACCAAAATTGATATTTTGACAATCTTGACCATTTAATGTCATTTTTGCTATCAACAATATCCTTCATTGAAGTTCCCACGCAACGATAGGGGGTATCTGGGGGTTCATGCCCCTCGGCCCATCCGACCACCTGGACCAACTCAGAGCAAACGGTCGGCGACACCCTGTCCAAGGATCCTCAGCTGGAGCTCTGTTCGAGGTAGTCATTCCGTAGAGCCAAGATGGTCTTACATAAATCGGTGTTATGGCTATGATTCTCTCCGTGGACGTTGTAGTGGAAGGTCTGGCCCCCTCCTAGGGGCCTAACTGGTGGCCTCGAGCTACCGACTCAGCCTCCGCTTTGGTTGTGATGGTACTTGGGCGGCTTTGAGGTGGGGGCGATGTTGAGCACCTCTCCCCGATAGTGCTTCCGCCCTCTCCTAGAGTCGTGCTATCGATGCTCCATCGATGAGGCTCGGGGAGGGCTGTGGCTTCGAGCTTCGAGGGCTTTGGCCTCCAGGGCATGCACCGGGGCGACCACCGCA
Source organism: Zizania palustris (assembly GCA_019279435.1). Lineage (NCBI taxonomy): Eukaryota > Viridiplantae > Streptophyta > Magnoliopsida > Poales > Poaceae > Zizania > Zizania palustris. The sequence goes on along the minus strand of JAAALK010000287.1, from coordinate 65,847,677 downwards.
TGCCTGCAAAGTTACCCCTCTTTGGATCTTGCGTACTCCTCGAAGTACGTCATTAGTTGAGCCACCGAAGAGATGGCCTTCTGGTGTAGCTTGTCGAGGAGGCCGAGGTTGGTGACGCCTTCATGAGCTGCGTCGATGACAGAGGAAGTAGACTATCTCATGATCTAGGACTTGGTGTGGGAGAAGCATTGGGAGTACTGGTGGAGCATCTCCCCAAGCTACTACTTCACTTGAAAAAGGCTCCCTATGGACATTGGAGCCACGAATGTCCCTTAGAAGTTGTTGACGAACTTCTTCTTCAACTGTTATGATGAATTTATGGATCTTAGCTTCAGCAACCAGAACCATCGGAGGGAAATGCCCTCGAGTGTGAGGGGGAAGCACTTCGCCATCGCATCACGCACCCCGCCGCAAGCCTCTATTGCCAAGGCATATGATTGGGAGAACTCACTAGGGTCAGTATTTCTAGTGTACTTTGGGAACTTAGCCGCTCAGATTTTGGAATCAAACCGCACCTTCTGCAAGTCGAGGTGCAGTGGAGAGTCTTCGTCGAAGGAGGTGTTATGCTTGCTTCTTTGGGCTTCTTGGTCCTTAGTGTCGCTTACTGTGATAACATCGGCTATTGGTGCCCTTGCCAGCCTTCTCCGATCGGGGAGCTAGTTCATGGCCACTTGCCGCCATCTCATAAGCTTGGCCCTAAGTTAGGCATTCTCGACAGCCATAGCATCACCCAGGCTCCCACTTCCTCCGGAGTGCGTCTCCAGGTCTTGTGATCTAACAAAATCCATCTAGACTACCATCAATGTCGGGAGGAGATCTCCGGGCGAGCGGAGGCTGAGAGCCCCTTAGCCCACTGAGGAGCCATGCTGAATAGCGTGGGCCTCATGGCTCCAGAAGTGATGAGTCATTGTCAACGATAGTCAAAGAGGACTGAAGAAGAGAGGAGATCTGCTGTTTCATGGGTCGGGTGTGACTCAGGTACACGGGCAGCAAGCGACTGTCGGGCAGAGGAGGCTGCGAAGTCGGGCTGGCCCAATCCGGGTGCATGGGCCAGAAGCAGTAGAAGACCCACTGAGCTGTTGACCAGGACTGACTCAGGTACACGGGCGGTGAGCGATTGCCGGGCTGAGAGAGCTGCGGAGTCGGGCCGGCCCAATTCGGGTACCTGGTGCAAAGCTGGTGGAGGCTTTGTCAGTTTCGGCGTAAAACTGACAACCGTTGATTCTGTATCCGACTGTCCAGAAGAGAAGCCGTAGTCGCTACGAAAACTTAGCTTCCGGATAAGTCATCTGTAACTCTAGGCCCACAGTCAGTCAGTCGTGTCTGTAAAAATTCCTAAGGGCAGTAGAGTCTTTTCCTTTATTTTTGAGTCTGTAAAAACCCTAAGGGGCTGGTAGAATATTCCTAGTGTTGGGCTGCCTATAAATAGGACCCCAATCCCTAGGGTTTGGACTACCCTTTTGGCTGAAATCACATCTACTCTTTGGGTCATTTTGTCTCCCGTTTCTCTCACCTGTGTGCGCCGCCAGGCCTTGCTCCTCTCTGTTTGTGCATTATTTTTGCTCTAATCTCTTGGATGCATTAAAGCCTTGGTCCCTGGTGAATTTATTTGTTGCATATTGTTCGGTTTGGGGAGTTATTGCTTTGGCTACGGGCTGCTGAATTTATTTCATGAGGAGAAGCTTCTTCTGTTGCTTCTGTTCTTCACAAACTGAGTACTAGTTCTTGCTGTTGCAAGTAGTACTACTTTTCTGTAGCTACAGTAGTCAGTGCAGCTTTTCACCTTCTATTGCACTGCTTTTTGATCGAGGCTGACAGGCTCTGTCACCTTTTTGGCTGTGTTTCGAGCGAAGCTACTCTCTGTTCGAAGCCCCTCAGTTTCGCGAGGTAGGCTTCGATTTATCTCTTTCGAAGGCTTCGTTCGATCTTCGGTATTTGGTTTGCGTTCTGTGTTGCTAAGCTTCGAAGCATTTTTCTGATCGACAGCATTACATACTTCGAACAATAGTGCGAAGGGGCATCGGCCCTATCTGTTCGAAGTCCATACTTCGACAAGTTTCGAAGTTGGGTTCGAAGCCTGTAGCTCCGTTAGGCCTCGCACTGACTTCTGTGTAGCGTGTCACCCTTCGCCTCTCTTTTCGGAGCTTGCTCTTTTCGAAGGTAGAGCATTGGCTTCGGACTTGTTTTTCTGTCGCGTGACAGGCTTCGCTTCTTTGTTCGAAGGTTGTCTGTTTGTGTGTTGTGTTCGAAGCTTTCTGTTCGAAGGTTGTGCTTCGAAGCTCTCGGTTCAAAGTTGTGTTCGAAGTTTTGTCTTCGAAGTGCTCACTTCGAAGCAGGCTCCGACTCTGTCACCTTGCTCCGAAGCTCTTGGTTCGAAGCTGTGTTCGAAGCCTTGTCTTCGAAGTACATACTTCGAACCAGGCTCCGGCTTTGTCGTACTTCGCTCCGAAGTACACTTCGCAACTTGCCACTTCGAACTAGGCTAGACCGTGACACCTTCAGCTTCTCGGACAGACTCCGTCACCAACCTCCGAAGCAGACCTCGACGTGCGAAGGGGGCTTCGCCAAGTTCCGAACAGGAGACAAATTTGGACAGTAACTTCTCTCTTCATCTTATACATACTGAGATCATTTCATTGAGGAGTTTAGGCCTGTTACACTTTGTTCATCTGTCTAGTTGCACTGCTTTAATATTACACTGTTTATCATCAGCTGCTTCTAGGTTAGAAACCTTTAGACTTAGGCCTTCTGTTCATTTTCTGCTGCGTAGTCTTTTGAGGTGCGTTGGGTGTTGGAAACAGGCCATTGATTCGAAAGAATTTTTAAGGCGCCCATTCACCCCCCCTCTGGTCGCTACTTTCGGTCCTACACCCACGGGGGCTAGGGGTTCTGCGGATGGGCCCGTGGAGACTGATGGGTCTCTGGTTTCGGGTATCGTTTCTTGTTTTGGAATTGCGGTGGCTCCGATAGCCGTTGTGGTGTCGGTTTGTGGAGGTTCCTGCCATAAGGTCCGGGTGGACCTTCGAAGGGAACTCGTATTCGCGCTCCTTTTCAGAGGCATGTATTTTAGAAAGCCTTTTGTGGAAGAGACACTAGCTTTTGGTACTAGGGTCCCCACTGACGGCGTCAACTATTGGCGTAAAAGATTACGCTAATAGGTTTGAGTACTTCGAAGTATAGCTCTTAGCTAAAGGAATTGTCTTGAGTCCCAACAGAGCCTCCCAAGGGGATAATAACTCTGGCGGGGCTCTAAGTCTGTGATTGCTTCAGTCCTCATTAAAGTGAAAGGAAGGGGGTATTTATAGGAAGAGATCTACAAGGAAAATACCCTTTTACCCTCTAGTTACAACCATCATTATGAACTCTATTCACCGGACCCCGTAGGGTTATGATGGTACTAACTTATCTAATCGCCTGAATAAAGCAACTATCTAGTCGTAGTGCTGGCGCACGTCTCCGACTAAGTGGGAGCGTCATCACGAAAGGACACCTTCATAAAGAAAACTTCCAATGGACAACGCTTGGTATTGCAATCATCACGCCCCATTTGGCAGTGCCCTTCGGTGGAAGTGGAGCCCCGAAGGGCCTTATGCAAGACCTTTGTTATGGCTAGCTTTAGAGTGCTCGTGGGGGCTTCAAATCCCTTTAGGGGTCTTCGTCTGGAGGGGGAGATGCACACTTTTGAGCGCCTGCTTCGGAGCATCGTAGCAGCGCCGAAAGGCTTCGCATGCGCCGGCTCCGAAATCATCTTCGGAGTCCTTGCTCCAACTACTTATGCTGACGGGGTTATTTTCCCCCAACACTACTGTTCAACGATGTCATGGATATGTTTGTGTGGAATGGAGCCTGGTCCGATGCTTCCACACGACATTGTATGCGTTGATCTAGCAACATCCAACATAAGTCTCCATCGCCAAGAAAGAAAAGGAGCAGGAAGAAAGAGGAGAAGATATGCTGCATTTGGTATTTTGAAGTCGAAACACATATATCCAAGGAATGTATAAGGGCTAATAGCAATTAATGTAGATCTTAGTGATGGGAAGCAGTAGATCTTAGTGACGGGAAGCAGTAGATCTCTTTAATTTGATAACCAAAGAGGCCAACAGTCCCTTTATCTAGGCCTTGGTGTGGGCGAAGCGCTGCGAATACTGGCGCAACATCTCACCGGGTTGTTGGTTCACCTAGAAGAGGCTTCCGGTGGACATGGGGGCCACGAAGGTCCCTTAGAAGTTGTTGATGAACTTCTTTTTCAGCTGCTCCCAAGATCTGATGGATCTCGGTCTCAGCGACCAGAACCACTGGAGGGCGATTCCTTTGAGGGCGAGGGGGAAGCACTTCGCCATCGTATCTCGCCCTCCTCAGCAGGCTTCTATCGCTAGGGCGTAGGACCGGGAAAATTCCCCGGGGTCAGACTCTCCAGAGTATTTCGGGAGCTTCGCCGCACGGAACTTCGAATCGAACCGCACTCTCTATAGGTCAGGGTGCAGTGGGGACTCTTGGTCAAAGGAGGCATTCTGCTCCTCCCTCCGAGCTCCTTGGTCTTCATCGTCACTTAACGCGACGGCTTCGACCTCAGGCGCCCTTGTGGGTCTTGGGAGCTAGACTGCGGCCGCTTGCCGCCATCACATGAGCTCGGCGTTCTCGGTGGCTAGTGCATCGGCCTGGCTTCCGCTTCCTTCGGAGTGGGTCTCTAGGTCCTGCGATCGGGTGAAGTCTGTCAGGAGGACCATAGCGGGGCAGTCGCCGGACAGATGGAGGCCCATGAGCCCCTCCCGAGTAGGGGCCTGAATGTCTGCAATTAGGTTCATGGAGTCGGAGAGGTCTCCGACTCTCGGCGTTACACCTTGATCTTGGGCTAGGGCGGCCTCGGTTGCCGTAGTGGTGTCGGCTTGAAGGGGCTCCTTCCATGAAGTCCAAGTGGACCTTCGAAGAGGAACCGCGCTAGCACTCTTCTTAGGAGGCGTGTTTCTTTTTGTCGATATGTGGTGGAGAGGACGCTAGCTTTTCGAACAAGGATCCCCACGGACGGCACCAACTGTTAGCGTAAAAGATTACGTCAACAGGTTTGAGATGGCAAGCTTTCTTAAAAACTAGGTTTCCAGATGGAGAGACTTTACTAGAAAGTTGTATTCCTAGATCTCGAGAGAAGATGATCCCTGTACAATACGGGGGAAGGTATTTATATGGGGAGCCATTTGCTAGACAAATACCTTCCTACCCCCGGTCTTACATACGTCATTACAGACCCCGTATCCCTAATTGGTAGGGGTACGACGGTACATGCCCTGCACATTACCCGAACTAGACTACATTTGGTAGGTGTGACGATGCGCACGTGCGGTCCTATCGTACACCTAGTCACGATGCGACCGCTACAGACCCCCGCATCACACTCTACAAGAATAACTTAACGTCACGACTGTTATGTCTTCGCTTTAGTGGTTGCCGCCCAGGGACCACGGAAATCCAAAGGGCTTCGCTCCGGTCATTCGTCGCGACCTTCCTCGGGACCGTCTACCGGAGGTCTCCGACCCTCGGAAGGCTTCACTCCAGACCCCCGTCGTGGCCTGCTAGGGAACTATCTGTCAGAGGTCTCTGGCCCTGGATGGGCTCCGCATCAGGCCCCAATCTGCGCGAGGGCACGAGCCCCCGCAGAGCCTATTTTCGACCCCGAAGTACGCCCGGTGTGTCCCGGCAGACCGGCCCGCAGCTTCTCGCCTGATCATTAAGGCCTCATCGCCGTAGACTCCGAGACCGCACCGCAACCTACAATCTTGTCCTGACCACTGCCAGAATTATTTCCCCCAACAATTACTAATGCACATTTTCTATCTATTACTAAAGATACGTTACTAAATACAATTTATGTGGTCGTGTGCAAAAGGCGGCAGCACACCACTGACCCTATAGTTCGTAATCGGTAGTTCTGTACCGCTGTGAGTTCGTAATCGCGAAAGGATCGGTAATTATTTTTTTTTTCAATTTTGCTCGTAAATTGGTCGCGTTATTGACGTACGAATGGGTCTGCGCGAGGCGATTTTCGACGGCAACACAAACCAAAGCCGTTACAAAAATCTTCCTATGCGGCCATGGAAATCTCCACTACAATCCGAAGCAGCCCACCGGCAGCGTCGACGCCATGAACGTCATTGGTCCAATGCACCCGCACAGTCCACGTCGATCGATGTCCTTCCTCAACTCCCGCCTGTCACGGGGAAGTTTTGCTCGTTCGGCTTGCTCCATCTGAAATGCGCGGCGTCGATCCACTTCTTGCTGACAAGAAACTTGCCGTTCTCCAGCGCCCATCGTGCCTTGTGTGTGGTCCGGTCGGTGGCGACGACGTGGGTGACAGCCGCGACGACTTTGGCAGTGCAATCGGCGCCGAGATGCTTGGCCCTCTGCCGCATCTGTTGGTAATTGGCGCTGGAGTCGAGCGGGTTCACCGACTTCACCCGGCAGAACGCCAGCGTGCACCCGCTTAGTACCTCTTGCCGTGACAGCCTGATCACCTCCCTGACGTCCGAGAAGGCGGCGCCGCACACCGAGTGGAAGAAGCACTCGTGGACGCGCCGCAGGACGTCCAGTATCACGGTGAGCGCGCCGTCGTGCTCTCTCTCGTCCCGATTCAGCTCCGCCAGAGACATCGTGTTGTAGTTCCGGCAGCTCGAGGCGAAGTACAAGTACTTCTCCATTTCGATCAAGTTGTCGTTGTGCTCCTTCCAGACATCCTTCCTGTCGTCAAGGATCACCACCACGACGTTCTCGTCCGCCGGCACGACGACGTCGAGATTCTTCCTATTCCGCTTTGTCGACTCTTCGCACGATATGATCCTCTCGCCGAAGTAGACGCCATCGGGGTCGAGCAGCTTGGCGATCTCCCACGCGTAGCGCCTCTTCCCCAGCGTGTACACATGCATCTCGAACATGGCGTTCGCTTGCTGCAGGAAACCTCGGACGAATGGCCTCAGCTTGGCGAACATCTGGGGGGACAGGGAATTCAATCGGAACAGGCCCTTGCCCGGATCATCTCCGGTGTGCTGACTGAACCCGTTGGCTTGCTCGATAGGGGAGAGATCATGGACTCCGGTCGAGTTGATAAGCGTGTGGTCCAAGTCCAAGACGAGGATCAGCTTCTTCGAGAGCAGGAGGCTCGCCAAGTGGTCATCCTTCGTTCCCAGCTCCGTTAGCGTCATTGAGTCGTCGCTGATGTAGCCAAGGGAATGTCCGGAGGCTTCACCTGCTCCGCTCCCTTGTTCCGAATCCTCCGCGCCGTCATCTTTCTTTTGCCCGCGCGGGAGGAGGAGCTGGCTGCCGACTCCAGGGTTAGGACAGCCCCGTGCAGAGGCGTCCTCTCCCCCCGCCTCCATCCCACCGATGGCGTCAGCGGCGGCGGAGGGATCCATTCCGGCGAGGCGGCCAGCAGCCCGGCAGTTGGTGAAAGGGATCCGAACTTCAACGGGAAGCTTGCGATGGAAGGGAGCGGGCGTGCTCGGGTAAGGGGGATGAAATGGGCGGGCGTTGCCGCGGCTGGGATCAATCTCTCCCCGCCCGTGCCCCGCCCGCCGTGGGCTGCGCGACTAAACTATTTTCGGCCCTCCCCCCATTTGCGGCCCACAGAAACGCAGCGCTCTCTCTACAGTCTACTCCGCGCTGCCTCGCATCCCACGGCTCCATCGCATCGCATCGCATCGCATCGCGCTGTTCCGCGCCCTAATTCGCCGCCGCCGGCTCGTCTCCCTCCTCGCCTCCCGGTACAAGTACTACTCGCCGGCGCTGATTCCTCGGTTTGTTAGCGGCCGAGGCGATACTCGTCTTCAGCGTGATGGTGGTCATGGCGAGGAAGGAGGACCATGAGGCGCCGTCGAGCCGCGTTCCGCACCTGCCATGGATGCGGTACCCCGTCGACATCGACTCCTTCTCTGACTGCCCCGTCGCGCACCTCCCCCGTCTCGATCCCAGGTGCGCTCCCATGATTTTCCTTCATTTTAATCACTTCAACAAGGGATTCACTAGTAGGTTTGCATTTTCGTGGATTATGAAGTAGTTTGCCCTGTTTGGCAGCACGCTGGACTTGTAATTCTGGGATTATGCTATCTAACAGTCCTGAGATTTTACTCCATTTTCTGTGGAGTTTTCAGTGAACTCTGACCGTTTAGGAGGCGTCGAACTCAGTGGGGCACAGATCTAGGATTTCATATCACTAATATCACAAACTTATTAACTAATTATCACAACTTTTAGTGGGCATTGATATCATTGGATATGCCAGATTACTGCCATCAACACCAAAGCAGAGAAGAATACTTAGCTAAACGATAATGCATTGTCGTCGGGTGACAACACATCATTCACTGGTGATCTGCCCCTAGTCGAACTGCTCACAGTTGAACTTCTCTATGTTCTCTTAGCCAATGTTCAAGAAGGCGCTTGGTGTTAGGTGGTGACTCGACACCTAGAGCCTAGAGACACTTAGGTTATCCTATCTTTCTCTTGCTCTTTCTCTTGTTTTCTCTCTTCTCGTGACTCATCCCTTCTCTATCCTACACTTGTTTTCTCTATCTTAGCATTCCCCTCCCCTTTACTTGCAACCCTGCAAAGGCTCCTGTTATGTGCAGATTAGTTAGAGATAAGATTGAATTTGTTAGATTAAGATATATATTGAATTAGTTAGATTAAGATAAGATTAGTTAGGATTATTTCTGTATTAAAGATAGAGATAAAGATAGCAGATTAGATTGTATTATGATTATAAATACCCCATAAGACTGTCTCCAACGGCATACCTATTACGATACCCAAACCTAAAAATGGGTGTTTCATATAGCTTTTGCATACAAAATCTATCTCCAACAGAGTAGACAAACACGGTACCCATTTTGGGTGAGAGGCCAGGCGGAACCCAAAATAGGGTCTCCTTGCTTCTCTTCACGCGCAACGAATCTCACCATGCATTCACGTTTTGTCTTCTTTGTTGGAGACAAACACTTTTAGGTGCGAGACCCATTTCCTTCACTACGACCCATACCGCATATAGGTAACTTGTTTGGGTCCTATTGTTGGAGACAATCTAAGGGTCATGGAATAAAGCAACCAGAGGGAATTATTTAATTCCTACTCTTGCTCCTACCAGCTCCAGTCGTGGACGGACCACATGGGGTTGATCCGTCGTGGCACGAGTGCCTCTTCTTCCGCTTGCGCGAGGCTGCTCTCGTTGATGATTCGTGCGCCGCCATCACCGTGGAGATCTATGCCCTTCTCTCCAGCTTTATCCTTCACTTCAATCCTTCCTCTGATTGCCCTTCACCCCTCCCCACCCACCACGACATCAACTATACTAGCAGCTGATCTGGCCGTATGTGACCCCCGCCAGCGGATCTGTGCCGTGTGCGCCTCCCGCTACCAGATCCGAGCCGCGTGCGCTCTGCTGGCAGATCCCACACCGCCGGGCTGCATTTCTAGGCCACCAATAGCCTTGGCGCTGCCATGTTGAGCTGCCTAGGCACCGGGGTCAACTGCCCAACACCGCGGTTGACCACCTAGGCGCCTGGGCCGCCCAACTTTCTGCCTTGACGTGTATCGCGCCTAACTGGTGCCTAGGGTCGATTTTTCGAACACTGCTCTTAGCTTGTTCAGTTCTAAGAGAACTCATAATTTCAGTTGTTTTGCCGGCCTATCTCATTTATTCTCTCAGTATTCTCCAATGCATTTTCAGCACACTAGCACAATTAATGCTATAAAGTTCTTACAAAGGGTGCTTTTAATACGGCAAAAACCTTAAGGAATAATTCAATAACTTGCTTACACCCATGGTGGCTATTTTCTTGCTGCTTCAGGTTGGTAGGGGCATTGCATAGAATGGGGATCGAATCATTTTTTCAAGTTCAAGTAGCAGCATGGCTGGAGACAATAGGTCCTGGTGCTTTTGAGAGGGATATATGTATTAATTCCCCAACTGGATCTGGCAAGACTCTTTCTTATGCCCTGCCTATTGTGCAAATGCTATCCACTCGGAAAGTAAGGTGCTTACGCGCTTTGGTTGTGCTACCTACAAGAGATTTAGCCTTGCAGGTTTGTGCTATTTCCTTTCAGTGTACAATTAGTTTATTTCACATTCTTCAGCTCGTGTTAAACAATACCACGTGTCTCCTCTATTTTTTGTTTGATTTCAGGTTAAAGAGGTTTTTGATTGCATTGCTCCTGTGGTGGGCTTGTCAGTAGGCTCAGCAGTTGGTCAATCATCAATAGCAGATGAAGTTTCAGATCTTATCGAGAGGTCAAAACAAGGGCTTTACCCAACTCTTGATGAAGAATACATCCAGATGGAACCACAGACTAAAGTTGATATATTGGTGGCAACACCTGGAAGACTGATGGATCATATTAACATGACAAAAGGATTCAGTCTGGAGCATCTTCAATACCTGGTTGGCTTATTGCTCCAATCTTTTCCATTGACTTTTTATTTAGACCTTGTGTAAATCAGTTGGCAAAGCTTCTACACCTCCCTCTTTTTTGGTTTTATTAGTAGATAAACATGGAGACTTGGATACCAGTTGTATTATGTACAATTGACATTAGATTTCATACCTGATGTATTGATAGATCCTGTGTTATTTGAGCCAATCTGTGCTTATTTACTGTGTAAATTTTAAAATAAAACTAGCATGTATATGTTTTTCAAATGTGTATAATTTTTACCAAAGTGTATACAATTTACCTTTTGCCTAGTATTTATGCAGATATGACATATCTTACAACATTTCATACCATGCAGTGTTCTTAAGGCGGTAAGGTAAGGCGCGGTGACCTATCCCCTTCTAGTCGCTAACTATTTGTCCCATACAATGTGACTGGTTGTGTGCACGTTGCAGTTCACTGGCTGTGTTGACTGGTTGTGTAGACTGGTTGTGTGCACGTTGCAGTTCACTGACTGTAGACTGGCTGTGTAGACTAGTTGTGTGCACATTGCTGACTGTAGAAAGGAGCAACACTTATAGCAAGTCATCTCTCTTCCCTCTCTGTTAGAGAGAACACTCGCATTGGTAGGGATGACACTCAAGAGTTGGGGCAATTTTCTTTCATTCAACTCACTCAAATGCCATGCCAACCCAAATGGTTGGGGATACATATTTATAGGCTAGCCATGTAGCCCAAGATGCTAGATGCTAGTCTAAGATGCTAAAGCAAAGATGCTAGTCTAAGATGCTAAAGCAAAAGATGCTTAGTCTAGTCTAAGATGCTAAAGCAAATATGCTAGTCTAAGATGCTAAAGCAAAAGATGCTAAAGGTGCTAAGACTACAAACTTGTCCACACATGGACATCACACATGTCATGCCAAACAACATGTCATGCCAAAACACACACACACACATAGACTTAACCTCTCAATCTCCCCCTAAGTCTTGTGTGGCGCCTTCTGGGAAATCTGAACCATCCCAATCCTGGCGCGAAACTCCTGGAACTTGATCCGCCCAAGCGACTTGGTGAGGAAGTCGGCGAGCTGGTCTTGGGTGTTGATGTAGCTTGCCTTCACACTCCCCTCATCCAAACAACTCCGGATGAAGTGGTACTTCACCCTGATGTGCTTGCTGCGCTCGTGGAAAACAGGGTTCTTTGCCAAAGCCAAAGCAGACTTGCTGTCCACCCTGAGCTCCACCGCTTCGGCATCTCTGCCAAGAAGATCACCAAGCAGCCGAGCCAGCCAGAGAGCTTGAGTTGATGCAGAAGTGGTTGCAAGGTACTCTGCCTCGCAACTGGACATGGCCACCACCTGCTGCTTGACCGACTGCCAACTGATCAGACACTTGCCGAGGAAGAACAACGTCCCGCTTGTGCTCTTGCTTGTGTCGATGTCGCCGGCGTGGTCGCTGTCACTGTACCCGATGAAATGCGCCGCACCGGGGCACCTCGGGTAGTACAAGCCGTAGTCAAAGGTCCCCGCGACATAGCGTAGGATCCTCTTCACGGCCTGTTGATGCTCCATCGTCGGTCGCTGCATGAACCGACTGACGTAGCCAACTGCGAACGCCAAGTCCGGTCGCGTGTGGACAAGGTAGCGAAGGCTGCCCACAATGCGCCGGTACTGCGTCGCGTCCACCTCCTCCGCCGTGCTGTCGCGACTCAGCTTCAGCCTTTCCTCCATGGGAGTGTAGGCTGGGTTGCAGTCGGTGAGTCCGCCCAGCTCGACGATGCGCTTGGCGTAGGCGGTCTGGCGAAGTGAAGTGCCAGAGCTGTCCTGGTGCACCTCGATCCCCAAGTAGAAGGAGAGGAGCCCTAGGTCGCTCATCTGGAAGGTGGCCTTCATCTTAGTCTTGAACGCCTCTACCTCCACCTCCTTGGTGCCGGTGATCACCAAGTCGTCAACGTAGACGCCTACCAACAGGGCATTGTCTCCCTTGCCCCGCCGATAGACTGCAGCCTCATGAGCACTCTGATGGAACCCCATCTGCCTGAGAGTGGAGTCCAACTTGTCGTTCCAAGCTCGTGGTGCCTGTCGCAAGCCGTAGAGGGCCTTGCGCAGGTGGAGAACCTTGTTCTCCTTGCCAGGGATGACAAATCCCGGCGGCTGTCGAACGTAGACCTCCTCCTTCAAGTCGCCATTGAGGAAGGCAGACTTGACATCCATGTGATAAACACGCCAACCCTCCTGGGCTGCCAGTGCGAGGACACGAATGGACTCCATCCGTGCAACAGGAGCGAAGGCGTCGTCGAAGTCGACTCCCTCCTGCTGAACAAAACCGCGTGCCACCAGCCGAGCCTTGTGCTTGACCACCACCCCAGCCTCATCTTTCTTCAGCTTGAACACCCACTTAAGGGTGATGGCACGATGGCCGGCCGGAAGATCAGCCAGCTCCCATGTCCGATTCCGCTCGACGGCGTCCATCTCCTGCTGCATCGCGGCACGCCAGGCCGCGTCTCCTTCCGCCTCAGCGAAGGAACGTGGCTCACCGTCATCGTGCGCCAAGTGCAGCTCCGCATCGAAGTCATGTTGCGCCATCCCAGGAACGGGCTGCTCACCAAGGATGTTATCCATGGTGCGGTATCGTAGAGGCTCGCCGTCATGGCAAGCATCGACACGGTCCCCGTCGTTTGACAATGGAGTAGCGAACTCCACTATGCGCTGCTCATCATGGACTGAAGCTGCGGATGCCGATCCCGGAGATGTGGGCGCCGGTGTAGGAGAGCGAGGTGTGGCCGGTGCAAGAGGTGGTGGAGTACTTGCCGGAGCTGATGATGTGCCAGGTGCTGGGGCAAGCGAGCTCGGTGAAGGTGAGCTGCTAGCTCCCCCTGCTCTCTCGAAGTAGACGTACTCGACGACGAAATCGTTGATCGTCGAAGTCGAGCCATCATCCGCCATCTTGCCCCACGTCCAGCCTCGCCCTTCATCGAACACAACGTCTCGTGAGATGTGGACGCGCTGTGTCGTAGGGTCGAGGATGCGGTAGGCCTTGGAGCCCTCCGCATAGCCGATGAAGACCCCTGGCGCACTCCGATCATCAAGCTTGCCGATGTGGCCGAGCTCCTTGACGAATGCCAGGCAACCAAAAACGCGAAGGTGGCCAACCGTCGGCTTGCGTCCGTGCCAGGCTTCATACGGCGTCTCGCCGTCAAGCGCCTTGGTAGGCGAGCGGTTGAGGAGATGGACGGCAGTCATCACCGCCTCTCCCCAGTAGATCGCCGGCATCCCCCTCTGCTTGAGGAGGGCGCGAGCAGTGGCCACCACCGTCTGGTTGCGGCGCTCGACGACGCCGTTCTGCTGTGGTGTGTACGGCGCGGAGTAGTGGCGCTGAATGCCCTCGTCGGCGCAGTACGCCGCGAACTCAGCCGCCGTGAACTCGCCGCCGTTGTCCGTGCGCAACACCCGGAGCTTGCGGCCGCACTCCTTCTCCGCGGCAGCTTGATGACGCTTGATAGCATCTGCGGCTGCTGCCTTGGTGTCGAGAAGCACCGCCCACATGTAGCGGGACACATCGTCGACGAGGAGGAGGAAGTAGCGCCGGCCTCCAGGGGTAGCCGGTGTCACGGGACCGCAAAGGTCGCCGTGCACGAGCTCGAGCTTCTCCTTGGCGCGAAAGCTCGCCTGATGAGGGAATGGGAGTCGTCGCTGCTTGGTTAGCACGCAGGTGTCGCAGAACTGCTCCACATGCTCGACACTCGGCATGCCCTGCACCATCTCCTTGATGCCGAGCTGCTTCAGGGCCTCAAAGTTGAGGTGCCCAAAACGCTCGTGCCACCGCCACGCGTCGTCGTCGCGGCGGGCTGCAAGACACACGGGCTGCGCCACCTGCACATGAAGGACATAGAGGCGATTGCTTCCTCTATTTACCTTGGCGACCAGTTGGTGCTGATGATCCCAAATGCGCAGCACCCCATGCTCGATCTCCACGCGCGAGCCATTCTCATCCAGCTGGCCCAGACTGATGATGGAGTTCCTCAGCTCGGGGATGTAGTAGACACCGGTGAGCATCCGATGCTCGCCGGTCTTGGCGGTGAAGATGACAGAGCCGACGCCCCTTATCTCCACGGCGGAGGCGTCCCCAAACTTGACGGACCCGCGCACGCTGGAGTCCAGGTCGGAGAAGTGGTCCCGCCGCCCGGTCATGTGATGGGTGGCGCCGGTGTCGAGGAACCACCCGTCAATCTTGTCATCATTGGACCCATTGCCGAGGAAGACGTGTGCGCGCGGTTCGTCGACGTGGAGAAGAGCGGCGGCTGTCGACGTGGGAGGGGAGTGCAGCTCAATGTTCCCATGTATAAGGAACAGAGCTGGCTCCTCTTGCGCTTGCGCGACATGTGCCTGACCGCCGCGCTTCGCCTGCCGGCAATCCCTAGCCCAATGGCCGATCTTGCCACAGTTGTGACAAGTGTCATCACGGGTGGCCTTGCGGCCACCGTTGGCGCCGCCAGTAGCGCCTCCATGCGCCTGGGGGGCCTTGCGCCCCCTGCGTGGCTGGCGCTTGTGGCCATTTGACGAACTTGATGCCTCCCCCTTCTTCTGCTCTCGCTGGCGCGCGAGCCACTGCTCCTCGGTGAAGAGAAGCTTGCCACCAGTGGTGGCCGGCTCTGAAGATGGTTGGGGCTCGTCGATGTCGACGACCTTGAGGCGACCTATCGCTTCTCCGATCGACATCCTGGAGAGGTCCATCAAGGACTCGATCGAACGAGCCATTTGCTTGTATTTCCCGGGAACGCAGCGAAAGAGCTTCTCAACAGCTCTTTCCTCGTTGATGAGGTCTTCGCCATGCTGCACCAACTTCTGCAGTAGAGAGTTGAGACGGAGAGCAAAATCATCAACATCCTCACCTGGTTTGAAAGCCAGGTTCTCCCACTCCTTGCGTAGTGCCTGCAGCGTAGCCTTGCGGGCGCGATCGCTGCCAATACATACTGCAGCGATAGTATCCCAAGCCTCCTTGGCAGTCTGCTTGCAAGCAATCAAACACTGCATCTCTGGCGGAATTGCAGCAACGAGGGTCTCCAGCGCCCGTCGATCATCATCGTAGTCGACGTCGTCGTATGTGACTGCCTCCCACATGTGCCGCACTTGGAGCTTCACCCTCATAATCATGGACCACTGGGTGTAGTTGGTCTTGGTGAGGGTGGGCCATCCACCACCAGCACCAGCATCCTTGATGATGGTCTGGAAGCCGCGATGACCATGGCGCCGGTCCGGGGAGGGAGAGCCACGCCGCCTGTGAGGGTCGCGTTCGCCATGAGCACGACCGTCGCGTGCGCATCCTCCCGGAGTGTTGTCGGCGCGTCTGGGCCCGTTTGGGCTGCCGCCGCGAGCACGGGGCTGCGCTGCTGCCCACTGCGCCACCCGCTCATCCTTCGCCCTCCTTGGTAACTCGGCCTCCAAGTCGAGGCTACCTCCCTCGGAGGCACTGCCACTGTTGCTACCGTGGCGCAAAGCTTCGAGCTCTGCCGCCGCAACACGTGCTGCAGCCACAGCCGCCGCCGCTTCCTCTTCCGCTCTCGCTACTGCCAGTTCTGCCGCCGCCAACCTCACCTTCCGAGCCTTCGCTGCCACAACCTCTGCTGCCACCCGGTCGCGCTCCTCCGCCGCGGCGACTTCGGCCTCCTGCCGATGTCGTGCGCTCGAGGTGACTGAGCGAAGAGAGTCTCCTGTGGACATTGCGAGGTGGTAGAGTGGAAGGGTCGTGGGGGTTGCTGCTGCCCTGGGAGGAAGCCGCTACACTCGTGCTGCTGCTCGGAGTGTGGGTGGAACTTGCCGAGTCGTTGGTCTCCGGTGGACCGGCAAGGGAGGAAGATGAACAAGGAGAAGGGCGTCTCCGTTGGAGAGAGTCGCGGAGGGGATTGGAAAGGTCACAGAACCATACAGCTCTGATACCAATTGTTAGAGAGAACACTCGCATTGGTAGGGATGACACTCAAGAGTTGGGGCAATTTTCTTTCATTCAACTCACTCAAATGCCATGCCAACCCAAATGGTTGGGGATACATATTTATAGGCTAGCCATGTAGCCCAAGATGCTAGATGCTAGTCTAAGATGCTAAAGCAAAGATGCTAGTCTAAGATGCTAAAGCAAAAGATGCTTAGTCTAGTCTAAGATGCTAAAGCAAATATGCTAGTCTAAGATGCTAAAGCAAAAGATGCTAAAGGTGCTAAGACTACAAACTTGTCCACACATGGACATCACACATGTCATGCCAAACAACATGTCATGCCAAAACACACACACACACATAGACTTAACCTCTCACTCTCGGCCTCTCTTCTCTGCCTTCTCTCTGTTGTTGCATGCCGCCGCCGCCAAAGAGTCCGTCGCCGCTGCCCAAGAGTCCGCTGCCGCCCAAGAGTCCACCACTGCCGTTGCCACTGAGCAGATCTACCGTTGGCCATTGGCGCCAATGAGCAGATCTGGTGCCGCCGCCAAATAGGTTCGATCTCCGGTCCACTCGTCAGCTGCCGCCTCTCTTCCC
This sequence comes from Zizania palustris, assembly GCA_019279435.1. NCBI lineage: Eukaryota > Viridiplantae > Streptophyta > Magnoliopsida > Poales > Poaceae > Zizania > Zizania palustris. The sequence continues at coordinate 65,830,735 of JAAALK010000287.1, read as the reverse complement.
CCTCTTTTCCCTCTCTTCTCTCTTTGCCTCTCTTGTGCCAGTCGTGCATTTTCCCTCCCGCGCGCCATGCTGCCAGCTTTTTCCTTCCCGTGCTCCTATTTTCATGTGCGTCAGCCAGCCGCCAGACAGCCTGGTGCTCGCTCTAGGGACGCTGGGCGTCCAGGCGATTCCATATCGTGCCTAGGCAGACGCCCAGCGCCTGAGGTGGACGCCATACACCCCTCCACCAAGGTGAGGTAAACGCCCAGCCCCAAATCCTGCCCAGACGCCGAGGCGATGCCTTGAGAACCATGATACCATGTCTTTGGCTCTTTGCTAATGGCAAGAAGCTAACATGATTATTCCAGGATATCTTGAAATAACCAGAATAAGGACACACCTGTAAAAGACCCTTACTATTGTTATCTTTCATAACCATGCTTGCAATATAATGACTTTTACCTTTTATTGCATGCACATTAGCACATAATTACTGGATTGACAGGTCCATCAATTTAGGCTAGCATATGTCTTTGTTAGTGGCAACAGGAAAACATGATTGTTCCCGAACATCATGGAACAACCAAGCAGACTATGGATGTCTTTCAAAACCATTCAATTTTACCTTCTTTTGCAATATAATCTGAGTTTTTCCTTTTGTCAGTTTCACATTATTGGATTGACAAGGACAATAATTTATGCTAGGTCGCTAGCATATGTCATTTAATCTGCATTAAGAGTCTACTTTTCCATCTTATAGTGCCTCATACTTCTACTTTCTATGTTGGCATCTCAGGTTGTTGATGAAACAGACAGGATGTTAAGAGAAGCATACCAGTCCTGGTTGCCAACAGTTATCCGGCTTAATCGTTCAACTAGTCAAAATCATTCCATGCCTAATATGAACAAAAAAACTCTACTTCATCCATTGACTACCATTAGAAGATCGTAAGTCTCATACTTGTATTTTCTACTCTCCTTTTACTCTTTCAGTAACATTTACATATCAGTACATATTTTTTGTGCACTGCGATTCCGTATGGCCTTTCTTTCTATTATTATGATGACACTTTGTTGATTTATATTTCAATTAAAGATTTGTTAATCTATGTTATTGCATGTAGTGGTGTTGAGCGTGGGATTAAAGGTAAATGCTTTCCAAGATTGGCAAAGATAATTTTGTCTGCTACACTGACTCAAGATCCAAGCAAGCTTTCTCAACTTGAGTTGCACCATCCCTTGCTATTGAATAGCGGAAAGAAGCGTTACAGGATGCCAATAAAGCTAGAGTCCTTCAAGCTGGTCTGTCCACCTCTCTATTCAGAACTTTTTTTTGGCTATTACATTTTTTATTCATCTTGATGTTGTGTTGCTATTGCAGATATGCAAATCAAATTTAAAACCACTCTCTCTTATTGTTCTTCTTCAAGAGCTGCTTGGGAAAAAATGCCTGGTTTTTACTTCATCTGTAGAATCAAGTCACAGGCTGAGCACTTTACTGGAATTTTTTGAAGATTTACCCTTCAAGTTTAGTGAATATTCACGTTTGCAGCGTGAATCTACTCGGAGGTAAGTTCAGTTTCATGGAACTGTGATTCTGTCAACAAATAGACAACATTATTAAGTACATATAATCATATATATCATATCTAGCCGAATATTCCTTGTTCAAGTCCTATGGGTCATATTCTTTTGGAGCATGTGGGTTTGAACTTAGAGAACAACAATACTTGTATAGTTGTACAGGTTCTGTTGATGATGGGATGACACTATGTGAGTTTGTGAGTGTCATGGGTGTTAGGCCAGGGTTTTGGGCTAGGGCCCAGCCCTGCCATAGGAACAGTATGTTGGAGAGAAAACACAGAAAACAGAATTTTTGGTGGCTAAAATCAGAACTGAACAATGAAAACAGAACGGAACCAACACTATTCTTCTTCTCATTTCACTCACTTCAAACAAGGCTGGTTGGGGGTACATATAGGATAGAATACTTGCAGCTCAAGAAGCTCAAAAGCATAAAGCAAAAGTAGAATATGCTAAAGCACTAAAGCTAAAATGATGACACCACATATGCCAAAATTGACTGCATCCCCTAACACAATACTTATCCTCTCAATCTCCCCCTAAGTTTTGGGAAGATTTGCTATTTTGGCACTCCAAAAATGTGCACTTTGTTATAATAACACTTCTGAGGCTGACATATAGGACCGTCTGAGTCAATGAAAGTGGGTCTAGATGTCAAAAATACGAAGCCACTTCTTTCGAGTGCTAAAATAGCAAATCTCTCCTAAGTTTTGGGTGGCGCCTTCTAGGGAATTTGAATCATCCCAATCCTGGCATGAAGCTCTTGGAATTTGATCCGCCCAAGCGACTTGGTGAGGAAATTGGCAAGCTGGTCTTGGGTGTTGATGTAGCTGTCCTTGACGCTCCCCTCGTCCAAACAACTCCAGATGAAGTGGTACTTCACCCGGATGTACTTGCTGCGCTCATGGAAGACATGGTTCTTCGCCAAAGCCAAAACATACTTGCTGTCCAACTTGAGCTCCACCGCTTTGACATCTCTGCCAATAAGATTGCCAAGCAGCTAAGCCAGCTAGAGGGCTTGAGTCAATGCAGAAGTGGCTGCGATGTACTCTGCCTCACAACTGGACATGGCCATCACCTGTTGCTTGATCGATTGCCAGCTGATCAGACACTTGCCAAGAAAGAACAGTGTCCCACTGGTGCTCTTGCTTGTGTCGATGTCCCTGGCATGATCGTTCTCGCTGTACCCGATGAAGTGTGCCGCACCGAGGCACCTCGAGTAGTACAAGCCGTAGACATAGGTCCTCGTGACATAGCGTATGATCCTCTTCACGGCTTGTTAATGCTTCGTCGTCGGTCGCTGCATGGACTGACTGACATAGCCAACTACGAACGCCAAGTTTGGCCATGTGTGGACAAGGTAGCGAAGGCTGCCCACAATGCACCAGTACTGCGTCGCATCCACCTCCTCTATCGTACTGTCATGACTCAGCTTCAACCTTTCCTCCATGGGAGTGTAGGTTGGGTTGTAGTCGGTGAGTCCGCCTAGCTCAACGATGCACTTGGCATAGGTGGTCTGGCGAAGTGAGGTTCCGGAGCTGTCTTGGTGTACCTTGATCTCTAGGTAGGAGAGGAGCCCCATGTCACTTGTCTGGAAGGTAGCCTTCATCTTCGTCTTGAATGTCTTCACCTTCTCCTCTTTGGTGCCAGTGATTATCAAGTCGTCGACGTAGACACCTACCAACAGAGTATTGTTTCCCTTGCCCTGCCGGTAGACTGCAGCCTCATGAGCACTTTGTTGGAACCCCATCTGTCTAAGAGTGGAGTCCAGCTTGTCATTCCAAGTCAACTCCCTCCTACTGGACGAAGCTGTGTGCCACTAGTCGAGTCTTGTGTTTGACCACTAGCCCGACTTCATCCTTCTTCAGCTTGAACACCCACTTAAGGGTGATGGCACAGTGGCCGGCTAGAAGATCAACTAACTCCCATGTCTATTTTCGCTCGACGACGTCCATCTCCTGCTGCATCGCGACATGCCAGGCCGCATCTCCCTTTGCCTAAGTGAAGGAGTGTGGCTTGCCGTCGTCGTGCGCCAGTTGCAGCTCCACACTAAAGTCATGTTGCGCCATTCCAGGAATGGGTTGCTCACTAAGGATGTTATCCATGGTGCGGTAACGTAGAGGCTTGTCGTCGTGGCAGGCATCGATATAGTCCTCGTCGTTTGACTGCGAAATAGCGAACTCCACTGTGCGCTGCTCGTCATGGACTGAAGCTATGGGTGTTGGTGTAGGAGAGTGGGATGTGGCTGGTGCAAGAGGTGGTGGAAGACTTGCTGGAGCTAATGGTGTGCCAAGTGTTGGGGCAAGCGAGCTCGGTGAAGATGAGTTGCTAGCTCTCCTTGCTCCCTCGAAGAGTCAGTAGACGTAGTTGATGATGAAATCGTTGATCGTCGAAGTCGAGCTGTCATCCACCATCTTGCCCCACATCCAACCTTGCCCTTTGTCGAACATGACGTCATGCGATATGTGGACGTGCTGTGTCGTAGGGTTGAGGATGTGGTAGGCCTTGGAGCCCTCTGCGTAGCTGATGAAAACCCCTCGCGTGCTTCGATCATCAAGCTTGGCGACGTGGTTGAGCTCCTTGAAGAACGATATGTAGCCGAAGACGCGGAGGTGGTCGACCGTTGGCTTGCGTCCGTGCTAGGCTTCGTACGATGTCTCGCTGTTAAGAGCCTTGGTAGGTGAGCGGTTGAGGAGATAGATGGCGGTCATCACCGCTTCTCCCAAGTAGATCGCCGACATCCTCCTCAGCTTGAGGAGGGCGCAAGCTTTGGCCACCATCGTTTGATTGTGGCGCTCGATGACGCTGTTCTGCTGCGGGGTGTATGGCGTGGAGCAGTGGCGCTGAATCCTCTCATGAACTCGCCGCCGTTGTCCGTGCGTAGCACATGGAGCTTGCGACTGCACTTTCTCCATAGCAGCTTGATGACGCTTGATAGCGTCTGTGGCTATCGCCTTGGTGTCGAGAAGCATCACCCACATGTAGCAGGACACGTCGTCGACGAGGAGGAAGTAGTGCCGACCTCCAAGGTAGGGGTGGCAGTTTGGCTTGTGGCTCGTGAGCTAGCTCCGGCTTGGCCCACCGAGCCGAACTCGAGCCGAGCCTCTTAGCTCGATCAACATTCAAGTCGAGCTGACCAAGTTGGCTCGTTGGCTCGGTCACTGGCACATGGAGTGAATTTGTCCCTTTATCTAGCACATAAAATCATAGATTCGTGGGTAGTGGAAAACATCAAACCGTGTATTTGCGTCATTGTGTGAGCACTGAGCTGTGAACACCGGACACTGGACACATCTCTCCCCTCCTGATGGTTGGTGCCACTGATGCCCTCGACGACTAGTGGTCCCTAGCCCACTACCCCCGTCGGCCATCGTCACCTACACACGACGTTGTCGCTTGATTTTTTGAGAGGAATGAGTACCCCACGATGCCACTTTCTAAGTTACGAGAGCACAATTTATTGAAAGAGATTGAAAAGGACAACTGGACAGTAATACTATCGAGCTGAGTTGGCTCGTGGCTCGGCCGAGCCCGAGTCGAGCCATAATTTTGGCTCGCTAAGCCATCTGAGCCGAGCTTGACTCGACTCGCTAAAGAGGTGACTTGGTCGAGCCGAGCCTAGCCCACTACCCTCGTCGGCCACCGTCACCTACACTCGACGCTGTCGCTTGATTTTCAGGGAGGAATGAGTACCCCACGATGCCACTTTCTAAGTTACGAGAGCACAATTTATTGAAAGAGATTGAAAAGGACAACTGGACAGTAATACTATCGAGCTGAGGCGGCTCGTGGCTTGGCCGAGCCTGAGTCGAGCCATAATTTTGGCTCGCCAAGCCATCTGAGCTGAGCTACTTCAGGGCCTCAAAGTTGAGATGCCCAAAGTGTTCATGCCACTGCTAGGCGCCGTCGTCGTGGCGGGCTGCAAGACACACGAGTTGCGCCACCTGCACATGAAGAATATAGAGGCGATTGCTTCCTCTATTCACCTTGGTGACAAGTCGGTGCCGATGATCATAGATGCGCAACACCCTATACTCGATCTCTACGCGCGAGCCGTTCTCATCCAGCTAGCCAAGGATGATGATGGAGTTCCTCAGCGCGGGGATGTAGAAGACACCGGTGAGCATCCGATGCTCGTCAGTTTTGGTGGTGAAGATGGAGTCGATACCCTTATCTCCATGGCGGAGGTGTCCCTGAACTTGGAGCCTCGCACGTCAGAGTCCAGGTTGGAGAAGTGCTCCCGTCGCTCGGTCATGTGGTTGGTGGCACTAGTGTCGAGGAACCAACTGTCGGTTTTTTCATCGCTAGACCTGTTGTTGAGGAAGACGTGGGTGTGTGGCTCGTCGATGTGGAGAAGAGCAGTGATTGTCGGCGCGGGAGGGAGTGCAGCTCGATGTTCCTATGTATAAGGAACAAAGATGGCTCGTCACCCTCCTGTGCTTGTGCGATGTGTGCCTGACCCAATGGCCTGTCTTTGCCTGCCAGCAGTCCTTGGCCCAATGGCCAGCTTTGCCACAGTTGTGACAAGTGTCGTCGTGGATGACCTTGTGGTCGTCGTTGGCGCCGCCAATAGTGCCTGGGGAGCCTTGCACTCCTTGCATGGCTGGCGCTTGTGGTCGCTTGACAAATCCGATGCCTCCCCCTTCTTTCGCTCTCATTGGCGGGCGGGCCACTGCTCCTCAATGAGGAGTAGCTTGCTACCGATGGCGATCGACTCTGAGGGAGAGACCAACTCGCGATCGTCGATAGCCTTGAGGCGACCCGTCACCTCCTCGATCGTTAGATCGGAGAAGTCTAGCAATGTCTCGATCGCCAGAGTGACCTGTGTGTGTGTACTTCTTGGGGACGACACAAAGGAACTTCTTGACGCTTTCTCCTCGTCAATGTCGTCGTCGTTGTAGTTGTACCACGCCATCTGCTTCATCAAGTTGGTAAGACAGAGAGTGAAGTCTTTGACGTCCTCCCCCAGCTTGAATGCCAAGCGATCTCACTCTTGACGCATCTTCTACTGCATGGCTCTGTGGGTGCGGTCGATGCCGATGTGTGTCGCGGCAATGGCGTCCCAAGCGTCCTTTGCGGACTCCTTATACGCAAGGGTGAGTTGCATCTCCGACGGAATGATAGCAAGAAGGGCTTCCAGCGCCCTCCGATCCTCGGTGAAGTTGGCGTTTCCGTACTGCACGCATCCCACATGCGCCACGCCTGCATCTTCACCTTCATCATAATAGACCACTCGTTGTAGTTGGTCTTAGTGAGCATGGGGCATCCACCACTGATGTCGGAGTCCTTGAAGATGGTTTGGACGATAGGAGGGGAACTGTGCCGGCCATTGTAGCAGCGACCCTGGTCTGGGGAAGGGGAGATGTGCCTCCTATGAGGGCTCCGCACGCTTGCACCCCGTCTACCATGCTCCCTGTCGTTGCTATCACGTCTGCCAAGACTGCACGCGTCGAGATCCCACGGCGCTTGCTCTAGCGCCGCTCGCTCCCGTGCGTCTGCAGCTTCCTTGTTTGCATCGGCACCCGCTCGGAGCACAACCACTGCTGCTACAGCCTCCCGCGCCTCTGTCGCTGCTTGATGAGCGACTTCAGCTACACGCGTCGCAGCGAGCTCTGCCTGGGTGATGTGGGCTGCCCGCTCCGCCGCAGCCGACCGCACCACTGCCTCCACCTCGCGCCTAGCTTTTGTAGCTGCCGCTATAGCACGCTTGTCCGTCTCACGCTGGATACTAACGTTCTCTATGTCTAGGACATCGCCGGCGCCAACTTCCATGCTGGTCGTAGGAGGCCGAAGAGTGAGAACGGATAGACATGGCAGCGTGATTGGGATGGGATAAGAGAACGGAGAACCTAGGGAAGAACTAGGTTCTGATACCACTTGTTGGAGAGAAAACATAAGAGAAAACATAGAAATAGAATTTTTGGTGGCTAAAATCAGAACTGAACACTGAAAACAGAACTGAACCAACACTATTCTTCTCATTTCACTCACTTCAAACAAGGCTGGTTGGGGGGTACATATAGGATAGAAGACTTGCAGCTCAAGAAGCTCAAAAGCATAAAGCAAAAGTAGAAGATGCTAAAGCACTAAAGCTGAAATGATGACACCACATATGCCAAACAGCACATATGCCAAAATTGACTGCACCCCCTAACACAATACTTATCCTCTCACAGTACCCGTGGGGTACTGTAGCATGAATTAGGTATATGGGTTATATTTAGAAATAGTATCTCTAGGGATTAGATCTTCAAGAATCATGTTTATATTATAGTGCTATCTTTAGATATTATGTCAAGAAAGTTATAGTAGGATTAGTTTATGTCAAGAAGAATCATAGTAGGATTAGCTATATGGATGTAATATAAATAAGCCTTGAGGCTAAACGTAATAAAGCATCCAATTTATTTGTCAATTGGCTGGATTGGTTCCCTTCCCCTAGGTCGGTGTGTCCCTGTGCCGGCGAGGTCCAGGGACAAGGCTGACCATCTCTTTCAAATACAATCTTAGGTCTAGGGCAGGAAATTATGTTTCTGCCTGTGACATGAATACATGATGCTAGCAACACTTATTTCTTGCAGGAAGACACTGGATGCCTTCAAGGAAGGGAAGATAGATGTTCTAATTGGTACAGATAGAATGGCCCGAGGAATACATATTGATGGCTTAAGATATGTTATCAATTACGATATGCCACCATATGTGAAAACATACATCCACCGAGCAGGTCGGACTGCTCGGGCAGGCGAGTCTGGTTCTTGTTTCACATTTTTAAGGAAACATGAGGTAGTACATTGTTGAACAATTATGAGGAATACATTGTTGAACAAATTATAAGTAGGTTTCTGGTACAATAATATACACTAGGTTGATTGATTAATATGCCATGCTAATTAAATTAAATGTATGTAACTGTATGCATAAGAAATATGCCCACCAAAAACTAATCTCATCCATGTGCTCTTAAGGTTAAAACAAATGAAAAAGAAGCTATGTATTTGTTGATCTGGTAGATTTTAATTTGATGCTAATTGATATGGTGAACAGACCTTGCACCACTGGCTACCGAGCACTGAGACTTTCTTGTTTGAACTAGGACTTACAAATGCATAAAATGCTTCCGTGCACATTTTGGATTGTAACATATGTCTAGACTTATATAACCATGTTCTGCATAACCTTACTTTGTATTACTAAAAGAATACATAGCCGAACTTATACCCAGAGCAAGTGCAATCAGATTAAAATCTCACTACATTTTTTTAAAAAAAATTTGGGTTGCCTTTGCAGGTTAAAACTTTTGATAAAATGCTCAAGAAGGCAGATAATTCTAGCTGCAGTGTTCACTCACTACCAGAGGACTCAGTAGAAACCCTTCGTCCAGTTTTTTCCAGTGGTAATTCTTTGTCTTATTTAGAACATACTGATGCACTATACTTGTTTTGTGTTAAATTTAATCTAATTTTGTCATTTTCTGTCTGGGTGGTCAAAAGCCCTGAAGAAACTGGAAGAGTCTCTTGAATCAGAAGCAGGCAAGAAATCCAAGTCAGGAGATAAAATACCTAGTGTTTCTAAAAGAAAGAGAACTATCCAGATTTGAATAAACTAGTTGAAGTTCTAAGTTATTGTCCGTATGATGTTACATCTGCATCTGCAATGTAGATTTGGTGAGTTTTACTCTCTCAGATACCATGATGTTTCTTCTTTTATTTTTCAGTTTTCTTTGCTTTTGTCAGCTATATCCGCCATCCCTGCTGAATTAACATGATTTTTTTGGAGGGGGGATTACTAAAATATGGGGGAACCTACAGTTAGTTCACCCATTTTCCTTGTATGGAAATACAGAATGCAAATGACCACCCATGTTTACTTTTCTGCTTGCTTATTTTGTATGTGTATTAACATGTGTACGAGCTCTCATTTTGTCCACTGTTATCCACTATCAAAATAACAGTTAAATATGGTACTCATTGGTTAAAGTGAGCCTATTCTTTTAATGTGGCATCAGATCTTTCCAAAATGCCTGTTTTGGTCAAATAAGTAATCATCAATAGTGAGAGCATCGGTCTTCTTAAGGTGGTAAGATGAGGTGAGGTAACTACCCATCCTGGCCACCTAGGCGTTTAAGGCACGTGGCGACTTGACGTCATACTCACATCTAACATTAGTCCAGCACAGCAAATTGGGCACTCGAGATAATATGAAATCGGCACATGGGAAGAGTCCAGGCCATCGCAATCTCTGACGCTCCGCCAATCGCCAACCTCGTCGGGCTCCGCCAATCGCCAACCTCTACCGAAGACGCCGTCGCCTGCTGAAGACATTGTCACCTGCCGCCGCCGTTTCCTCCTTTTCTCTTTTCAGTTTCTCCTCTCCTTCCCCTCTCTTTTCCCTCTTCCTCTCTTCCCTCTTCCCTCTTCCCTCTCTTCTCTTATCTCTTTTCCCTCCCGTGCTCTGTTCCCAGCCGCATACCTTTCATACACGCCAACACATATTGCATTTGCCCGAGGTCGCTGTGAGCTAGGACGATGCCGAATCATGCTAAGGCGATGCCCAACGGCCTAAGGCGGTCGCCATACGAGTTTGATCCAAAGTGACACTGACTCCTAGCTGCAGATCACGCCTAGGCGACGTCTTAAGAACATTGGAGAGCATTGAACAGTTCTAATAGAAAGTCTATTCTCTAACTATTTGAACTAATTTTCATACTACCTCTGTTGTCAAGTAGAAGACGTTTTGGATATTGACGGTCTTGTTTGTACTCTATCTTTTCTATTTATGTATTTATAAAAAATATCTATAATATAACTATATGATCATTTATATGACAAATCAATTTATATCATTTTCACATATCAAATCCTAAGATTTTTTAATCTATTAATGATTTAAAATTTTGAGTTTTCGTTACACTGGACTTGTAGGACTTAATCCTTTTTGAGAATGGAGGTTCTACTTTATGCGATAGAATAGCTGATTTTATATTAAGAGGTTGAGTGAACCAATCCTCGAAGGTTAGGTAGACTCTTCCTGGTATGTTCCATTTCAGATACAGCATGTTGGCTCTGTATCTGATGTTCTCTCTGATGGTCCGGAAAGCGCCTCGATTGCATCAGTGGGAAGGAGACTTTCCAGCTTTAGCTGTTACCACACAGCATATCCTATATTCACACATGAACTTCACTCTCCAGGTGAGATAGATGATACGCCCAACATCGACCTAAAAGATGTCGATAGGGATCGGTTGAAGCTGCACTCTTGCTTTGCCTCGGTCTAGCTGCGATTCGGAAAATGTTAAATTGGTATGAAAGAGATAAGCTTTTGGTCACTCTACTGACCAACTTTGCACTTGATGCCGTTTCTGGTCGTATACGACGTATTTTGGTATTTTCGACTCAAAACATGATCACCAGGATCCCTACTCGATCAATAATTTCGATTCCTCCTTACCTACGTTCAGATAAACGACAGCTCTACGTTAACATTCTCAGTTTTTTATGTAGCTATAAAATTTCAGCTCTAACTTAAATTTGAAATCAGAGCCATGTCAACCAAGACCTTACTAGAAAAGAATGCTCAAAGCCCAAAAGGACGCTATACATGTGAACAAAGAAAAGGCTATATGGTTAAACATCATTTCTTGTAAACAAACAAAAGGCAGGGATACACAAAGATAGAGGAGAAAGAGAGATTTGCTCTCATTTGCTCTCATGCCTAACAAATTGATAGCATTTGCTATTTGTTTTATATGGATGTATGATATATAGGGTATGTTTGGTTGAGCTGTGGCTGTGGGAAAAAGCTACTGTAGGCTGTGAAAAAGCTGCTGTGGGAAGTCAGCTGTGGGAAATTGAAAGTCGTTTGGCTGAAATGACTGTGGAGAAGCTGCTTTGAGCTCTAAGCTGTGTAATAAGTATGTAATGTCCATGTGTACTTCAAATGCTGATTTTATATAAAATGGTTATAAACTATTATGACAATCAATAAATCACATATAAATAGAAATTTTAGAAAAGGAAATTAATCTTCATTAGTTTTGCATACACCATCAACATTCGGTTCACATAAGTAGATTTACATGAATTATCTCCCTCTTGCACTAAACAAAGCATCAGGTCTGTGTTCAATTTGGGGAGCTTATATATGTAAAAATTCCAGTTGGTAAAGCACGTGGATTTGTACAATATGCATCTCGGTAAGTACTTGTGCTTTAATAAAAAGAATAGACATTTTGTGATGTATATACTATATTCTTTTAAGTTTCAACTGTAATTTACAGAATCAAGCATGCACTTTCTCACTAGTTAGGAAGCTCAAATCATGAATACATTATTACAGGTGGCGGGTCAGTTGAAATTAATAGATTGTGCACACAAAACAAGTTTATCATGTGTGGTCTAGTTTGTATCATTTTCACAAATTTTACCATGATATGAACCTTAACCAATATCATTTGGGAAGAACTATATCGAAAGAGAACCTTTGAAAAATTGTATGTTCTTATAAACGGATGCACCTTGGTAAGCTGATTACTTAATACATTTTATAACCGGTGCAAAGACATGAACATTTAGAAACAGTAACAAATGATATATGCCTGTAGTGTAGACTCATTTCATCAGTTTGCTTTGTTAAGTATGTGCTTACGTTGTAGGCAAAACTAACAATATGTCAAACAGTCATGTGCAATATTGCCCGTGTTGTACATTTGTAATATATTTCTTATCCTCATCCTGAGCTTCCCAATTTGTTAGAATGATAGAAATACGATGTATTTACAAATTATATAACCGTTTCAGGGCATCAGCTGAAGAGGCAGTACGTCTGAGAAACCAAGGGTTGGTTTCAGTGTTTGTGATGAGTGATTGGCATGCTTTTTACCTCTGTTCGAAGGGGTACCTCCGAAGGGGGTTCGGAGGTTGGACCTCCGGAGGGTGTTCGGAGGTTGTACCTCCGAAGGGTGTTCGGAGGTGGTTTCACCGAAGGGTGTTCGGTGGTTTGCTTGCTGCAGCTGTTGCAGTGGAGTGTGCGTGTCGGAGGGGTCCGACAGTACACGATGACTGGGTTCGTACCGAAGGGTTCGGTACTTTGGGCGGTACACCGGAGTGTGTACCGGAGGTTGCTAACCCGGAGAGGTCTCCGGAGTACTGGATACACTTGTCTGCTTGTCTGTGGTGCGCAGGGACTTCGGAGGCGACGGACAAGGTTCGTAGCAGGTGAACCTGGGTCAAGCGGGAGGCTTGATGCCAGGGGAGCGGGGAGCTCCGTCACGGTGGCTGCGAAGGGGTCCGGGTCGGTCCTCGGGTCGAGGCTTGCCAGGTGAAGGCAGTAAGTGCGGAGGGTGGCTCTGACTGAAGGTACTCCGAGTCAAAGTCCTCGGAGGTGAGGCACTTCGAAGGTACTCCGAATGGAGTGACTTCGGAGTTGGATGGATCAAGTCCTCTGCGGAGGCAAGGCGTTCGAAGTGTGCTCCAGAGGGAGACATTCGAAGGTACCCAACGAATGTCTCAGAAGTCGAGGCGCATCGAAGGCATGGTCCGGGTGAGGCTCGTCGAGGAGTGTGCTCGGGGAGAGACACTGCGACGAAGTGCTCATGGAATGCTTCATGCGGAGGCCTTGGACGAAGGAGGGACTTCGAAGGGTGGTACTCCGAAGGTGGGGCTTCGGAGGGAGGAAGGCTTCGGAGCGAGGCTAGCTCCGGAGCAAGGTTGACTTGAGGTGCTTCGGCCTGCATGGCTTCGGTACACGGACTGACGGAGTTCGAGCTGGGTGAAGCTGCGAAGCCGTGGTGGTCCACTCCGGAGGTGTTGGTGCGAAGGCCCAAGGGCTTTGACGGCTTCGGCTCAAAACCGTCACTGTATCGGAGGCCATCTTCGGTGAAGCGAAGGCCATCTGGCTCAAGGCTTCTCACCGAAGCTACCGCACCCCTCGCGTGCGAAGGGGGGCTTCGGAAAGGTCAAAGGCTGCAAGTCTGACAGTGTCTGCTCTGCAAAAAGCTGGCGCTGTCCCCTCTGCAAAGGCTGACAGAGAAGCCTCCAATAAAGTAGACTACCTTTTGTACCCCTTAGTTCTGTAGAGACAAATCCAATGTAAACCCTAGGGGTAAAGTAGTCACTTCCTTTGGGTGAACTGTGGGCTATTAATATGGGGGCTCGGTAGGTAACATTTAACACTTTGAGCATTTACTGTTGAGCTCCTATAGCCACATACCTCGTTGTATTCATCCAGAGTTCAATTTATTGTGTTCCTTGTTCAAGCTGCGAAGCCCTGCTTCTTTGTGCTTTTTGCTTGAGCTCGCGTTACATACCTCGCTAGTTGTAGTGCACCAAAGCCTGTCTAGGCGAAGGTTGTTTCTGTGCGAAGTGTGTTTTTCAGCGTGCGTTCGCTCTGTGTAACTTGAGACCAGACCTCACAGCTTACTAGCGAAGCCCTGATCGAGGCCCGTTTTGCTTCTTGTGTCGAAGCCCTTAGCTAAGTCTGTTTGTGTGCGTGTAGACCTTCGTGTACGAAGCACAGCACCAGTTGCTGCTGCCAAGTACTTGGTCGAAGTCCTCAGGGGGCTGTCCACTCTTGCAAAGGGTGAAGTGCGAAGCCTGCTCGAAGCACCCTGTGTGCGGAGCCTGCACTGACTTAGCAGAGTAGATTTTCGAGGGTAGTGAGTGGAGCGAAGTCTTCTTGGCTTCGAACTTTTGCTCCTGCGAAGCCTGTGTTCGGAGCTGTCAAAGTACCTCCGAACCAGACCTTCGAAGGTTGTGTTCGAAGCCTGTTCCGCAGAAGACAGAACCAAACCGAAGGCTAGTTTTTAGCCCAAAATTTTAAAAGCTCCCATTCACCCCCCTCTGGTCGCCGTTTCCGGTCCAGCAATTGGTATCAGAGCGGGTTAAGATCACCAGTTGACCTTAACCGGTTTTGTGATCTGTTGGCGACATGGATAGAGGCAGTAAAATTCCTTTGTTCGATGGGACAAATTTTGCATACTGGAAGGTGCGCATGGAGGCTTACTTGTTAAGCCAAGGAAATGCAAATTGGGAGATTGTGGACTCACAATACTCCATCCCTGAGACTCGCACCTCTCAGACTGAGAAGGATCAGTATAATGCCAACTCCAAGGCAAGAAATATACTGTTCATCGGTTTGAGTAGAAGTGAGTTCGATAGGGTGCAGCACCTTAGGACTGCTAGGGAGATTTGGACAACTCTCACTGTCTTTCATGAGGGCTCTATTCAAATTAAAGCCAGGCGCCAAAGCACCTACAACCAACAGTATCAGCTGTTTGTGCAGGCACCTGGTGAATCTATAGATGTCATGTTTTCTCGCTTTGACGCGATAGTGAGTAACTTGCGATCCAACGGGACGCTTGCTTACAATGAACATGATAGGGCTATCAAGCTTCTCTATGCTCTTGACCGTAGCATATGGGAAGTGAAGATATCCAGCATTGAGGAGTCCGCTGGCTATGACACCTTGACCTGTGATGAACTCTTTAGCAAGCTGAAGTCCACTGAGATTGCCAAGGCATCTCTTGCTGTGCACAGAAGCTCTTTGCCACAACCATTGGCAATTGTTTCTAGCACTAGCCGTGGCACCACTGCAGAACCAAGCACATCTGGTACTTGTGTTTTTGCAGATGGTTTTGCTTTGTCCTCCCTGGTCTCCGTCACAAAGGAGCAGGTGGACACTCTAGATGATGATGAGCTTGCTCTCATTGCCCGGAGGTTCACCCGCTTTCATCATGAAAGACGGGATCAGAGTAGAAGTGGTTTTAGTGGTTGCTATGAATGTGGCGACACCTCTCATATTAAGGCCAACTGCCCTAAGCTCAAGAAAAGAGATGAGAGTGAGCGCCCCAAATACCACAAGAAGGAGAGGAAACCCTTTGTGAAGGGCAAGCGCGGCAAGATGGCTAAGAAAGTAGCCAAGGCCGCTTCCAGAGCCTTTGTTGCTGCTCTCAGCGACATCGACACGTCCTCAACTGAGGAGTCGAGCTCTGAGGAGGAGGAGTCCCCAAGGAAGGAGGACAAGAAGGACAAGAAGGGATGAGACTTCACCGGCCTTTGCTTCATGGCCGACAGCGATCACAGCGGCGATGAGCTTGACTCATCGGAGGTAACTCTATCATCTGACCAGCTACTGATTAAATTAGATGAACTGAATGAAGTAGTTCTTGGTCAGGATAGATTACTTGTGCAAGCCGCTAGAGAAAGAAAAGACCTTAGACTTAGGCTAGAATCTATTTCTACTGAATATGCCATGCTTAAGTCTAAATTTGATGATGCTGAATGTGAGTCCTGTTCTGTTGTCATGAGTGAGCTTGCTCAGTTGCGTTCTGTACATGCTCAAACTCTTTCTGAGCTTGAGACTGCACAGAAGCAGCTTTTGGAGGTGGATTCTAGACCTCATGATATTATTGATTACATGAACTGCTCTTTATTACGCGAAAGAATTAATTTACGTGATAAGCATGTTCATGATTTAGAGGCTAGATTGGAAAGGGCCGGTAGTTCTAAGGATGTGCAACCTGTTTGTGACACTTGCATTACCCTTAAGGACCAGCTAGGCACTGTTAGAGAGCGAGCTGAAAATCTCATGTCTGAAAATGAATACCTCCTTTCCGTGGTTAATAAATGCACTGAGGGAAAGGGTAGGATGGATTTGCTCTTGGCCAAGACCAAGTTGTGTGCTGACAGAGCAGGGGTAGCTCTAGGTTTGGGCTTTGAGAGGATACCTTCAGACAGTAAAACCAAAACTGTTTTTACCTCTCCCACTACCCTAGAGAAAGAGAGAGCTCTGTTAGACACCCCATCAGCCAAAAAGCCTACCCATCCACCAAAGAAAACCACACCTCCTGCAAAGAAAAATCCTCCAAGAAAACCACTCAGAGAAAACCCAAGGAGCCTGTGAGAGTTGCTCCTGTGACCCATGAGAGTGTCCCTAGGAGAGTGTTTCACTGTTCTTACTGTCAGCGGGCGGGTCATTTGGTTGGGTTCTGTTTTCGTCGCATCAAGGATGAGCGACGCGCTCAGGCGATGAGTTACCAGGACATGCATTACCCATTTTTAGGTATGCATGAGTCTGAGTTCTACTCTCGTCCTGTTTTTGAGGCTCCTCGTGCTTCTCGAAGAGGTTTTGCTCCTCGAGGTGTTCACCATGTTCCATATGGTGGTAGACCCCGGGCGAGTAGCTTTGTACCTCGTCGGAGTAGGAGACCTCGACATGTTGTTCGATCACAGCATGTAGGTAGACCTCGCACTTTGCATCATCTTGATTTTCCTGTGCGTAGACCGTCTACTTTTACTGTGCCTACTACTCGTGTCACTCAGTGCTGGATGCCTCGTCATTATTTCACTCACCCCAGCACTGAGCGATCGAGATACTCTTATCATGTGTAGGCGACAGATCGAGGCTTGGAGGGCACGTGGATCATGGACTCCGGTTGTTCGCGCCACATGACCGGAGATGCAGCATGGTTCTCCAGCCTCACCACAACCAAGCAAAGGGAACATATCACCTTCGGAAACAATCGAAGGAGTAGAGTGAAAGGTAAAGGTGTGGTAAGAATTAATTCGAACTTCACTCTCAAAGATGTTGCTTTGGTTGAGAACCTGGGATACAATTTGTTGTCTATATCTCAGTTGCTTGATGAGGGCTTCGAAGTGCGATTCCATCGCGATACTTCGCAAGTGCTCAATTCTGATGGCGTTGTGGTGTGTAAGATCTTTAGAGTTGGGAGAGTTTTTGGAGCTGATTTTTCAGAGTCGTCTGGTTCTTCTCATTGTCTTGTTGCACATTCGACTTCTGAGCTTTGGAAGTGGCATAGGAGACTAGGGCATATGAGCTTTGAGTTGCTCGCTCGTCTGAGCGCCCTAGGCCTGATCCGAGGATTGCCCAAGCTCAAGTTTGAGAAGAATTTAGTTTGCGCTCCGTGTCGACATGGAAAAATGATTGCCGCTTCGCATTCGCCAGTCACCACAGTGATGACTGAACAGCCCGGAGAACTTCTCCACATGGACACTGTAGGTCCTTCTCGGGTCAGTTCTTTAGGCGGCAAGTGGTATGTATTAGTTATTGTCGACGATTTCTCTCGCTACTCTTGGGTCTTCTTTCTTGCCAGCAAGGATGAAGTGTTTTCACACTTTCGGAGCTTGGCTTTGAGACTTTTTACTGAACTCCCTGGTGCATTGAAATTAATTCGAAGTGATAATGGCACTGAGTTCAAAAATAGTCTCTTTGTTGACTTTTGCATGGAGCATGGCATAGAACATCAATTCTCTGCTCCGCGGGTTCCTCAACAGAACGGTGTTGTTGAGAGGAAGAACCGCACTTTGGTTGAGATGGCTAGGACGATGCTTGATGAGCATAGGACTCCTAGAAAATTCTGGGCTGAGGCCATGAACACTGCTTGTTACATCTCAAACCGAATCTTCTTGCGCTCAATTTTAAATTTGACATCTTATGAGCTGCGTTTTGGGAGACAACCCAAGGTTACTCATCTTCGTGTTTTTGGTTGTCGCTGCTTTATCCTAAAACGTGGTAACTTAGATAAATTTGAGTCGCGATCTTCTGACGGGATCTTTTTGGGTTACACTACTCATGTTCATTCTTATCGTGTTTATAACTTGGAAACTAACACTGTCATCGAGTCATGTGATGTGACTTTTGATGAATCAACCCCCTCTGTTAGTTCTGCTTTTGAACAGGCAAATGAACACGACATGGAACAGACCTTATTTGAAGAAGAAGATCCCGGAGAATTCGAGGATGAACCCCTACTACCCTCGACGTCAACCCCCGAAGCTGACCCCGCTTCAACTACTTCGGCACGAGGTCCCGAAGCGACTACCTCAACATCGGTCATCTTGGACCACTCCAACGCTCAAGTTGAGGGGGAGACTGCATCCCGCCGCGAGGCTCCACACCATGTTCAAAGGATGCACCCTCCCGAGCAGATCATTGGTGAGCTTGATCAAAGGGTAACACGTTCTCATGCCCATTTCACTAATGCTTCTTTTGTTGCTTCTTTCGAGCCCTTAGATGTTAGTCATGCACTTTCTGATTCTAGTTGGATCAATGCCATGCATGAAGAACTTGAAAATTTTGAGAGAAACCAAGTCTGCAAGTCTGGTCTTTAGTTGATCCTCCACCAAATGTTCATTTCATTGGAACAAAATGGATTTTCAAAAATAAACAAGGGGAGGATGGGACTATAGTTAGAAACAAAGCTAGACTTGTAGCTCAGGGTTTTTCTCAACTAGAAGGGATTGATTTTACTGAAACTTTTGCACCTGTTGCTCGCCTTGAGGCCATTAGGATTTTGCTTGCCTTTGCGACATCCCGGGGATTCAAACTCTATCAAATGGATGTCAAAAGTGCTTTTCTCAATGGCTTCATAGGTGAAGATGTTTATGTAAAACAACCCCTGGTTTTGAAAACCCCAAGTACCCACATAAAGTCCTTAAACTTCATAAGGCTCTTTATGGACTCAAGCAGGCCCCTCGGGCGTGGTATGACAGACTTAAGTCTTTTCTGCTTGAGCGAGGGTATTTGATGGGCTCTGTTGATAAAACTTTGTTTACTCTCAAGCATGGCAAAGATTTCCTCCTAGTGCAGATTTATGTGGATGATATCATCTTTGGTGGCTCTTCTCATGCTTTGGTTGCCGAGTTTGCAGATACCATGAGCAGGGAATTTGAAATGTCAATGATGGGTGAACTCACCTTTTTCCTTGGTTTGCAAATAAAGCAAAGCAAACAAGGTACTTTTGTCTACCAGACAAAGTACACCAAGGACCTGCTCAAGAAGTTCGACATGTCCGATGCGAAGCCCCTCGCCACTCCAATGGCTACATCTGTAGCATTGAATCCTGACGAAGATGGAGAAGCCGTAGATCAGAAGGAGTTCCGGAGCATGATCGGCTCCCTCCTCTACTTGACTGCCACGAGGTCGGACATACACTTCGCAGTGTGTCTGTGCGCTCGTTTTCAGGCTTCACCACGAGCTTCGCACCGCCAAGCGGTAAAGCGCATCTTAAGGTATCTCAAACACACCCTTGAATTTGGCAAATGGTATTCAGCATCTTCATCTTTATGTCTTCGAGGTTATTCCGATGCGGATTTTGCTGGGTGTAGAATTGATAGGAAGAGTACCTCGGGTACTTGTCATTTTCTGGGTACTTCACTGGTTTGCTGGTCTTCCCGCAAATAGTCTAATGTTGCACAATCGACGGCTGAGGCCGAATATGTTGCTGCAGCTAGCTGTTGCTCTCAGATTTTGTGGATGGTTTCCACTTTGCGGGATTTCGGGTTAGATTATAAGAGTGTTCTACTTTTCTGTGACAACACTAGTGCTATTTGTATTGCAAACAACCCGGTTCAGCACTCCAGAACCAAACACATTGATGTGCGGTATCACTTTCTCAGAGATCACAATGAGAAGGGTGATATTGAACTTCAATATGTTGATACCCAACACCAGCTTGCCGACATTTTTACAAAACCCCTCGATGCTTCTCGATTTGCTTACTTGCGTGGGGAACTTGGCATTTGTCACCCTTACGGCATTTTGTGAGGGGGAGCTGTTTTAGATGGATGTGCCTTTGCTAATTGTGTAGAAATTGCATTTACATCTTTTGCACTTATATGCCTGCTTATAATTCATGAAATCATGACAGCTCAACTTTTTTTAATTCATCTGAAACATTCATGTGCATGATGTTTTCTTTTCAAAATCAAATCGTACTCGCTGCTTAGTCTTGAATCTAGCATGTTTAGGTAGGACTGCTTTAGCTATCTTTTATCTGCTTGATAGCAAGACACCTTTTCTTTTGATGCTAAAAATTACAACTTGAAAACTGTTCTACATCTTCATGGATATTCATAAAGTACCAAACAATTGGTTCACTTGGTTAAAATCAAAAATTCCATGATTTTCATGTTTCAAGTAAAAAGATCCAGGTGGGTTTGCTTGTCGCACTACCCTATTCTAGACTGCTTACCATTGCACATTGGTCTGAACTAGAATAGTGTAGTGTTTGCCAAAATCATTGCCTTAAGCTTCTTATGGTTTTCATGCCTAGGCTTGGCCTGATTGGAAAGTATAAGGTGGACAAACAAATAACCCCTGGCACTAAGAAAAGAACAATAAAATTCTTTGATCATCAAATTTGCTTTCATTTGCTCCATTTGAACTGGACTTGTCTGTCTAGAGTAGAAATTGACTAGCTTTGCGCAATTCTTGCTTTTACTTGTCTAGTTTCCTTGACTAAGTGGTGATGCTTTTATTTCAAAAATGATCAAATCACATGCTTCATCATGTTTTTAGAGAATGTTAAATTGAGCTGAGCCCATGACCATTGGTGTTATTGTTGGCATATTTTTGCTTCATATGTCTTTGCAATTCTGCTCATTTCGAAGCTTTGCATCTTTTACATGCTTCTTGATGTTTGCATTGCCAAAGGGGGAGAAATTCCTAAAGAGGGAGACTTGCTACGTTCTCTGCCGCAAGGAGGCATAATTTCCAAAGGGGGAGAAAATGTGACATAAAGGTTCCTTGTTGCCAAAAGGGAAAACTTAACTCAGGGGGAGTTTTTATCTTGAGATTTGCCGAAAGGGCTTTTACTCTTTTGAG
Organism: Zizania palustris; assembly: GCA_019279435.1. Lineage (NCBI taxonomy): Eukaryota > Viridiplantae > Streptophyta > Magnoliopsida > Poales > Poaceae > Zizania > Zizania palustris. The sequence goes on along the minus strand of JAAALK010000287.1, from coordinate 65,809,549 downwards.
AAAGGGGGAGGAAAATTCTTTTGTCAAGTGACATGATTTGGCTCTTTTCTGAGTTTTTATGGTCACTTGTGTGCTGAAAATTTTTAAATTTTCTTGAACTTGGATTTGGTTGTCAATGCACTCATCAAGGGGGAGATTGAGAAACCAAGGGTTGGTTTCAGTGTTTGTGATGAGTGATTGACATGCTTTTTACCTCTGTTCGAAGGGGTACCTCCGAAGGGGGTTCGGAGGTTGGACCTCCGGAGGGTGTTCGGAGGTTGTACCTCCGAAGGGTGTTCGGAGGTGGTTTCACCGAAGGGTGTTCGGTGGTTTGCTTGCTGCAGCTGTTGCAGCGGAGTGTGCGTGTCGGAGGGGTCCGACAGTACACGATGACTGGGTTCGTACCGAAGGGTTCGGTACTTTGGGCGGTACACCGGAGTGTGTACCGGAGGTTGCTAACCCGGAGAGGTCTCCGGAGTACTGGATACACTTGTCTGCTTGTTTGTGGTGCGCAGGGACTTCGGAGGCGACGGACAAGGTTCGTAGCAGGTGAACCTGGGTCAAGCGGGAGGCTTGATGCCAGGGGAGCGGGGAGCTCCGTCACGGTGGCTGCGAAGGGGTCCGGGTCGGTCCTCGGGTCGAGGCGTGCCAGGTGAAGGCAGTAAGTGCGGAGGGTGGCTCCGACTGAAGGTACTCCGAGTCAAAGTCCTCGGAGGTGAGGCACTTCGAAGGTACTCCGAATGGAGTGACTTCGGAGTTGGATGGATCAAGTCCTCTGCGGAGGCAAGGCGTTCGAAGTGTGCTCCGGAGGGAGACATTCGAAGGTACCCGACGAAGGTATCAGAAGTCGAGGCGCATCGAAGGCATGGTCCGGGTGAGGCTCGTCGAGGAGTGTGCTCGGGGAGAGACACTGCGACGAAGTGCTCATGGAATGCTTCATGCGGAGGCCTTGGATGAAAGAGGGACTTCGAAGGGTGGTACTCCGAAGGTGGGGCTTCGGAGGGAGGAAGGCTTCGGAGCGAGGCTAGCTCCGGAGCAAGGTTGACTTGAGGTGCTTCGGCCTGCATGGCTTCGGTACACGGACTGACGGAGTTCGAGCTGGGTGAAGCTGCGAAGCCGTGGTGGTCCACTCCGGAGGTGTTGGTGCGAAGGCCCAAGGGTTTTGACGGCTTCGGCTCAAAACCGTCACTGTATCGGAGGCCATCTTCGGTGAAGCGAAGGCCATCTGGCTCAAGGCTTCTCACCGAAGCTACCGCACCCCTCGCGTGCGAAGGAGGGCTTCAGAAAGGTCAAAGGCTGCAAGTCTGACAGTGTCTGCTCTGCAAAAAGCTGGCGCTGTCCCCTCTGCAAAGGCTGACAGAGAAGCCTCCAATAAAGTAGACTACCTTTTGTACCCCTTAGTTCTGTAGAGAAAAATCCAATGTAAACCCTAGGGGTAAAGTAGTCACTTCCTTTGGGTGAACTGTGGGCTATTAATATGGGGGCTCGGTAGGTAACATTTAACACTTTGAGCATTTACTGTTGAGCTCCTGTAGCCACATACCTCGCTGTATTCATCCAGAGTTCAATTTATTGTGTTCCTTGTTCAAGCTGCGAAGCCCTGCTTCTTTGTGCTTTTTGCTTGAGCTCGCGTTACATACCTCGCTAGTTGTAGTGCACCGAAGCCTGTCTAGGCGAAGGTTGTTTCTGTGCGAAGTGTGTTTTTCAGCGTGCGTTCGCTCTGTGTAACTTGAGGCCAGCTTACTAGCGAAGCCCTGATCGAGGCCCGTTTTGCTTCTTGTGTCGAAGCCCTTAGCGAAGTCTGTTTGTGTGCGTGTAGACCTTCGTGTACGAAGCACAGCACCAGTTGCTGCTGCCAAGTACTTGGTCGAAGTCCTCAGGGGGCTGTCCACTCTTGCAAAGGGTGAAGTGCGAAGCCTGCTCGAAGCACCCTGTGTGCGGAGCCTGCACTGACTTAGCAAAGTAGATTTTCGAGGGTAGTGAGTGGAGCGAAGTCTTCTTGGCTTCGAACTTTTGCTCCTGCGAAGCCTGTGTTCGGAGCTGTCGAAGTACCTCCGAACCAGACCTTCGAAGGTTGTGTTCGAAGCCTGTTCCGCAGAAGACAGAACCAAACCGAAGGCTAGTTTTTAGCCCGAAATTTTAAAAGCTCCCATTCACCCCCCCCTCTGGTCGCCGTTTCCGGTCCAACAACGTCTTCATGGCAGCCGCAGACAGGAGGCAGCCGCGGCGGGTCGGAGGCGGCTGCAGCAGCCAGACAGGAGGCGGCTGCAGCGGCCGGACAGGATGTGGCCGCGACGCCGGGACGAGAGGCGGCCGCGGCAGCAGGACTGGAGGTGCCAGGATAGGGGGCGCCAGGACGGGAAGCAGTTGCGGCGGGTCAGAGGCGTCGGTGTCGTCGGTGGCGGCGGCAAGTCGGCAGGACAAGAGGTGGCTCTGGTTTTGCTGAACATGCATGGGGATTTTTTGGATGAGAAGCTGCCAAAAGTAGGGCTGAATGAGCATTGTATTTTACACTAGGTTAAAAGCTGCTTTTGAAAGAAGCTACTGTGAGTACCACACTCCTTTGGTTGAGCTTCAGGCTTTTAGGAAGCAGAAGCTGCTTGCAAAAGCTCAACTAAAGGGAGCCATAGTATATGGACTTTTGGACCTCATCGTCATATATACGAAGAGAAAAATCATCGCCATTTCACAGTTGCAACCCTTACACCTCTAGACGACATCCTTCTCAACACCGAACAACCGTCCACCTCACTGTTTACCTCCGGCGCCAGCATCTTTCATGGTCCGGAGTCATCGCTGCTAGCGCCGCTGACCGATGGTAGCAATGTAGGGCTGGCTCCTTTGTGTGTTTTGTGTTCAGCACCTCCCCCAGGGTGGATGGAGGGGACGGTTGTGGCGAGAGAGATTGGCAACAGGCAGAGCCTCTTACCATGCAGGTACGGCACGACGGGAGCCCCCATATCCTCCGTCATCCTTGCCACCTGTTGCTCCGTCACCCGCAGGGTGCTGCCACCATTGTCGCCGTTACTGCTGCGGGTGGTTGTGTTGTCATTTCTGTCATTGATAGTACACTACAAAAAAAAGATTTATTGAGTGTCACCAACACTCGAGAACTCAAAAATACCTGCCGAATGATTCATCGAGTATTACACTCGGTAAACAATACTTGATAAATCTACTATCGATAAATAAGGTTTCACTGAGTATTTTTTATTAGACACTCGATAAACACTACGTCGAGTGTCAAATTAAACACTCGGCGAAAAAAAGAAAGTAACGGGGGCGTGATAGATAGTTTGTCATGTTCCAAGTTTGGCACTCGGCAAAAAATACTAAAAAAATGTGCAGTGTAGGGTGGGCATCCCGAACGCACATTTTGTTGAACACTTGAAGGGCGTGACGCGGTGTGACAGTGGCAACAATGGCACGTGGGGGCAAGGCGGCCGTGGCGCGGGGTAGCGATGAGGCTACGACGCATGGGCAGGACGGGCCACAACACGGGGCGAGGACATGGCCGTGATGCGTTGGCGGGACTGGGCCACGACATAGGATGAGGACGGGGCCATGATGCATTGGCGGGACTGGGCCACGACCGGTGGAGACGATAGGGTGCGGCACCGATGGGGTGCAGCACCGGCGGCGCCGAGCGAGGGCGATGAGGCCGCCAGTGTTGAGGGCTATTGTGGGGAGGGAGTAGGGATAATAGAGAGGGAGGGAAAATTTAAAGTGAGAGGGTGAAACTTTTTGCGACGAATTCAAAATTTTGGCGTCGAGCTCGAAATTTTTTGTGCCAGCTATGAAAAAAGGTTTGTCGAGTGTCTCAAATTTGGCACTCGACAAACCTTTTTTTTCATTTTTTTCAAATTTATTTTTCATTCTTTCTTTTGAAAATTTTCCTTCTTTGGACTAAAAATAGAACTCAAAAACCTGAATATGAATTTTATATAAATTTTGGTTTATTATTTCATACACTTGCACTTTAAATTTGACTCATTTCATTTTATATGGTGGAAACACACATAATGAATTAAAAATAGTAAACTTACTTAAAAAATACCAAATTTTTGTATGATATAAGTTATGTTGTATTTTGATTGTAGAAAAAATCTCAAGTACAAACAAAGAAGTAATTTTCAAATTGCTTTCAAACCTAACTCATTGCTTCACTAAAACCCATCTCCTACTCAGATAATCTTGAGTTTCTTAACATCCTATGTGACATCTTTTTTGAAACATTCTTAATTTTGCATCACAATATCTATGTATCATATCATAACGCCATGATAAGTCTCATGTTTTTTAGACTTCATTTGATGTTTTAGAATAAAAAACTATTAAACTCCGCATTGCTGATAGAGTCATAATCTAGATTTTTCAAAATTTCTTTCAATTTAGTACATAAGAACTCAAAATATACTAAGAAATTAAAGCGACTATTTTTCCGTGTTCCGTCCGCAAGCGAGCCCCACCTTCTCACTTCCCATAAAAAACCAATCAAAACCTATACCCTATAAAAACCGGTCCCCGAACCGCTGTAACCACCCGCCCGGTCCTGGAGCGCAACGTGCGTGCAACCGTCCTGCATGCAACACGCATGCCTTGGCTGCGTGAGAAAGAAAAAAGAAAATAGGAAAAAAGAAAAAAAGAAGAAAAAAAGAAAAAGAATAAAAAACAAGAAAAAAGAAAAGAAAACTGTATTTATATTTTAGTTTTTTAATTTATGTATTTTGCGCGCAAGTAAAAATCCTTAGATTTCTAAAAAATCATGTAGAAACATGAATTTTACGCAAAAACCTTATTATAAAATAAGATTCTGTTGCAAAGCACATGCCTCTGACTAGTACTAAGAAATATGAATATGATTTTTTATATTTTTTGGTTCATTATTTTAGCACTTGTAGTTCTAATTTCACCTATTTCAATTTAAATCCTAAAAACATACTTAATGAATTAAAAATAGCAAAATGAACTAAAAAAATATGAAATTTTTACATGGGATAATACTTCTTGAATTAAAAATAACAAACTGAACTAAAAATTTTGAAATTTTTACATGAGATAATATATGTTGTATTTTGAGTGTAGAAAAATTTTCAAGATAAAACTAAATTGGAAATATCACATAGGCTCAAAACAAGGTTCACACAAAACAAAAAAATTGTTTTTGGTTTGCCAGGTGTTTATCAAAAAACACTCGGCAAACTAGGAAATTTTTTTTGCCCACAAAAGCATGTCGTCATGCCATCTGTTAGTATTGTTTTTTACCAAGTCTATTTTCAAAAAACACTCGGCAAACAATTGGTTTGCCGAGTGTTTATAGTTTACCGATTGTTTTTCAAAACACAATCGGCAAAGTTTTTGACACGTGGTGAATTTAGGTTTTCCTGTAGTGTACCATTTCCATTCCCAGTCCTCTACAAAACACGCTTACAATTTGATGTTACTGATCGCATTTCTCCACTCGGGATTATGTGGAATTGATGGACAATTTTGTCAAATTTGGGGTAGATGATGTTGAGTTTAGTCGGGTTTTGTCTATATGAGTATTGATGATAGAAGAATACAACTTAAAAGATAAAAGATAGAGACAATGCTCATTTATAAAACTTTTAGGGGTATATTTCAATTGTTCTAGTGGTTGTTAGTAGCTTTTATATGCTAAATGCTTGATCAGTAGCCATAGTTGTTACAACGACGTGACGAAGCATGGTGACCTATCACCTTCACAACTTTACAACGCTTATGATGTGTCAATACATGGCATCGCGTCGCCACAGACACGTCGGTGTGGCGAACAACTATAATATTAGAAATTAAAATAGCAATATAAACATAGCATAAAAGACATAAATTTTATCTTAATGTTTCAAGTATCTAATGTTTCAAATTTCTGATCTTCACAGTGACGGTAGTAGTAGTATATTAGTAGCAACTAGCAATAGGCCAATAGTACTCCTTTCATGACTACTCCACTCTTTTCCTCAACCTATGACTCCACTCTTTCATTCTCTCTCCCCCATTCTCTTTCTTTTCATCACTTCCAACATTCAACCATTGTCGATAACGCCTGCCACATCACCTCTCGCCGCCGCCTACTAAACTAACTAGAGCATCACAAAGTGAAGGTGTGGGCTGGGTGGGGTGAGACCATCATTGGCGCGGCTTGAAGTTCTATGTCACCACAGACACGTCGGTGTGGCGAACAACTATAATATGAGAAATTAAAACAGCAATATAAACATCGCATAAAAAGACATGCCAAGTAGTAGTAATATCTAAATGTTTCAATTTTTTGATATTCACAATGATAGGTTGTAGTAGTAATATATTAGTAGCAAGTAGCAACATGCCAATAATACTCCTTTTGTGCCTACTCCACTCTTTTCCTCAACCCGTAACTCCACTCTTTCCTTCTCTCTCCCCTATTCTCTTTATTTTCATCACTTCTAGCATTCATCCATCGTCGATGCCGTTTGCCCCATCGCCTCTGGCTGCTTCCTATCAAACTAACTAGAGCATCGCAAAGCTGATGCGTGGGCTAGTGGCAGACCTAGGATTTTACCAACGGGTATGCCGCATCAAAATCTCCATATGCAATTTTGTAAAAATATTTTTCTAATTGAGTAAATAATTATTAAATTTATGTTATAACTCAGTATCAATGCACTAAATAATATGATAAGTCTTAAATTAAAAGATGATAAAATATAAACAGTTCAAACACTATGCATGTAAATAATAAATTTTGTTCATGCGGAAAAAATGCTACCAAAATCATTCACAACCATTTCAACACAAGGAAAAAAGTCACTACCAAACATGAATGCATGAAAAAAATGAAAATTACTCAGTTCCATTTGGAATCAAATTGAAGACCTCGCGCTGTTGTAAGGAGACAACTTCTCGATTGAGCTACGAAATTCTTTGAGTTACATTTGGTGCTAGTATTTATATACTAAATTTCTTTGGACCCAAGGTATGCTAGGCCCTACTAGCATACCCCCTTAGTTTGCAACTAGTGTGGGCTAGGTGTGGTGAGGCTGTCATTGGTGTGGCTTGAAGTTCCACACTTCTCTTCTTTTTCTCTATGTTCTAGCCATCCGTCGCTCGTCAGATTTGGTCATCCACCACCTATTAGATCTGGCCACCATAGCCCGTTAGATCTAGCCACCTTCGGTCCAGACCTAGCCACCCCTGCCATCCCTTCCTATCACAAATGGTCTGGCATTGCTATGATGAATGGAGGAAAAATGGCACCACGACATATCATAGATGATAAAGTTACATCATAACAACTATGTCAGTAGTACTACCTTGCCACTACTTTTCAGGTGTGTTTTTCCTTTTTGGCTCTAGTTCTTAAACTACCAAGATTCCTTTCTATTGCATTGGTGCCTGCTAAAGTTTGATAAGTTCCTTAAGCAAAACCATGGCACATCTCTTTTCGATCTTGCGACGGGGATGAAATCGGATACCTAGTGCGGAAAAACTCTATTAGTGGCTAAAAATGGAAAAAATTTAGGACCTGCAGGGATGAAATCGGGCTGAAACTAGTCCCTATCAGATAACCACGGACAGGGACGTTCCCCATGGCCCCTTCCCTGTTTCCCCTTGGGTTATTTTTCCCTACCACAAGCCCAGTCCATCAGTACTTGCATAGGCATTGGCCTAGCCCAACACTCCTAACCCTACCCTCCATTTGCCCGTCTACCATTCCCCTATCTCAAAGATGGTCTGAAAATCTTTTCCATTTGATTTTTGTTACTCCGAGTGATCCATTTTGTTACTTTCTCTCTTTTTGGTGTCTTTGATGCCAAAGGGAGAAAAAATCAAAGAAGTCATCATCGTTGCTTAACTCCTTTGTATTTCTTGCTTTCGATTCTAAATTGTAATTTGTGTCATGAACAATGGGCTTGTAATAATGTTTTATCAAGTTTATGCTTTCGTGTATGTCACAGATGATATGATGTAATGAACAATGTGCTCAAGATTAATGTTTAATTATGTTCATTCCACTTATATGCCCTAAATGAGATATATGTTATCATGATGATGCATGCATTTAGGGGGAGCTTTATTGTTAATATTCATATTGTCATCAATCACCAAAAAAGGGATTGAAAGTGCATTTTTATTCATCTAGACCCCTAATTTGTTTTGGTGTATTAATGGCAATTGTGATAAAATGGTATTAATCTTGTTCCTGAGATGAATGCAGAAACCAAAACAAAAGTGGGTTGCAATTCAACCGATTATTGGAGAAAATGGTCCTTTTAGTACATTATAGGATCAATGGTGCAAAATGTTTATTTTTTATAAGAAATTGAGTCTAGGTATACTATACTATCAAGAGGGATGCATTTAACAATTTTCCAAAACTTAGTGCTCAAAGGAAAAAATATGTTTGAATGTTTTTTGATTTATTCTATGTTGAATTTGGATTTTCTAGCAAAGCTAGATAATTCGGATCACTCCGGAGTATCTAAAAATTTAGTTCTGTTCTGCATTATTTTGCATGACAAATTATTCGGGTCAAGACGGATAATCCAAAAACAACGTTATCTTTGGATTTTCTCTGAAGCTCGGAATATCTAGATTCATTTAGATGATTCAAAAGTTTTGTTTTGCTGAATTTATTTCTTTAAGTCGGAACATCTAGACAATGGTTGGATGATCTAAAAATTGCTCTTTATTGGATTTTATTCCGTGGCCCAGAACATCCGATCAATGCTAGATGGTCCGAACATCCTTTGCATTAAAATTTATTTTGAGGCCTAGAATATCCGGTCAAAGTTGAAGAATCTGAAACAATCGTTTTGTTTGTTTGATTTCTAATGGATAGTTTTGACAAAGTGGTATAAATATCTCCCCTCTCCCATAATCGAGGCACATTTTCTCAAAACCTTAGTCACCATTCTTTTTGCACCCTCTTTCTCATTCTTGTGCTAGATCTAGAGCGAATAATTGAGATTCAAGTTGAGAGTTCTTCACTAAACTTCTTGAGTTAGTCTTGATCCATTCTCTTGGAAGTTTTGGTGTGGAGTGTGCATATTGGTTTTTGTGGTAAATCTTGAGCATAAGTTTTTAGATCGCACAAAGTTCAACATATCTATTACTCTTGGAGGTAATCCCTCCTAGAAGGCTAGACGTCAATCCGTGAGAACCCAAAGTATTGTGGTTGATCGGACAAGTTTGTACAAAGCTTCACCTTAGCTTTAAATAGGTAACGAGTGAAAACCAAGGCCAACCTCAGTGGGTGCTTGGTGAGGAAGAGGGTTGAAAGAGACCCAACCATTTAGGGTTCGTCAATGGAGATGTAGGATCGTGGGATTCAAACTCTGTTAAAAAATATTGTGTTCATATTTGTTTCTTGCTTGTCTTTGTTAATTTATTTCCCTATCTATTAACAAGCGAGGCACTTTTACATATCTATTTAAGTTGCACATTCATAGATCGTTGGCTAGGTTTAATTATGTAGATCTTATTTTTGTTACTTTGGAGTGCCCTGATCATCTGGATAAACTCGGATAATCTAGACGTCGGATAGTTTAATTTTCATCTAGATCCTGGAGTATCCAACTAAGCCTATATAAGCTGGGTCTTTGCTTGGAAGTTTAAATTGATTTTTTTTTGAGAATTTTTAGATTACCTATTCATCTTTCTCTAGTCAAGTTTCAGCTAGGACGTCTATATATATGAGGGCGAGGGTGTTGTTTGATGGCTTCTATAATGTTGCACCTAGGCAACCCACTTTCTTCAGCTTCTATTTGAGGGCTTCTTGGAATCATCTCTAGTGAGCTAAAACTTTTTGCACGAACTCTGTGATGCGAATCTCTCTTTAATGGGTGGTATTAACACCTAGAGCGCTACCTCATCCAACTAGGCATCGATCAAGTTATATATCATCGGCTTTAGACATTTTGGAACCACTTGCAAAACTCTAAGACATATTCATCTATACATTGCTTCACTTACATGAGATCCATCAGCCTCATCTCCTGAACTTCGATGAAGTACATATGGAACTGATTTTCTAGATTGACCGATCCATGGATAGAGTTTGGAAAGAGAGATGAGAATGACATAAACATCGATTCAGACAAAGAGAGCGAGAAGAACCAAACCCTCAATGCTTCTTCTGCTGATGCTTTATCGCATTGGGCCTAGAATTGGCTAATGTCTTCAATCGTTGATACATTGTCCTAGCTAGATAATTTAGAAAAATTAGACACCTTGTAATAGTTTGATAGTGACTTCTTGTCAAACTAATTTTGATAGAGGTGCAAATACCTAAGCTTTGCTCTTTCAACCTAGGCCAAACTATTTCCTAATGGCTTTGGCTATTCTTGCCATGAAGTCACCCTCTCGAGGGTTTGCTGAATAATGTTGAACCAATATTGGTAAGTGATTCTATGACTAGAAGTGCCTTCTTGGTATGTTGTAATCAATTTCACCTTGTTTCTATTGTTGCCCCCCATAGTATGACATCTGATGATAACTTGGTGATGGTGTGTTGAGCTGTTCTTGTTGTTGAGGAGCCATGCTGAATAGCGTGGGCCTCATGGCTCTAGAAGTGATGAGTCATTGTCAACGATAGTCAATGAGGACTGAAGAAGAGAGGAGATCTGCTGTTTCATGGGCCGCGTGTGACTCAGGTACACGGGCAGCAAGCGACTGTCGGGCAGAGGAGGCTGCGAAGTCGGGCTGGCCCAATCCGGGTGCATGGGCCAGAAGCAGTAGAAGACCCATTGGGCTGTTGACCAGGACTGACTCAGGTACACGGGCGGTGAGCGATTGCCGGGCTGAGAGAGCTGCGGGGTCGGGCCGGCCCAATCCGGGTACCTGGTGCAAAGCTGGTGGAGGCTTTGTCAGTTTCCGCGTAAAACTGAAAACCGTCGATTCTGTATCCGACTGTCCAGAAGAGTAGCTTCCGGATATGTCATCTGTTACTCTAGGCCCACAGTCAGTCAGTTGTGTCTGTAAAAATACCTAAGGGCAGTAGAGTCTTTTTCTGTATTTCTTGAGTCTGTAAAAACCCTAAGGGGCTGGTAGAATATTCCTAGTGTTGGGCTGCCTATAAATAGCACCCCAATCCCTAGGGTTTGGACTAACCTTTTGTGCTGAAATCTAATCCACCCATTGGGTCACTTTGTCCCCTGTCTTCTCTCTCCTGTGTGCGCCGCCAGGGCTTGAGTCTCACTGTTCTTGCATTATTTTGGCTCAAATCTCTTGGATGCTTTAATGCTTTGGTCCCTGGTGAATTTATTGCTTGCATTTTGTTCGGTTTGGGGAGTTATTGTCTTGGCCACGAGCTGGTGAATTTATTTCTTGGGGAGAAGCTTCTTCTGTTGCTTGTGTTCTTCACGGTGGGAGTACTAGTTCTTGCTGTTGCAAGTAGTACTGCTTTGCTACAGTGTTCTGCAGCAGCTTTTCACCTTCTATTACCCAGCTTTTTGATCGAAGCTGACAGGGTGTAGTACCTTTTCTGGCTGTCTCTTGCGAAGTCTTTCTCTGTTCGAAGCCCCTCAGCTCCGTGAGACCGGCTTCGACTTAGCATCTTCGAAGGCTCTGCTCAAATCTTCGATTTTCTGTGTGGGGTCTGTTTTGATAAGCTTCGAAGTATTTTTGTGAACGGACAGCATCGCATACTTCGAACAAGCTTCTCCGAATCTATCTGTTCGAAGTGCACACGTTGTTAGGCTTCGAAGTTTGGGTTCGAAGTTTGTCTTTTCTGACAGACTTCGCTTGGATTTCTTTGTGGCGTGTCAGCCTTCGATTCTCCTTCCGAAGCTTTCCCTGTTCGAAGATAGAGTGCAAGCCTCGGACTTGATTTTCTATCGCGTGACAGACTTCGCTTCTTTGTTCGAAGGTTGTCTGTTTGTGTGTTGTGTTCGAAGCTTTCTGTTCGAAGGTTGTGCTTCGAAGCTCTCGGTTCAAAGTGTGTTCGAAGTTTGTGTCCTCGAAGTCCTCACTTCGAAGCAGGCTCCGACTTTGTCACTTTGCTCCGAAGCTCTTGGTTCGAAGCTGTGTTCGAAGTCCTGTCTTCGAAGTACACACTTCGAACCGGGCTCCGGCACTATTTTACTTCGCACCGAAGTACACTTTGCTTCTTTCCACTTCGAACTAGGCTAGACAGCGATACCTTCGGCATTTCGGACAGACTCCATCATCAACCTCTGAAGCAGACCTCGACGTGCGAAGGGGGCTTCGCCAAGTTCCGAGCAGGAGACAACTTTGGACAGTAACTTCTCTTTTCACTTTATACATACTTAGATCATTTCATTGAGAAGTTTAGGCCTGTTATAACTTGTTCATCTGCCTAGATTGCACTACTTTTAGTTTTTACACTGTTTATCATCAGTTGCTTCTAGGTTAGAAACCTTTAGACTTAGGCCTTCTGTTTATTTTCTGCTGCATAGTTTTTTGAGGTGCGTTGGGTATTGGGAACAGGCCATTGATTCGAAAGAATTTTTTAAGGCGCCCATTCACCCCCCCTCTGGTCGCTACTTTCGGTCCTACAAGTGGTATCAGAGCAAGGTTAGGGTTTTTCCATACCTTAACCGGTTCTAAACCCCAGTAGTGACTATGACGTCTCCTGGCAAGGTCCCGTCCTTGGAAGCCTATGGCTATAATTATTGGAAGACTCGCATGCGAGCCTATCTTATGAGCCAGGGTTCGGACATATGGGACATTTGCGTTCACAGCACGTTTGTCATTCTGCCAGTTACTGAGCAAGGTACTGCTGGTATCATTGCTCAGCATCTGAGCAACAGTAAGGCTGTGAACATTTTATTTTCTGGTTTAGGTCCCACTGAATTTGAGCGAGTGAGTCATCTCTCCACTGCGAGAGAGATCTGGGCTACCCTCAAGGCACACCATGAGGGAACAGCACAGGTCAAGGCTCGACTCTATCAGACCTACCGGCGTGAATATGAGAATTTCACACAGAAGCCGGGTGAATCTGTTGAGGCTTTGTTTGGTCGCTTTCAGTCGATCATTAACAAGCTTCGGGACAACAAGGCTGAGGGTGCTCAGTTAGTCTCAGATCACGAGCAGGCGCTCAAGGTTCTTCATACCTTGGACCCAAAGATCTGGGAGATCAAGGTATCATCTATCGTTGAGAGTACTTCTTACGATACCTTGACCATTACTGAGCTGTTTAGCAAGCTGAAGGCCACTGAGGTAGATATCCAGTTGAGATCAAATCTCACTGGCTCTGGATCAAAATCCCTGGCCCTTGCTACACCTTCAGTGGATCCCTCTGCTGTGAGCTGTGTGCTGGGTTCTCTTTGATGTCTATCACTGAGGACCAGCTTGAGTTGTTGGGAGATGATGATTTGTGTCTCTTTAACAACCGGGTGCGTCGTGTCTATGATAAAAGAATGTTCAAAAGACACGGCACAAAATCCGGATGCTTTGAATGTGGTGATCCAGGACACTTCATCGCCGACTGCCCCAAGCGCAGTGGATACAAGAAGGGCACCGGAAGCAGCTTCCACGACTCCGGCAAGCATGAGAGCCCCTCCTTCAACAAGGGCAAGCCGAAGACTCGGTTCTTCAAGAAGGCCCTGAAGGACTACCGGCGAGAGAACAAGAAGCGCGACAAGGCCTTCTTCGCCGAGATGGAGAAGAGCTACTCCAAGCAGTCCACGACTTATTCCTCTTCATCGAGCTCAAGCGATGAGGAGATCTCCATCAGGAAGGGGAAGGACAAGGACGATCCGGCGGGTCTCTGCTTCATGGCTTTCGGAGACAAGCCGAAGAGCCGCTCTCACCAGCGCCGAAGATCCCGCAAGAGCTTCTGCTCCATGGCTCTTGGGGATAGAAAAGAAAAGAGCTCCTCCGACGACTCCGACGACGACAATAGCAAGGTATCATCTTATGAGCGTGAAATTGTAGATTTACTTGAGAGCAATCGTCAGGAGTTGAAGTATCGGGAGAAACTGCTTAGGAGGGCTAAGAAAAGGATAGACGAGTTAGAAAGTGAGCTTGCCGTGGCCAACGGTAGAATTGAGAGTCTATCTTCTTCCCCTTGCTTGGGTGATAGCAGTGAGTGCCCAAAGTGTGAGGTGCTTCTGTGTGACCTGTCGACTTTGAAGTCCAGGTACACAGAAAGGGTTGATGAGAGGGACGCTTTGGCCACTGAGCTTGAAAGCGCTCAGCAGGAGCTGAAAAATGCTCAAGCCACTGTCGTCGCACCCTGTGTTGATTGCCCATCTCATCTAGCTACCTTAGCTGAGCTGAAATCCAAGGGCGATGAACATTTGGGTGATTTAGAGAGGTTGAGAGCTGAGCTTGCGCAGACTAGGCTAGAGCTTGAGACATTGTCAGTTCCACCCACTGTCTGTGAGAACTGCCTGTCTCTTAGAATGGAGCTGATTAAGCTAAAAGCCGGGAAGTCTGTCCAAAAAGAGAGTGAGTGTGAGACCTGCTTGTCTCAGGTGGAGGTTCTAGCTTCCTTGAGAGAGGAGCTAGCAGATTCTCAGAATGAGAACTCTTACCTCCGTTCTATCCTGAGTTGGATCAGTGCCAGAGAGCCACAGCTTGGCATGATGATCCAGCAGTTCAAGAGGCAGGATGGGTTTGGGGTAGGTTACACCTACACCAAGGCTGACTTTGAGAGTGCCCTCAGCCGGGCAGTGGAGTGGAGTAAAATGACTCCAGAGCAGAGGTATCCCAAGACTCACTCCACTGAGACCTCCCAGGCTTGTCAGCCCAAGGATGGAGTGATCCATGAACCACCCAAAGCTCCACCCAAGAAGCCTATCTGGGTCCCAAAGCCCAAAAATCTCCACACTTCTCTAGACTCTCTTCCTGGACCCTCTCAGCCCAAGAAGACCACACCAAACACTACCAAGCCCAAGAATCCCAAGCCTCAACCACATCCCAAGAAGCCTACCTATCATTGTGAGTTTTGTCAGAGAGACGGGCATCTTGCGGAGTTTTGCTTCAGGAGGAAGCGGGTTGAGAGAGCAGAGAGGGCTCGTAGTGATCAGGTGCAGTTCTACCAGCAGGGTGGTAGACTGCGTATTCCTCGGCGCGGGGAGAGGCTAGAGGCCAGGCCGCGTCGTGTAGGTGGTGGTAGAGGAGACGGTTTTCCTACCCGTGCTCCAGTGGGTGGTGTTCGTTCCGGCAGAGTTCCAGACCGAGTTGGCTACGGTTCTAGACCTCGTGGCCGTAGGGTTAGGAAGAACCATGGACCGCGCTTTGAGGCGCGTTTTGGTCCAAACTCTTTTGATGGTTTTCGCTTTCCATCTTTTGAGCAGATGGCTCGACACTGGTTTAGCTCTTTTGCTAAACCTGGTGCCGTACCATTTGCTCCCACTTACAGACATTGATTGTGCAGGACCGGGGACTGGAGGATGTTTGGATCATGGACTCAGGATGCTCTCGCCACATAACGGGACATCGCAGATGGTTCTCCAGTCTCACTCCCCCGAGCTCCAAAGAGTACATTACATTCGGGAACAGCGGTCAAGGGAAAGTAAGTGGCATAGGCTCAATCAGCATCTCAGACCATTTCTCTTTAAAGAATGTTGCTTTGGTTAAAAATCTGAACTTTAATTTAATCTCTGTGTCGCAACTTCTTGAGGATGGTATGGAAGTGCGTTTTAAGAAGGGCAATTCTTCTGTGGTTGATTCTAGAGGGTCTTTGGTTTGTCAGATTTTACCCTTCGGTAAAGTTTTTCGAATTGACTTCTCTAGTTCTTTTGGCCCTTCTCGCTGTTTGATTGCTGGATCTTCTTCTGAGCTCTGGAAGTGGCATAGGAGGTTAGGTCATTTGAGTTTTGATCTGCTAGTCAGGTTAAGCTCTATGGACCTCATCCGAGGATTGCCCAAGCTTAAGATGGAGAAGGATCTAGTTTGTCATCCCTGTCGTCATGGGAAAATGGTTGCCGCTTCTCACTCACCTGTGACTCAGGTGATGACTTCGTATCCCGGCGAGCTTTTGCATTTGGACACTGTAGGTCCAGCTCGGGTACGCTCAGTCGGTGGGAAGTGGTATGCACTTGTGATTGTTGACGACTTTTCTCGTTTCTCGTGGGTTTTCTTTTTGGAGTCTAAGGATGAAACTTTTCACTTTGTCCATGACCTGATTTTGAAGCTGAAGAATGAGAACAATGGCCGGATGCGAGCAATTCGCTCCGACAACGGCTCTGAGTTCAAAAACTCTCAGTTCGTCAGTTTCTGTGGTGATCAGGGTCTGGACCATCAGTTTTCTTCTCCTTACACTCCCCCACAAAACGGCGTTGTGGAACGAAAGAACCGCATGCTAGTTGAGATGGCCAGGACGATGCTCGATGAGCACAGGACTCCTAGGCGTTTTTGGGCTGAAGCCATGAACACGGCTTGCTATTTGGCCAACCGCATTTTTCTTAGAGCTTACATTGGTAAGACATCATATGAGTTGCGTTTTGGCAGACAGCCCAAAGTGAGCCACTTGCGAGCGTTTGGCTGCAAGTGCTTTGTGCTCAAGAAGGGAGGGCATTTGGACAAGTTTGAGTCTCGTTGCTGGGATGGTGTTTTTCTTGGTTATGCATTGCATTCTCGAGGCTTCCGTGTTTGGAACCTCGAATCCCAGCTGCTTGTCGAGACTTGTGAGGTCTCATTTGATGAGTCCTTGCCTTCTTTGACTCCTTCTTTTGAGCTTTCTGGTGATGATGAGCTCGTGATGATGAGCTCGGAGAGTCCATCTTCGAGGAAGATGAGGATACTCCAGCTGCTGTTGAGGGTGGGCCTTCTGCATCCCCCGCAGAGCCCACACCTTCTGTGACTTCGACTGATGATGAGGGCGGACCTCTGATCACTTCTTCCACTTCGATCGAGCCCCCTCAGTCGAGTCCAGAGGTGCCAGCTGCTGACTCCGGTGAGGTGACTTCAGATCACCAGGGAACCCGAGCAGTTCAGCGTGACCACCCCTCAGAGCTCATCATTGGTGATTTGACTGAGAGGACTTTGCGTTCTTCTGCCTCTCTCGCTGTATTTGCTGAATCTGCGTTTGTTGCATCTTTTGAGCCCAGAGACATTTCTCATGCTCTTTCTGATTCTAATTGGATTAATGCTATGCAAGAAGAGCTTGAGAATTTTGTCCGCAATCGGGTTTGGACACTAGTTGAGCCGCCACCAGGATGCAACCCCATAGGCACCAAGTGGGTATTCAAGAACAAACAAGGTGAAGATGGGGTTGTGGTGCGCAACAAGGCTCGACTAGTCGCCTAGGGTTATTGCCAGAAGGAAGGTATTGACTTTGAAGAAACCTTCGCTCCTGTGGCCCGTCTTGAGTCCATTCGTATTCTTCTAGCTTTTGCCGTTTCAAAGGGTTTTAAGCTTTTTCAAATGGACGTTAAGAGTGCTTTTCTGAACGGGTTCATAGAGGAGGAGGTATATGTTAGGCAACCCCCCGGCTTTGAGAACCCTAAGTTTCCTCGACATGTTTTTAAATTGCAGAAAGCTTTATACGGGTTGAAGCAAGCCCCTAGGGCTTGGTATGACCGGTTAAAGCAATTTTTGTTGGGGAAGGGCTTTGTGATGGGTTCTGTGGACAAAACTCTTTTCTTGCTCAGAGATGCTTCAGATTTCTTAGTCGCTCAGATTTATGTGGACGATATTATCTTTGGCGGTACTACTGATTCTCTTGTGTCCAAGTTTTCTGAGCAGATGCACAGTGAGTTTGAGATGAGCCTCATGGGTGAGCTTAAGTACTTTTTAGGGCTCCAGATCAAGCAGACCAAGGACGGCACCTTCATCCACCAAGGTAAGTATACTCGTGACATGCTTAAGAAATTTGACTTTGGTGGTGAATTGAAGCCGCAGATGACCCCGATGGGCACTTCTGGGGGTCTGGACAAGGACGAGAGCGGTGTCAAGGTCAATGAGAGAGAGTTTCGAGGGATGATCGGTTCGCTGTTGTACTTGACGGCAACAAGACCGGACATACAGTTCGCCGTGGGACTTTGCGCGCGTTTCCAGTCTTCACCACGCGCATCTCACCGGCAGGCTGTCAAGCGCATTTTCAGGTATCTCACCTATGCGCCTGATCTTGGTCTTTATTATTCATCATCATCATCTCTTGATTTATCTGGCTTTTCGGACGCCGACTTTGGTGGGTGCCGGTTGGATCGCAAGTCGACTTCCGGTACTTGCCAGTTTCTTGGTTCTTCCCTTGTATCTTGGTCTTCTCGAAAGCAATCTGGAGTTGCTCTTTCGACCACAGAGGCTGAGTATGTAGCTGCTGCTAGCTGCTGCTCACAGATGGTTTGGATGATTTCTACTCTACGAGACTTTGGGTTCCATTGTTTTGCGACAGCACTAGTGCTATTAGTGTAGGGAAAAACCCGTGTCTTCATTCAAAAACCAAACATATTGATGTGCGCTTTCACTTCTTGCGGGATCAATATGAGAAAGGTGTCATTGACCTTATTCATGTTGATACCCATCATCAGTTGGCTGACATTTTCACCAAACCCCTAGATCAATCTACTTTTGAGCGTTTACGAGGGGATTTGGGTGTTGTGTATCCTTTCTAGGATATTTTGCGTCAGTTTTCCTTCTTCTTTACTCTTTTCTTGAGTCTTTTTGTGTGTGTTCATATCATACATATTCACATATCACACTTTTGAGCTTGCTTCTGTTATATGATTGAACTGCTTTACTTATTCTAGCAGGTACATGCTTTTGATTACATGTCAATGATCATGCTTTGACTCAGTTCACTTGATATACCTGATATCTGTCATGTGCATGGCTTTTACGCTTTCAACTTAAAAAATGATCACCATTGCTTCCGGTAACTAGCATGTGTAGGACGAGTGCTTTTGCTATCTGTTACATGCCTTGTAGCTAGTTCATCACATAAATGCAGATATGCAACTTGGACATCTTTATGCTTTAACATGGAAAATGGGCTATAAAAATGATAAAAATCAAATGAATGAAAATTCCATGCCTTTTTATGCTTGAGTTGAAAAGATCCAAGTGGGTTTGCCTTGTCGCATTGCATTGTTCTGGACTGCTTACCATAGCACTTTTGGTATGAACTAGGACAGTGTAGTGTATGCCAAGACCAATGTCTTAAGCTTCTGATGGTCCAGTTCTGGCCTAGGCTTGACTTGGTCGGTTAGCATAAGGTTTGACATGCAAATAACCCTTGGCACAAATGACAAAGGAAAATGAAAAAGCCTGAATTTTAAAAGGATAACAAGTTTGCTGAAGCACTTTGTTTTGAACAATGCTTATCTGGGTAGATATCAGTTAGCTTCTGCATCTCATGCTTTACCTTGCTTGTTTACTAGAGAATGTGGTGATGCTTTTATTTGCAAAAACTGAAAACTACGTGCAAATGACTTTCTTTAGATATCATCTGTTGTACTGATCATGCCATGTGTCTTAGACAGTATCTCTTTTGCTATACCTGTTAGATACTGTACTTGCAGTCAATCATATCTGAGAAGCATGCTTTCTACACTCCACCTGCACCCCAATTGCATTCACTGCATATTTTGAGGGGGAGTTGTTTTTCAGGAGGAGTCTGTGTCTCTTTTTGAGTGCTTGATGAGTTCACTTGTCAACAAGGGGGAGAAAATTTGGGATCAGAGTTTAAGGGGGAGTTCTTACTCTGTTGATATCCTTGTTGTTCTGAAATCGCACTCATTCTGAGCTTTTACATTTTGGTTAACCATAATGACCGTTTCTTGCTTTTGGTTGGCTTTTGGTCATTAGGGTTAAACTTTTACCTTATTTTTCTTCTTCTTTGTTTTCTTGTGTTTTGTTTTCGTGTTTCCACATTTGTTCACAGGTGTAGAAGAGCTGAGAATTGAGGAGTGTTGACAATGCACTCATCAAGGGGGAGATTGAGGAGCCATGCTGAATAGCGTGGGCCTCATGGCTCTAGAAGTGATGAGTCATTGTCAACGATAGTCAATGAGGACTGAAGAAGAGAGGAGATCTGCTGTTTCATGGGCCGCGTGTGACTCAGGTACACGGGCAGCAAGCGACTGTCGGGCAGAGGAGGCTGCGAAGTCGGGCTGGCCCAATCCGGGTGCATGGGCCAGAAGCAGTAGAAGACCCATTGGGCTGTTGACCAGGACTGACTCAGGTACACGGGCGGTGAGCGATTGCCGGGCTGAGAGAGCTGCGGGGTCGGGCCGGCCCAATCCGGGTACCTGGTGCAAAGCTGGTGGAGGCTTTGTCAGTTTCCGCGTAAAACTGAAAACCGTCGATTCTGTATCCGACTGTCCAGAAGAGTAGCTTCCGGATATGTCATCTGTTACTCTAGGCCCACAGTCAGTCAGTTGTGTCTGTAAAAATACCTAAGGGCAGTAGAGTCTTTTTCTGTATTTCTTGAGTCTGTAAAAACCCTAAGGGGCTGGTAGAATATTCCTAGTGTTGGGCTGCCTATAAATAGCACCCCAATCCCTAGGGTTTGGACTAACCTTTTGTGCTGAAATCTAATCCACCCATTGGGTCACTTTGTCCCATGTCTTCTCTCTCCTGTGTGCGCCGCCAGGGCTTGAGTCTCACTGTTCTTGCATTATTTTGGCTCAAATCTCTTGGATGCTTTAATGCTTTGGTCCCTGGTGAATTTATTGCTTGCATTTTGTTCGGTTTGGGGAGTTATTGTCTTGGCCACGAGCTGGTGAATTTATTTCTTGGGGAGAAGCTTCTTCTGTTGCTTGTGTTCTTCACGGTGGGAGTACTAGTTCTTGCTGTTGCAAGTAGTACTGCTTTGCTACAGTGTTCTGCAGCAGCTTTTCACCTTCTATTACCCAGCTTTTTGATCGAAGCTGACAGGGTGTAGTACCTTTTCTGGTTGTCTCTTGCGAAGTCTTTCTCTGTTCGAAGCCCCTCAGCTCCGTGAGACCGGCTTCGACTTAGCATCTTCGAAGGCTCTGCTCAAATCTTCGATTTTCTGTGTGGGGTCTGTTTTGATAAGCTTCGAAGTATTTTTGTGAACGGACAGCATCGCAT
Organism: Zizania palustris; assembly: GCA_019279435.1. Lineage (NCBI taxonomy): Eukaryota > Viridiplantae > Streptophyta > Magnoliopsida > Poales > Poaceae > Zizania > Zizania palustris. The sequence goes on along the minus strand of JAAALK010000287.1, from coordinate 65,788,603 downwards.
ACTTCGAACAAGCTTCTCCGAATCTATCTGTTCGAAGTGCACACGTTGTTAGGCTTCGAAGTTTGGGTTCGAAGTTTGTCTTTTCTGACAGACTTCGCTTGGATTTCTTTGTGGCGTGTCAGCCTTCGATTCTCCTTCCGAAGCTTTCCCTGTTCGAAGATAGAGTGCAAGCCTCGGACTTGATTTTCTATCGCGTGACAGACTTCGCTTCTTTGTTCGAAGGTTGTCTGTTTGTGTGTTGTGTTCGAAGCTTTCTGTTCGAAGGTTGTGCTTCGAAGCTCTCGGTTCAAAGTGTGTTCGAAGTTTGTGTCCTCGAAGTCCTCACTTCGAAGCAGGCTCCGACTTTGTCACTTTGCTCCGAAGCTCTTGGTTCGAAGCTGTGTTCGAAGTACACACTTCGAACCGGGCTCCGGCACTATTTTACTTCGCACCGAAGTACACTTTGCTTCTTTCCACTTCGAACTAGGCTAGACAGCGATACCTTCGGCATTTCGGACAGACTCCGTCATCAACCTCCGAAGCAGACCTCGACGTGCGAAGGGGGCTTCGCCAAGTTCCGAGCAGGAGACAACTTTGGACAGTAACTTCTCTTTTCACTTTATACATACTTAGATCATTTCATTGAGAAGTTTAGGCCTGTTATAACTTGTTCATCTGCCTAGATTGCACTACTTTTAGTTTTTACACTGTTTATCATCAGTTGCTTCTAGGTTAGAAACCTTTAGACTTAGGCCTTCTGTTTATTTTCTGCTGCATAGTTTTTTGAAGTGCGTTGGGTATTGGGAACAGGCCATTGATTCGAAAGAATTTTTTAAGGCGCCCATTCACCCCCCCTCTGGTCGCTACTTTCGGTCCTACAGTTGTTGTCCTCCAAAATGTGCCTATGTAGGATGAATTAGGCTAGGTACTATGTTGCATTCTAGTCCATAGGTCACTTGTAGGACTTGAGACGTCATTGATGGTGTCGATTTGATGACGATGGGCATTGATTGTTAGAAATCCAAAGAAAGAACAAGAAATAGAGACACACTCATTTGTGGCGACAAACACCCGCGGTGACAAACGCCGACATTTTTCTTGTATTTAACTGGTTTACTCGACACACGAGCAACCTCACTTCTCACACACACGTTTCAAAATTGTGAATATCATCTGAACGCCAAACGTTTAGCTTCTCTCCCTGCATGCATTTCCTGCATTCATTTCCTACATGCATGGCTTGCAGGCAACAAGCCACGTTCTTGTGCATTGAATGCTGCACGCAAGAGCTACAATCAGGCATGACTAATGCACGCACTAACGCAGCATTAATACATGCACTAACGCAGCATTACAGTGCAGTAATATTCTGCATTGAGGCTAACCATCACGCCCACACATGATGGACACATGCACAAGCCACTAACAGTGCATGAACTCTAAAAATGTGTGCATATCAAGATTAGTGCTAACAATTTCCCCCTAATCTTGACAAGATTTTTTTGTTTCATACGCACACACGAACCACATGCACACGCATGACCGCACAACCTTAAGTCATGCAAGAGCGACGAACTCGTGTGTGCAATGGACGCACATGATCTACATGAACCGGTCAGACTCCACCTGGACTTAACTAGAACACACACGTCATGCATGAACATGATGTGGTTTATTCTAACAATAGACACACTTTTACCATGACATAATCACGCGTCCAGACCTACAGGAGAGTCGCTTCCTCATTGTCTCTAGCAAGTAGGGCCTCCTCTTTCTTCGGCTTGCGGCAGTCTCGAGCAAAATGCCCACGAATGTCGCAGTTGTAGCACTTCCCGACTGACGACTTGGATTTTTGTCGAGCCTTCCACTCGGCCTCCGTGAGCAGGAGCTAGTCATCGCGTCGTTCACCGCCGGCATGAGTACGCCACCGGGAACGCTCATCGAATGCCTTCAATCTGCTAAGCGCCTCCTCGAACGCCATCATCTCAATGTCACAGAATTGTTCAATCCTGGCCACCGCAGGATACAACCTATCGGGGATGGTGTCGAGGAGCTTCTTCACCATGGAGGCGTCATCGAGCATCGATTCGAGATTGGTGTACCTCGCCGCCATGCCGCTGATCTTACCGGCGTAGTCGTCCAACAACTCCCCTTCCGCCATGCATAGCTTGTCGAACTCGCCCTTGAGAGTTGAAAGGTGAGCCGCCTTGACGCGATCGGCGCCGACAAACCTCGTCTTGAGGCTGTCCCATACTTCCTTCGCTGTCTTCTTCGTCGAGACTTGCATGAGGATATCCTCTGACAATGCTTGGAGAGGTTGCGCCCTCACCGTCTTGTTCTTCCGTTCGTCCACCTCCTCACCTTTCGTAGGAGACACTGCCTCCCAAAGGCCTTGGGCATCAAGGATTGCCTCTACCTTGATCGCCCATGCCGTGTAGTTGTCCGGTGAGAGCACCAGGTAATACATCGATACCGTGCTCCCCCCGACACCATGAGGGACCATCGCCATTGCCACAAGCAGGATCTTGAGGCTCTGATACCAATTGTTATAAACCCGAAGAAAGAACAAGAAATAGAGACACTCATTTGTGGCGACAAACACCAACGGCGACAAACGCTGATGTTTTTCTTGTATTTAACTGGTTTACTCGACACATGAGCAACCTCACTTCTCACTCACACAAACCTCAAGTAGCAACTAGCTTTATATAGCATCTGAACGGCAAACGCTCAGCTTCTCTCCCTGCATGCATTTCCTACATTCATTTCCTACATGCATGGCTTGCAGGTAACAAGCCACGTTCTTGTGCATTGAATGCTGCATGCAAGAGCTACAATCAGGCATGACTAATGCACGCACTAACGTAGAATTAATACATGCACTAACACAACATTAATACACGTACTAACGCAACATTAAAGTGCAGTAATATTCTGCATTCAGGCTAACCATCATGCCCACACATGTTGGACACATGTACAAGCCACCAACAGTGCATGAACTCTAAAAATGTGTGCATATCAAGATTAGTGATAACATTGATGACCTTTGAGGGAGGTAGACAGGGCCATGAATTTTCTATTGGGTGATAGTCCCATCCCTCTTCTAGAGCATATTTACTAACAGTCCAAACTGGTTGATCATTTCATGGTGCACTACTTCATTCACCGAGTCCTAAACGGACGTTAGTGGACTACTAGGTGCTTGCTAGCTTGGCTCCCTGACAAAAGGTGGCCTCGATAGTTGGGTTTTCTGAATTGGCCCTTGGTGATTCATGTTGAGTGACTCAGGGTAGAACTTGTAGAAGTCTTTCATTGATTGCCTGGCCTTCCTCTATTGAGCCTTGATTATGCTCTCCTAGGTGACTAGGATGACATTGTTACTCTTGACCTCCTTGACTGACATGATGGCAAGAAAAATGATCTGGAGGTTATTTGAAAGTAGATTGGTGTCCTCCCCGTGCCTGTTGAAATTTCTGAAGCCGACTTGACTTGGACAGGAGGTGTCCATTCGAAGAAAAAATAATGCCAAAATGGCAGTGACTGATTTTTAAATTGTTGTTGAAAGCAGCTGGTTTCTCTTTCGCCTTCTCGCTTCTTCCCGCCGCACGACACGATGATGGCGGGATCTATGATCTATCGTCTCCTCTAGTCTCTCTCAGATCCTCGCTTCTGTTGCTTGTTCGCTACACGCGAATGCATTCCTGGAATCCCGAGTGATACTTGGAAGAACTAGTTTGTTGGTGCGGTGAAAACTACGAACTATCGATGGGGGAAGTTTTGAGCAAGTCCCAGGAGCAGGACACGTCCTTGTCGTCGCCATTTCAGCCCCTCGGAGATTTGGCATCTGCTGGGCCATCGGCGGGGTTGGCTCTGGCCCATTCTCCATCTCGGGGAGGGGATGTGTTTAGCGATGGCCTATCAGGAGTCCGTCTTCCGGTTCCTATTTCCCCCTCTTGCAGTAAGGTTGCTAGAGTTCCAGGGGATGGCTTCTCGCTTGCGTCGGTGATCGAACATTCGTGGCGTCCTTCTCCTTTGGCCTGGGTGTGGATCCCGCGTGGGGCTCTGATTTCCTTAGAGTCAGTGGGTTCAGGTTTCCCTGCTTTGGCTGCTGAAATCCGACGGTTTGGTTTCGCGGCTAAGAAGCTTCGTCGCAGTGTTCTGAGGTTAGTAGATAATCGTTCCTTTGCTAAGGTTGTGGTTGGTTCTGAAATGGATCGCAAGTGGGGGGTGATAATATGGGTAACAAGAGAAGGATGTTTGATCGTGAGTCGTCTTGGGGTGATCGAGATCATGGCCGTGGTGGTGTTGGTGGATTTAGAGGTCAGAAGTGGTCTGGTCGGGAGAAAAAACCAATGGAGGTTCAGCGCAAAGAGGATCGGTCGTTTGTTTGGCGAAGGGAAGAGGGTCAGGGGAGTAAGCAGCAATGGCGTGATCCGAGGGGGGCTCGTGAGGCGAAGGTTGAGGAGATTACTTGTTTCAACTATGGGCTTCCTGGGCACCATCAGGTGAAATGCTCTAACCCTACCATCTGTTTTGTCTGCAAGCAAACTGGTCATATTTCATCTGGATGCCCCTTTGGATGTTCGCTTTGGTAATACATCTGGTCCTATGTTGGAGCTGTGTGCTTATGGCATCCTAAATCAAGGTTTTCACCATTTGGAGATCCCTGCTAGTGATGCGAAATCGGCTAATTTCTCTGTAACAGACATCCTTACTGTTGAGGACGGGTTGTGTTCTAAGGCGAAAATTTTTATTGAGCTAAAACATTTGTATGTGATCAGCTGGGATTGGTCTATTCTTCAAGTGGATAAGGATCAGTTTCTCATTGAATTTCCTTCAAAAGAGGCCATGTGGGAATTGGCGAGACTCAAATGTTTTGAGTTTCAAAGGTTTAAAGTGAGAGCCAACATTAGGGTTTCTGACAGGGACATTAATGCATCATCTAAGCTGCAGCCAGTGTGGGTGAAGGCGTTTGGTATTCCGCAGATCGCTAGAGAGGAGGTTTATGTGAAGAACATTGCTAGGCTAATTGGTAAACTGATTTAGGTGGATCGTTCTTCGCTATCTTGCTCGGGCCCAAGTAGTGTCAAGGTTTTCTGTAGAGACCCTTGGTTTATTGAGGGGGTCTCTGAAGTGTTCATCAATGCAGTGGGTTACATGATCAAGTGGGTTCCGGAACTCGAGGGTGTGAAGAATACTAAGCTTAAACCAGATGGGTTTAAAGTGGATCATGGAAAGGGAAGTTTGGAGGATTTGGATAAGGATGAGGAGTTTGGGAATCCTGATCACAAAGAGTCGTCTAACTCTGCTACTTTAATAAGGAAAGAGTCTTCTCATGGGGCAAAAAAGCTAAGGATGTTGGGGACTAGGATGTTGAATCAGATGAGATGTGTGAAGATGATGCTCTTTCTAAGATACCTGCTGACACGAAAACATGCCCACGCACTTGGGTCAGTTCGACGATCCAAAAGTGTGCGGATACTTAGGGACAAGCCTAAGCGTAACACAACACCGACGTCGTGTTCCGACTACCCTTAGCCATGGTGAGGGGGTGGAGTCGCTAGGTAATCAGATCACACAAGATAATCCAATTAGCCAAAAGAAATATATTAAACAGAACAAATCAGCAAACCGAGCGAAGCCCGACTAATTCGAAGTATAGTGCGAAGGGTATCACCGAAGGGTACCTTTGACGTCTCGTGTGAAGTGTCCCGCCGAAGGGTACCTTCGGCGTTCAGACTGATCTGGCCAAAGATGAACTCAGAACAGATCTGGACGTGACTATCACCTCTGAACAGCGGGGTTCGGTGCGAAGTCTTCGATACAGTAAGATGCAGAAAAATGACTTAGGCGCAACGCATAAGCGTGACTTCATCCGGAGCGGAGTATGAGCATGGCGAATCCTGTCATGATGAAGTCTGTTGGCGAAACGTGTTGGTGTGCGGTTGAAGCAGCAGTCTCACCGAAGGGTGTTCTGGCAACCTCCGAAACCAATCTCTCAGGTCCAGACACATCCGACGAAGTAGCTCCGAACGTGGAAACCTGCAAAGGAGTAGATTCGAAGTACCAATTCGGCCTGAGGACCGAATTCTACTAAGTTTTGCACTAGGAGCGAAGGTAGCAATCTGTTACGCAAATTAGCGGATACTTCACAGGCGAAGTAACAAGGCGATAACAATCTATTACGTAGATTAACGGATACTTCACGGGCGAAGTAACAAGGCGATAGCAATCTATTACGTAGATTAATGGATAGTTCACAACCGAAGTAACAAGGATTACCACTATTCCGAAGTGGCCATCGGAGGGCTTCCAGGCAAACCCACGAAGAGTACAGAAAAGTAAAGATAAAGTAAATGCGATTCAAAGCTAGGGCTTTGTGGTTGATTTGTGTTGGGGGGGCTCTGAACCGGCTTCGCCCCTATACTTATAGGGGCTAGACTTCTAATCTAATCTGTTATGACTCGACTGAATCATGCATAGAGATAAACACTTAGCCAGAATCGGGTCCAACTCTATCTCTACCCGAAGTGGGCCTTCGGCTAGGCCCGCCATAGTCTGCTCCTCGGGCCGAAGCTTCGGCGGAGTGGGCCTCCGAAGGCCTCCTGGCCAAAGGCTGTGGGCTGACTGGAAGCTTCTGGAGCCCGTAGCCCAGTGGTCCTTCGGCCCTGTAGGGCTTCGGCCTAACCCAAGACATGTGCATTTTCGGCCCAAATTACCAAAATTGATATTTTGACAATCTTAATTATTGGTGCTATTTTTTGCTATCAACACATGCCCCCCTTCCTTTTAGTGTACTAAGTGAACTAAAAGCACAACGGGCTAAAGACGATACCTTCCATATTGGCCTTTCGACATATTCTAAGGGATCGGCCGACGCAAAACCTTCTCCTAATTTCTCTACTTCGCTAAAGTCCTCGATGGCTTTGGCGATACCATCTTTAGTAGACCGATACTGCTCTACACGAGACTTTAGCCAATCCAGATTACTCTTGCTAGACATGACTACTAATATAAAAATAGCCATGCTACACCAGCCGACTTTACAGACACTAGTACAAAACGTCCTCCGGACACGCTGACAAAATCGTAATCCGAAAGATCTCTACATGATAGACACTCTACCTTGTTGTGAACGGCGTCAACTGACACATCGGCCAATGCCACTTGGGACGAAGTGTCTGCGGGTATGACTTCTACTTCATCCCCATCCCACTGAATTAGGAACTGGTGCAGAGTAGAAGGAATGCAGCAATTTGCGTGAATCCAGTCGCACCTACATCGACGATGAAGAATGCTGTTGGCAACGTCTTGTTGCCCACTGTCAGCTCCATGGAGAGCACGCCCTTGGCCTCGGAACTCTGGCCGTTGAAGCCGTTGAGCATCAAGTTGGTCTTCTTCAGATCATCCTCGTCCCTGCCAAGCTTGTTCAACAGCGAGTAAGGCATTAGGTTAACTGTGGCGCCACCATCGACAAGCATCCGGGAAATCACTTTCCATCAATGTTACCTCTGACGTAGAGAGGCTTCAGATGGCGAGCTGAGTCCTCGAGCTTTTCAAAAATAGCGTTGCATGTGCAGAGGTTCAACTGGGCGACCTTGGCCTCGTCCTATGGCAGGGCAAACTTGGTAGGCAGCATAATGATGTTGATGTACATCGCTTGGGGTGCGGGCCCCTCGGAGATGGGAAAGTAGTCATCGTCGAGCATGTCTTCTTCGTCGTCACTCGGACTAGGAGCCAGATTGGTTATCTCAATTGTCTTAAATCTCCATATCTGTCTTGTAGTTGGTCGAGGGTGAATTTCTTCAAAAATAGCGTCTTGCTCGTCCTCGGCCTTCTTCTCGCGCATCTCATGTGCCCGTAGTTGTTGTAGACGTCTCTTCTGTGATTTGGACATGCTTGGAGGTGCCCAAGATCATTGTGGCTTGGTGCCAGGTGCCACTGCCTGGTTCCTGTCAACTCTAGCCGAAGTGGTACCGCCCACCTTGGCCTCATGCACTCTGTATTCGGAGGAGCCTTCATTGCGGACCCCGGCAGTCGGACCGGCCTCGTTCGGCCGATCGGACCAGGCTACGGTGCGGGCTTCGGCCGAAGCAGGGGACTTACCTCCATCAGGCTTCGACGATGGGACCTTCGGGATTGGGACTTCCTGAGACCCCACTCTGACTGTGATAGCTTCGGACTTCCTGTCCTTTGCCCCTTCGCGCCCATACCCTTCGACTTTGCTGAGCCGACTCGGAGGTACTACGGATAGCCTGCGAACGATGCCTCCCTCTGATACGTCTGTTTGTCCCTGTCATTCATAATACTCCGAAGAAAAATAAGGCATAGTGTTAAGTTGTGGAGGGTACTCCGGCTGTGATACATATGGAGCCCACGGAGTCCCCGCCCAGTTGTATGGTGGAGGCATCGGCGGCTCTAGTGGTCTCGCCCACTGTGAGCCAAACCCATTACCCGGAGAGGGGTCCAGCGGAGTCGACAGTGTCTCAGACCATATCAGTGAGGGGTCCTACCAGGCTGGAGGTACGTTCGGCCATTGGGGGCCGAAGCCTCCTATCGAAGGGTTCATCCAGAGTGGTGCGGGGTTCGGCCATTGGGGGCCGAACTCGCTTTGCATGGGGTTCGACCACTAGGGTTCGAAGTTATTGTATGGGGGTTCAGCCACTGAGATCCGAAGCCACTGTACTGAGGGTTGGGCCATTGTGGTCCGAAGCCATCATGAGGAGGGCTCAGCCACTACGGTCCAAAGCCACCCTCCGGATGCCCTGGGCCCTTCGGCTGACTTAGTTTCTTAGCGCGGGGGCCTGTTTCCTTGGCTTTTCTTTGGTGCTTGTTCAACAACATCCCGTATGTTACCTTCGGCTTCTTGCGAGCCTTAGCCAAAGGAATGCTAATGTTTTGTTTCCACACTCCCACCTCGGGGTTCTTAGGTATGAGTGTCCGTGTGCGTGGTTCTCCAACAATTACCGCCTTCCCTCTAATTGACTCGGCCTGTTCTGGTCGAATCAGCACCTTCTTCTTGCTGAGGTCGACAGCGTTGACGGGGAAGGGATCTTTGTCCAGCTTCATCTTTGGATTGTGGTCTATTATCAATCGTCCTTCTTCTATGGCCGATTGAACCTGCCGTCGAAAAACATTGCAGTCGTTAGTATTATGTGAATGTGAATCATGCCACTTACAGTATGGGTGTTTCTTCAACTCATCGGCAGATGGAATGACTTGGCCTTTAGGCAACCTGAGAAGCTGGTTCTTTAAGAGAAAATCAAATATTTTATCACACTTAGTTATGTCAAATGAGTACATGACCTCACTAGGCCGATTCTTCATGGGAGACGGTCGTAACTCGGAGCACGTGATAGGTTTACTCTTAGAGTTCCAAATCCATTCGACCACGTACATGTTGGCCGAATCCTCGTCTTCTGACTCCTCCTCATCGGAGTGTTCCATGACGTGGATCTTAGCCCTAGGCTTGTTAAATGTCTTAATAAACTTTTTATCTTTGGCTCGGCCTTCCTGGACCAGAGCCTGCTGCAAGACTTGGCTAACCTCTAAGAAGTTCTGGTTGTCTAGTCTCTCTTTAATCTTGGAACGTAACCCATTAAAAGCTAGCTCTGCCAAATCCCTTTCTGAAATATTAAGGCTGAAACATCGGTTTCTAGTATCCCTAAAACGTTTATTGTACTCAGAGATGTTCTCGTTAGATTTCTGCCTAACCGATGTCAAGTGTGAAAGCATAAGTTCTATTTCACCTGTGTAAAAGTAGTCATGGAATTTTTGTTCCAATTCATCCCACGTATGAACGGAGTTCGGTCGGAGCGCCAAAAACCAAGTGAAAGCGGTGCCTGATAGCGAGAGAGAAAATAGTCTAATTTTTAGAGCGTCTGACCCGCTAGCTTCTCCACACTATGCTAAAAATTGACTAACATGCTCTAGTGTGGTTTTACTACCCTCGCCGTCGAACTTAGTGAATTCAGGGATTCTATATCCGTGAGGGTAGGGTATTGTATCAAAATTGTCAGGATATGGCTTCCGGTAAACCCTAGCCCGACCCCTAGGTACGAAGCCGGCGCATTCCCTAAATAGTGCGTGGATTCGCTCCTCTGGTCATCTTGGCCTACTGCCTGCACACGTCTCTCGTATGGGGGCGTGACATGCGGTGGGATATCGGCGTGTCGGCCATGGGCCTCTTCCCTATGCGCTAGCTATACGGCGTGCTCGAGCCCAGGTGCCTGCGCATGTGGTGGCAACGGCGCAGGTGGTGGTGGTGCGTGGTACGCTTTGCTAGCTTGGGCGTAAGCATAATGACTAGTCTCGGCCACGAGTGTTGAGGCCGGAGACATAACGGTCTTGCCAGTGCTACCGTTAGTTTTGTTGTACACATGATTTACCAGAGGTATACTAGCAATAGGGGATGATGACATGGCCTCAGTAAAGCCGAACCTTCTAAGTGTCGCCTCTATTTGGGAGCTAACTGCCGAATCTAAACGGTTGGCTAGCGAAGCGCTAACGGCCTGATCTACTGATGCGACTATTTTTTGCTCAATCTCTAAAGAAGATAAATGAGGCGATACAGGTGTTACCTTGATCCGAGCAAGGTCGGGGGCGATGATGTCGCGCTTGATGAAGCCCGCGCGTGTCTTGGCGTAGCTCCCAAGCATCATGTCTTGGAGCACCTTCAACTTTGCCTCGATACCAGCTCGGTCTTCTGCGGGAATATCTTCAAGAGTAGGTGTTAGGATGTTGCGGTTGTCGATATTTGCGCCTCCTATGGTGTCCATCGATGGTGTAGACCTAGTAGTCATTGTAGATGTACCGGCGGCCGACGTAGATGTACCCATCATGTTGGCATAGCTTTCCCCAGCGGAGTCACCAAAAAGTGTGTTGACACGAAAACGTGCCCCCATACTTGGGTCAGTTCGACGATCCAAAAGTGTGCGGATACAAAGGGACAATACTAAGCGTAACACAACACCGACATCGCATTCTGACTACCCTTAGCCATGGTAAGGGGGTGGAGTCACCAGGTAACCAGATCACACAAGATAATCCAATTAGCCGAAAGAAATATATTAAACAGAACAAATTAGCAAACCGAGCGAAGCCCGACTGATTCGAAGTATAGTGCGAAGGGTATGGTCGAAGGGTACCTTCGGCATCTGGTGCGAAGTGTCCCACCGAAGGGTACCTTCGGCGTTCGGACTGATCTGGCCGAAGATGAACTCCAAATGAATCTGGATGCGAATATCACCTCTGAACAGCGGGGTTCGGTGCGAAGTCTCCGATACAGTAAGATGTAGAAAAATGACTTAGGCGCAACACGCAAGCGTGACTTCGTCTAGAGCGGAGTACGAGCATGGTGAAGCCTGTCGTGACGAAGTATGTTGGCGAAGCGTGTTGGCATGCGGTCAAAGCAGCAGTCTCGCCGAACGGTGTTCTGGCAACCTCTGAAACCAATCTCTCAGCTCCAGACAACTCCAACGAAGTAGCTCCGAACGTGGAAACCTGCAACAGAGTAGATTCGAAGTACCAATTCGGCCTAAGGACTGAATTCTGCTAAGTGTTGCACTAGGAGCGAAGGTAGCAATCTGTTACGCAGATTAGTGGATACTTCACAGGCGAAGTAACAAGGCGATAGCAATCTATTACGTAGATTAACGGATACTTCACGGGCGAAGTAACAAGGCGATAGCAATCTAATACATAGATTAACGGATACTTCACAAGCGAAGTAACAAGGATTACCACTGTTCCGAAGTGGCCGTCGGAGGGTTTCCATGCAAACCCACGAAGAGTACAGAAAAGTAAAGATAAAGTAAATGTGATTCAAAGCTAGGGCTTTGTGGTTGATTTGTGTTGGGGGGACTCTGAACCGGCTTCACCCCTATACTTATAGGGCCTAGACTTCTAATCTAATCTGTTATGACTTGACTGAATCATGCATAGAGATAAACACTTAGCCAGAATCGGGTCCAACACTATATCTGCCTGAAGTGGGCCTTCGGCCAGGCCCACCGAAGTCTGCTCCTCGGGCCGAAGCTTCGGCAGAGTGGGCCTCTGAAGGCCTCCTGGCCGAAGGCTGTGGGCTGGCTGGAAGCTTCCGGAGCCCGTAGCCCAGTGGTCCTTCGGCCCTATAGGGCTTCGACCTAACCCGGGATATATGCATTTTCGGCCCAAATTACCAAAATTGATATTTTGACAATCTTAATCATTGATGCCATTTTTTGCTATCAACACATGCCCCCCTGCCTTTTAGTGAACTAAAAGCACAACGGGCTAAAGACGATACCTTCCATATCGGCCTTTCGACATCTTCTAAGGGATCGGCCGACGCAAAACCTTCTCCTAATTTCTCTACTTCACTAAAGTCCTCGATGGCTCCGGCGATATCGTCTTTAGTAGACCGATACTGCTCTACATGAGACTTTAGCCAATCCAGATTACTCTTGCTAGACATGACTACTAATATAAAAATAGTCGTGCTACACCAGCTGGCTTTACGGACATTGGTAAAAAATGTCCTCCGGACACACTGACAAAATCGTAATCCGAAAGATCTCTACCTGACAGACACTCTACCTTGTTGTGAACAGCGTCAACTAACACATCGGCCAATGCCACTTGGGCCGAAGTGTCTGAGGGTATGACTTCTACTTCATCGCTGTCCCACTGAATTAGGCACTGGTGTAGAGTAGAAGGAATGCAACAATTTGTGTGAATCTAGTCGTGCCCAAGCTGCACGCTGTAGTTACCTTGTACATCGATGACGAAGAATGTTGTTGGCAACGTCTTGTTGCCCACTATCAGCTCCATGGAGAGCATGACCTTAGCCTCGGAACTCTCGCCGTTGAAGCCGTTGAGCATCAAGTTGGTCTTCTTCAGATCGTCCTCGTCCCAGCCAAGCTTCTTCAATAGAGAGTAAGGCATTAGGTTAATCGTGGCACCACCGTCGACAAGCATCCAAGAAATTGGCTTTCTGTCAATGTGACATCTGACGTAGTGAGGCTTTAGATGGCGAGCTGAGTCCTTGGGCTTTTCAAAAATAGCATTGTGCGGGCCGAGGTAACTATGTTGGGAGGCTGTCAGATAAAGCTCCATTCCAGTGTTTGGTTTGGATTGGCGTCAACTAGCCAGTTTCCAATGTGGTTTTCTCGGTTGCCGGAGATGGGTTCCAAGTGGTGGATAGGAAGAAAAACAGCAACTAAAATGTGAAATGCCCTCTGGTGGCTGTTCGTCAAAGTTCCAGGCTCAAGCATGATGGGGTTCCCATTGTGGTCAAAGCTCAACTCAGGGCTGATTCAAAAACAATATTTCAGGTACGTCTATATTTACAATTCTTCAATCGGTTGAGGATGATTACCTAGATCATGTTGCGGTTGAGTTTGGGGTTAACTTGGGGGAGTCAAAAGTGGATGTTGATAAACAAATTCAATTGATTAAAGCTAAAGAAATCGCTCAATCGCCAATCTGTGTTGCTCAAAAAAGGCAAATGAAGGGGGGCAAGATGTTGATAGGGGATTGGTCATTGGGGGGGTAGGGGGTGTTGAGGTTGCCCCTTTTCCTGAGCTAGAGAGAGGGTTGGGGGGTGATGGTAGTGATACATGAAAGCTTTGTTTTGGAACATTAGGGGGTTGGGGAATGCTGCTAGGAGGAGGCAGTTGTCAAAGCTTATTGCAAAATATCATTTTGACTTTATCTGTCTTCAAGAAACCTTTAGAGAGAGTTTTACTTATAGAGAGCTTAATAATTTTTGTGGCAGTAGGAACTTTTACTGGTTAACTAAACCGGCCATGGGTCACTCTAGGGGCCTGTTGTGTGGTATTAATCTGGATTTGGTTAATGTTACTAGTGTTGATCAAGGCAGATATTATATTAGTCTGTGCTTGGAGTTGAAGATTAATGGGTGTTGTTGGGAGTTGCTGAATGTCTATGGCCCAGTTTTGGGTGATGAAAAATTGGGTTTTTTGCAAGAGCTGCCAGATAAAATAACTGGTATTTCTACTCCTATCATTGTTGGGTGTGATTTTAACATGATAAGGTCTGCTGATGAAAAAATCCAAGGGGGTTGTTCACTGGTGTTGGGTTGATGCTTTTAATGAGTTCATTGAAAATCTTGAATTGGAGGAAGTTGTTAAGACGGGGGCAAGTTTACTTGGTCAAACAATCAGGTCAGCCCTACTAGGGAGGTGCTTGACAAAGTGTTAGTTTCTCTATTTTGGGCTGCTCTTTTTCCTTTAGCTTCTGTGGTGGTCATGCCTAGAGTAGGCTCTGATCATTGCCCGCTGTTGGTTGATTTTGATAAGAAAATAGCTCAGAGAAGTGCCCCTTTCAAGTTTAATAATGTTTGGCTTGGTCATGTGGGGTTTCAGTCTTGGGTGCAGTCTATTTGGCCGAGTAGGGGTCATGAAAAGATATTGGATTTTTGGAAAAAGCAAGGGAATTTTCTGAGGAAGAAAATTAGAGGGTGGAGCAACAATGTCCGAAAGGAGTGTGATAGTGAGAAAATTGAGGTTGGAGGTTAAAGCAGATAGTTGTAGCCTGGCTGATGTTGAATGGGAAGAGAGATATCATCTAGATCATCATATTTTAGACATCGACCAGAGAGAGGCTATGTACTGGCAGAGAAGGAGTGGCCAACAGTGGTTGATTCAAGGTGATGCAAATACCATCTACTTCCATAAAATTTCCAGTTGTAGGAAAAAAAGTCTTCCATTGTGTTCTTGGAAGCTGAGGGGGGTATCATTCAAGAGGAGGAGTTGCAGAAGCATATATATGACTACTATAAAAAGTTGTTTGGTTCTGAAAATGTGGGTGAAATTCACCTTTCTAATGACTTTTGAGGTGTCAGAGGTCGGATTTCTGAAGAGGATAATTGTGAGCTCATTAAACCTTTCTCTTTAGAGGAGCTTGATGGGGCTGTAAAAGGCATGAAAGTGAATAGTGCCCCTGGTCCAGATGGCTTCTCAGTCAGTTTGTTTAAGCCGTTCTGGGGACATTTTAGATTCCAGTTTAAAGAAATGTTGGATGACCTCCATAAGAATGAGCTTGATGTTGGGCGAATCAACTTTGGGGAAATTATTGTTCCGCCTAAGGTTAGAGATATGTGCTCAATTAAGAAGTTTAGGCCCATCTGCCTTTTAAACGTTTGTTACAAAATCATCACTAGAGTCCTGAATCTGAGATTAACTAGGGTAGCTGATAAGATTCTTGATCCTTGCCAAACGACTTTTATCCCTAGACGTAACATTTTAGATGGGGTTGTTACCTTGCATGAAGTTCTCCATGAGGTCCACCAAAACAATCAACGTTGCTTGGTTCTCAAGTTGGATTTTGAAAAAGCTTATGACTGGGTTCAGTGGGGTTTCCTGTTGGAAGTCCTGAATAGGAATGGTTTTCATGGCAAATGGATTGATTGGGTTGAAAATGTGGTTTCTGGCGGTAGGGTAGCTATCAATATTAATGGCTGTAGGGGGGTTTCTTTAGGACGTACATGGGGCTGAGACAGGGTGACCCTATGTCTCCTCTGCTGTTTAACCTGGTTGCTGATGCTTTGTCGGAAATGCTCACTCGTGCTAAATACAATGGGTTCTTGACTGGATTGGTGCCTCATTTGATCAATGGGGGGATTTCTCACCTTCAGTATGTAGATGATTCCATTCCCCTGTTGGAATTTTCTAAGCAAAATTTAATTACGGTTAAATTCTTGCTGTACTATTTTGAGATCATGTCTGTCCTGAAGGTTAACTATCAAAAAAGTGAGTTGTATGTTGTTGGGGTATCTGCTGAGGAAGTTCAAGTGACTGCCGATGGGTTTAACTGTAAATTGGGATCTTTTCCCCTCATGTATTTCGGTTTGCCAATGAGCTTTTTCAAACCTTCCAGGGCTGATTTTGGGGGTGTGATCCAGAAAGTGGAGAATCACCTTTCTACTTGAAAATGTGGGTATTTGTCTCATGGGGGTAGGATGGTGCTGATTAACTCTTGCCTTAGTAGCATTCCTTTGTATTCTATGGGGGCTTTCTTACTTCTGGACCATGTCCATCGTCATTTAGATAGGATTACAAGTAGATTCTACTGGGATGGTCTGAGGGAGAGGAAAAAATATCACATAATTAAGTGGGAAATGATGTGCATGCCTAAAGAATTTGGGGGGATGGGTTTTATTGATTCTAAGACGATGAACATTGCTTTGTTGGCCAAATGGGTAATTAGGCTTTTGGGGGATTAGGAGGGGGTTTGTTATAAATTTCTTAAGAATAAGTACGACACTGGTGGGAGCCATTTTGGGAAAAAATGTGAAAAAGGGTTCTTATTTCTAGAATAGCTTGATGAAGTATAGGTTTTGGTACCAAAAGCACTATGTTTTTTCTCTGGATGATGGGAAAAAGGTTCTGTTCTGGGAAGACAGTTGGCTTGGGGAGTTACCGTTAAAAGTTACTTTTGCTCAGCTATATAACATATGTTCGAACCCTGAGGTCTTAATGGATGAAGTGCATAATAATAATTGGGTCATTGGGTTCGTAAGATCTTTGTCTCATTCAGAGTTTCTGCTTTGGAAGAATCTAGAAGAGCTGTGCAGTAGTGTGAGTTTTTGAGGTGGCTCAGATCAAGTTAAGTGAGCTTTAGATAAGAATGGTTTCTGTGTTAAGTCATTATACAATTGGCTTTCCTTTAGAGGAGTCTGTGTCAGTGACCTGAAGTTGGTTTGGAAATGTGCAGCCCCTTTGAAAGTAAAGTGTTTCTTGTGGCTGGCGATGAATGGGAGAATTCAGGTGGGGGATCAGCTCAAAAAAAAGTGGGCTGGGGATCCTCATTGTAAATTCTGTAATCAGCTTGAGACGGTGGAACATTTGTTGTTTCTTTGTCCTCTCTCCAAATTTACTTGGTGTTTTGTTCATGATTCTCTGAGTTGGGTTCACTGCCTAGAAAACTGGTCTGACATTTTTTCGGTGTATGGTTGCAATCTTCTGGCTAGGAGGAAAATTTATCTTCTAGGGGTTTATGATGTGGGTTTTTGGGCTATCTGGATTAACCGCAATAACTTTGTGTTCAACAACAAATTGTCTGCTAATGTTTTGGATATTCCTTATCGTCTGACTTGCTTTGTGAATCAGTGGATGAAGCTTGCACCCGTTTGGATGATGATGATGGCTACAAGGTGCAGAGAATTGCTCCTTGCTCAAATCTGTGTGTTGTCGAGGGGCGTGCCGGCAAGCGAGCGGTCCGCGGGGTGAAGAAACTTGGATAGTCTGGGTTTAGTTTCAGGTTTGGTAAGTATGGTGTTTTGTTGTTGTTCTGGTGATTGTTCTGATACTGTTGGTGTCCTTAGACCTTGATTTTGTCTCGTTTTGGGGCTGTTTTGCTTCATCATGGTATATCTGTGGTTAGGTGGGCATTGTTCTGTGGTGGTGTGAATCTCTATTGTTCTGAATTGTAACTGGTAACCCCAGTAAACTTGGTGACCTTTTCGCTTTCAAATAAAGTGGGGTGTAATGTCGTTACGCCTGTTCCTCAAAAAAGTAGATTGGTGAAGAAGTCCAACCAGACATGCCAAGAAAGTATGTTGACATAGAAATAGCTTGGATCTCTGCACATTCAGACTCAAAGGCCTGATTAATGTTTGTAGTTGTGTTAGTTGATATGATCATACGATTGATAAGATATAAAATATATATTAATTGTCCTAAATTTATCGATCGATGGCTTAACGACATTGCTTACCGCTAAACCCTTATTGGCTAAGAAATTCAATAAGCATATCACATAAGATAACATATCAGCTCATATTCCTCATTTGTAAGCATAACTTATTAGCCAAACTATCGATGCATTCCTAAGTTGCTTTATATAATGTGTCAATATAATTGTTGGGGGAAAATACTTCACCCTCAGGACTTAGAGATTGATAGTCAAGATAACTTATCGGCTTCGAAGCTCCGAGCTTATGCCCGAAGGTGGTGGAGTCATTAAGCCGAAGGGTGCTTCGACTTACAATCCAAAGGTACCCTCCGCAGGCTATGAAGCTCCGGTGGAAAACTGCAAGTCTGATAAGATGTTTGACTTATCTACTTACTCCGGATAGATTTTACCATTTTAACCCTATTCGGGGTACCGAATAGTTTCCACTATGTCAGTTGTAATTGAGGGGTAAATAGGTCTTTTCCTTAGACTTTTTGCCTATAAATACCCTCCTTCTTACCTTGTAATAGGCATCGAATACTCAGCTATTCAATACATAATTTCGGACTACTTAAGCTATTATCCAATTCGGAGGCTTGAGATAGTTCTCAACACAAATTCTCAGTTTGTTAGTTCTTAATCTTAGAGAACCTATTAGCGTAATCTTTTACACCAACAATAATCTCGACTAAATGACACTTGGTATAATTAAATTACAACAATAAGATGAATTCAAAACTAGCAAAGCATGAATATAAACCTATTTACTAGCCAAGTAAATATGATATTTAACATCACAAATGACAAATCTAACAGATTGGAATCAACTGAGACAATACAAAAAAATTATCAATAGTATTGCTAAATCACATTAAAGCATAATAACTGATACGTATTGTACTAATAGATAATCTATTGGTAAGAACTCCAATAGGACATAGATCTTATTCTTATCCACTAGATGACCTTGCACTGTACGATTCATGTAAACCTAATAGATCAGACTAAATTGAGACAATATCAGATTAACACTAATCACAAGTTCCATCTAGTAAACGAGCATTAGACCAGCATGATTGACATACAAATTTAATCTAAACATGAAGTGTACAACATATCAGATTAAAACATCACGTCGATAATTAGTTGTTACATATATTTAACTAAAATATCAAACTCAATCAAGAAAGTCCTACATAATCTTGAACAGGGAGTCACTAGAATGCTATATACCTAAAGGTTGGCGATAAATTGAAGGTTTGATTTATAAGAAGATTGATATTGATTTCAGTTCATGGTTGTACATATTTATTCCCGTGAAACTATGTAATCCTACCCAAATTAAAAGAACTTCATGACTTGCTTTTAGAGATAAAATAGAATAAAAATATATCTACTCCTTATTATAGAGTATGATTACATGCACTACTACAACTCGCAACTGTAGTGGCGTTGGGAAAAAACATTATAGTGGCGGGCTATTAGGGGCCCTCCACTACAGTAGCACCAGCCGCTACCGCGCCATCGACCGCCACTACTAGTACCTATGCTCAGTGAGCACGTACATGACGAGCTCCTCGACGATATTGTCGACGAGGAAGCCAGACTCCTCATCCTGCAACCACCACATGCCAAGTTGCAGTTTGGCAAAGGGGGTTGTATGGTCCAGAGTGGAGACTGAAGATAAGGGATGAGGCTTTCATATGCGACGGAGGCGCGGATCCAGATGGATGAGGCAGATGCCACACTCTCATATGGTGAGTCGTAGCAAACTATTGTGTGGTAGCATACATTCATAGGACTAATTTAATCTAAGAACTCAAACCTAACTTAATTGGAATCTTAACCTAATCTAATATCTAATTACTAGTCGGGCTCTATAGACCGACCAGGGCGAGGTTTGACTAGCATCTAGGCAATGATTAGTCAACATACATTAGCTCTTTATTCAATTCCTTGTCTGCCTTATTTATGAGTAAAATGATTCATTTGTTCATGAATAGTTCATCTATGGCAGAAGAAGGATGTCCCGTCGAGGAGCTCATCTATGAGTCTCCTGCAAAAACAAATAAAGAGGGTTCGTCTGAAGGATCCTCTGATAGCGAATC
Source organism: Zizania palustris (assembly GCA_019279435.1). Lineage (NCBI taxonomy): Eukaryota > Viridiplantae > Streptophyta > Magnoliopsida > Poales > Poaceae > Zizania > Zizania palustris. Next base: position 65,768,837 of record JAAALK010000287.1, on the reverse strand, counting down.
TTCGTACCACTCTCCGAAGGATCCACATCCAGTGGAGCCTAGGAAGAAGCGAACGAGAGAATACGTCAATGAGGATTACATTCTTGAAGCTGAAGCGGGGGTAATTATTGTGTTAGTAATAAGTCAGAGCAGCTTCTAACCGAGGATTACATTCCTGAAGTTCACATTGTCTATCATCGTAGGATCATCCAAAGCGAGGAAGGAAGCATCGATTATTCCATGGCGAGGAAAGAACTACTATTGTCCCAGCCGTTGAGTCCTCTGAGCCAGCAGCTGTTGAGCCCGCTGCCACTACATCCTCTACAAATGCAAATAGGAGAGGAAAACAAGAGAAGAACAAGCTGCATACAGCTATCTATGAGGTTGAAGATGTATATGTTAATGGGGCTCCAAAGAAGCCGAAAGAAATCACAGCTAAGTGACACAATGACTGTGGATGTCTCGCCAGGGAGCGATGTAAGATAGTTTGGAAAAATTGGAAGAGTGTCCCTAAAGCTACAAAGAACGAATTGTGGGAGCATATAAAAGCGCATTATAAATTCCCGGAGGATCGCCTAGAAGACGCTAAAGCTGCCACATTGAATACTATCGGGAAATCTCTTCGTACATTCAGGACTAAATTGAACACACAGTACCTTCATAAAGGAGAGTTGCCGCTCAACGACTACTGGTTTAACACGCCAAATGAATGGAACAAATTCAAATTGCAGCATTGCTCGGAAGAAGCCAAACAAGAGAGCATTATGTTCAAAGAACTTAATAAGAAGAATAAGTTCCCAAATAAACTTGGCCCAGGTGGATATAAGGCCAAGGAGGATGAGTGGAGTATAAAGGAAGAGGAGGCCCGTGCGGCTAGGATACCTGAACAATTTTCAAGTGCTGATCAACGCACTAAGAGATGGCTCCTAGGTCGATCTAAAAAACACCTGAGGGCCAATATATCCTCTCCGACTCACAGACTAGTGGAGTATTTCATAAAGCGAAGGAAATCACTGAGTTGGAGAAGGCTAGGAAGTTCAAGCCTGAGGGATGTAATGACCAGCTAATATATGCTCTCAGAAATGAGGAACATCGAGGGCGCACCCGAGGTGTCTCTTCTATAGAGCCCTGGAAGAATACTTTCAAGAAGAAGGATGGTGCCACATACAAGAAGCGTCAAGCATGCACAGACGACACTGCAGAGCGACGTGTAGAGTGGGAGAGATACTTCTTTGAATTTATTAATGAGAATCCAAACATCATGCAGGCTGCAATGGGACAAATAGTTGTGCAAGAGGTATGACTTGACGTACCAAGGAGTGTTGGATCAGTACAAGAGAAATTTCCAGTAAATTATATCAAAGAGGACACACCATGCAGTCTTCATGTACCAATTGGATGCAAAGGGAGTTCCCAAGAGGTTGCATGAGGCATTGCTATGTCTGGGATATATTTCACAATCGGCCTATTCTCGCGGAGTATACCAAGGTTACGTCAATGAGATCACCAATGACAGATTTATCAATGACCCCTAGTATTCCAATGCCTGATGAGTGGATTGAGACAATCGGAAATGCACTGAATAACTTTGTCTTATGGGCGAGCTGAGATATCAAATTACTCCAGAGGCAGTCTCTGACAAGTTCTCAGAGTAAATCACCTATTTTATCGTCGAAATCCCCCACATATCCTTCATCCCATGATATGCAAAAAATAGGATCTTTATCACCTGTTGATGAGCGTGAGATGGAGGAAGAGGTAGATAAGGAGCCAGTGCCCGATAAAGTGGCAGATCATCAAATGGCTCATGTTGACATGAAAACGCATCCACACACTTGGGTCAGTTCGACGATCCAAAAACACGTGGATACTTAGGGATAAACCTAAGCGTGACGCAGCGCCGATGTCATGTTCCGACGAATCCTTAATGGTTGTAACGGTAACGGAGTCAACAGGTAATCAAACAAATATTAAGAAATAAAGTTCGATTAGCCGATGTGTGATAAAAATAACTAAAAATAATAAAACCTAATCAAACTGGCCAGAACTGGGCCGATTCTGATCTGCAATAAAATGGCGGTCGAAATGGAGGTATACTCCTAGTCAGACCAGTGATGTGAAGTACCGCCGAAGGGGGGCCTCGGCGTTCTGTTGCGAAGGGGTCACCGAAGGTGGCTTCGGTGTTCTAGTGCGAAGCGGTCTTTGGAAAGTCGGAGGGTACTCACCAAAGAGGGCTTCGGCGTGACGACGAAGAGTGCTCTGGTGCAGAGTGGTTCACCGTGGAGAGGTTTTCGTTTCTAATTTTGTCTATTTTTAAGTGTCACAAACAACTTCTCGATTCGGTGCATTGCAGTTATTACACTTGTGATTTCATGAGCAATGACTTAGGAAAGTTTGCGCGGACAGTCTCTGTGGATACTAATGAAGTAAGTTGATTTATTGTGTGTTAATCTAATATAACCTACAATGTATGTACTTGTATGTTACGTATGCAGACGTCACATCCGTCAACCATTGCTGAGAAGAACCATCGTCACCGTCGGCCTGAGCGTTTCTTGCCGCCACCCCTCAACGCCGGCCACGAACCAACACCCGCAAGCCCCGGATCAGGTACCATCGTGTTCCCCGCCCTATTCTGGTTCGGTTTTCACGCTCGCAAGAGGCAAGTAGCCGTCGCGCTCGCCACCAGGCACAGCCATCGCCAGAGAAGACGGCGGAGCCACGTGCCGTGCTGGTTTTAACCCCGGCCGCATGATCACGCTTGGAGGGCGTGGATTAGATCCCCTGTGGGATTTAATCTCAGCCGTCTATGTGCGCTGAAAAGGTACTAGGCGTTCTAGGCCGTTGGATGCCACTTACCCCTCCGTCGGCCCACGAGCACAGTCAATGGTTCATGGTGAACCCAGTTCACCGTGGACCAGAGATTGTTTTCCTGTTTAAATAAAATCCAGAAAAATGTTTAATCTTTAAAAATTCATAACTTGCTCAATTTAACTCCAAATTTGAACATTCAAATTTTGTAAAATTTGTCTCTTTATTCTCTACACTTCAATGCCATAAAAACAATATGTTTATTTTGCACATTTTATTCTTAATAAATAATAATAAATAAAAGGCCCTTTTAGGATAAATGATTAATTCATGTAATAAAAACTCAACATTTTCTAAAAGTACTGTAAAAATTTATATAATGATTTCAGAGGGAATAATAACTTCATTTCACTGTTTTAAGGCAATAAAAATAATAGGGTTGATTTGTACATTTTAATTCATAGGTAAATGGGAAAATAAAACCCTTTAGGGTAAATACTTATATATATAAAATTCAGAAACCCCATAAAAGTTAATCTTAAATATTTAGGTGATAAGTTCAGAGGATTTAAGGCTTTATTTCCTTTATTTAATACAACAAAAACATGTATGCTTGTCTTGGTGCTTTTGGATTGTTTATTGAATGTCGTATTTACTTATTCATATCGAGAAGACTACGACGCCGTCAGAGATCCGGAGTTTTACCACGAGGTTCCACCTTCACCGTTTGTAGGACCGAAAGTAGCGACCAGAGGGGGGTGAATGGGCGCCTCAAAAATTCTTGCGAATCAATGGCCTGCTCCCAACACCCAACGCACCTCAAAAGACTAAGCAAACAAAAATGAACAGATCAACAGAGCCTCAAAGGATCTAGCCTAACAACAACCGGTGTCCTAATTGAAAAGACACCAACACAGTGCTAATAGGCAGATTAATTTAAGCATTCAAATCATGGCAGATCAAACTTCACAGAAATAAATCATCACAACAATTTATCTGAGTTGAGAGGTTACTGTTCAAGGTTGTCTCCAGTTCAGAACTTGACGAAGCCTGCAATGTCGAAGCCTACTTCACAGTGTCGAAACCTGCTTCGGAATGTTGAAGCTGTGCGATGTGCAGTGCTGACTATCGAAGCTTGATCGGAGGTGTTGTGCGAGGTCGGATGCTGACGGAGTCTATTCGAAGTATGCAGTACCAGAGCTTTGTGGGTGTCGAGCTGGAGTGTGCTTCGAAGATGTTGTGCGAAGGTGTATACTGCGAAGCTAGCTTCGATAAACTCAATCGAAGCTTGCAGTCGAAGTACCTTCGCATGGTGCAAGAAGGAAACAGCGAAGTATCCAAACACAAGAAAGCAGAGGACTTCGACTCAACCAGTACTTCACTTGCGGAGTAAAAAGAAGTTCGAAGCCTGTGACACAACCTTCGAAGTTAAATTGCTCGAGGTACGACTACTGAATTAGTGACCTTTGAACCCGAGACCAACTTCGAATCGGAGTGCGCTGGTGCTCTCGCACAAAAAACCGAAGCCTAGAAACACACTTCGAAACACAACCTTCGAACGCACAAACTGAGATCCCCAGAAATGTCAACAGCAGAAACCTCTCAGTAACACGCTCTGAGCGAAGCCTAGAGAGACATGCTTCGAAGCTAACTTTGAAGCCTGTTGGAGTATGCTCCATGAAACTGCTGAAGTATGTCAGAATAAGAACTTTTAGAATTAGTGCATACTTCGGAAATAGAGTCCTCAACTAAAGTTCGGAGTTTCTGATGACAGCGAAGCTTATAGTGAAGTCTGATCGAAGCCTGCTTCACGAAACAGAAGGACTTCGAATAAAGTGAGGAGCTTCACCAGAAACGTCAAGAAAAGGGGCCAGATGCTTTCTTCTCGATCAAAAAGCCTTGCCAGGAAAAAGTAAAGGCTAGAGAACTAGGGTACTATTGCTACAGGAAATAGGTACTACTTGCTGCTACAGGAGCACGCAAGAACTAGTACTTCTCAGCTGAAGAACAGAAGCAACCAGAGAAGCAATTCACTCAGGAATAAAAAACAGTCGCACGCAAAATGATGTAGAAAAACCTTAAAAACGCTGTGCACAGAATGACAGGAATAAAATTTCACAGAGAACAGAAGAACTATCGATGAACAGTGCTCTCAAAATAATTCGCATGAACAAGAGCCTGGCAGCGCACGCAGGGAACAAAGAGAGAGATGACCCAATGGAATAAATAGAAAAGTGATTTCAGTAAAAGGGTGACCTAACCCTAGGGATTGGGACCCTATTTATAGGCATCCCAATAGCTAGGAATATTCCACCAGCCCCTTAGGGTTTTTTACAGACGCTTAAATAAAAGGAAACGACTAAACTGCCCTTAGGATATTTTTACAGACTCGACTGACTGACTGTGGGCCTAAGGATAAAATAGTAAACTCCTATTTACAGATGACTTATCCGGAAGCTAAGCTTTCATAGCGGCTACGGCTTCTCTTCTGGACAATCCGATATAAGATCAGCGGTCATCAGTTTTGCGCCAAAACTAACAAAGCGTCCACCGACTTTGCACCAGGTACCCGGATTGGGCCGGCCCGACTCCGCAGCTCTCTCAGCCCGGCAATCACTCGCCGCTCGTGTACCTGAGTCAATCCTGGTCAACATCCCAGTGGATCCTCTGCTGCTCCTAGCCCATGTACCTGGATTGGGCCAGCCCGACTTCACGGCCCCTCTGCCCGACAGTCGCTCGCTGCCCGTGTACCTAAGTCACATGTGGCCTAGACACAACAGGTCTTCTCCTCTTTTTAGTCCTCTTTCACTATCGTTGACAATGACTCATCACATCTGGAGCCATGAGGCCCACGCTCTTCAGCATGGCTCCTCACCATTTGCGGATCAAGGCAAGTCACAACCCCCATTTTGATCATAATTGAGCCCATGTTTTAATAAATTATCGCTATAACTCATAGGATCATATTGCATTAGTCTAATCTCAAGCCCTAAATTATATTTATTAGATCCCCGTCCTTGTGTGTAAACCCAAGCCATGCTTATTGAGCCTGAACTCCTTGTCACTCGACAATATTATATTAGCTAGTGTCCAATCTACTGACACAACTGTTATAGGATAAAAGAACAAGTCGTAGATAGATGGACTCTGCTATATGTTTTTCCCCGTTATTCTCGTATCTGGATTATGTTGGAGTTGACTATGTTATAAGTATGGTGGGTTCCGGGTGCAAGCTCAGGAATTGGTTGGTCGCACCCGGGGCACTATAAGGACCGGTCTGCGGGATCTGTTGCAAAACACTTCCATACTAACCACGAGTCTAATCGTTAAGTCCTAACTGGAGGTATGGATCATACCATATCGATGCACCATAGTGGAGGGGGCAAGGGGCAACCTGCGGGTGACTTGTACCGACGTGGCTCAAGGGGGGTATGGTGTTGGCCCGAAGTGACTGGTGAGGAGCCATGCTGAATAGCGTGGGCCTCATGGCTCTAGAAGTGATGAGTCATTGTCAACGATAGTCAACGAGGACTGAAGATGAGATCTGCTGTCTTATGGGCCGCGTGTGACTCAGGTACACGGGCAGCGAGCGACTGTCGGGCAGAGGAGGCTGCGAAGTCGGGCTGGCCCAATCCGGGTGCATGGGCCAGAAGCAGTAGAAGACCCACTGGGCTGTTGACCAGGACTGACTCAGGTACACGGGCGGTGAGCGATTGCCGGGCTGAGAGAGCTGCGGAGTCGGGCCGGCCCAATCCGGGTACCTGGTGCAAAGCTGGTGGAGGCTTTGTCAGTTTCGGCGTAAAACTGACAACCGTTGATTCTGTATCCGACTGTCCAGAAGAGTAGCTTCCGGATATGTCATCTGTTACTCTAGGCCCACAGTCAGTCAGTTGTGTCTGTAAAAATACCTAAGGGCAGTAGAGTCTTTTTCTGTATTTTTGAGTCTGTAAAAACCCTAAGGGGCTGGTAGAATATTCCTAGTGTTGGGCTGCCTATAAATAGCACCCCAATCCCTAGGGTTTGGACTACCCTTTATGCTGAAATCAAATCCACCTTTTTGGGTCACTCCCTTCTCTCTCCTGTGTGCGCCGCCAGGGGCTTCCCTCTCCCTGTTCTTGCATTCTTTTGGCTCAAATCTTTTGGATGCATTTAATCTTTGAACTCTGGTGAATTTATTGCTGGTATTTTGTTTGGTTTGGGGAGTTATTGCCTTACCTACGGGCTGCTGAATTTATTCTTGAAGAGAAGCTTCTTCGGCTGGGTGTGTTCTTCACGGTGGTAGTACTAGTTCTTGCTGTTGCAAGTAGTACTGTCTTTCTGTAGCTACAGTGTTCGGCTGCAGCTTTTCACCCTCTATCGCCCAGCTTTTTGATCGAAGCAGACAGTCTCTTTTGCTTTTTCCTGGTGTGTCTGGCGAAGCTCGGTCCCGTGCGAAGCCCCTCAACTTCGTGAGGCAGGCTCCGATCGAACCTCTTTAAAGGCTTCGCTCAGACTTCGAACTTCGGTTTTTGTGTCTGAGTTGCTAGATTCGAAGTTCCTCCTGTATGGACAGCATCGCATACTTCGAACTAGCATACTCCGAATCTATCTGTTCGAAGCACACACTTCATTAGGTTTCGAAGTTGGGTTCGAAGTTTGTCTGTTCTGATAGACTTCGCTTGGATTTCTTTGTGGCGTGTCTGCCTTCGTTTCTCTTCCCGAAGTTTTCCCTTTTCGAAGATAGAGTGTAGGCTTCGGACTTGATCTTCTGTCACGTGACAGACTTCGCTCCTACATTCGAAGGTTGTCTGTTTTTGTGTTCGAAGTTTCGTATTCGAAGGTTTAGCTTCGAGGGTTTCGGTTCGAAGTACGTTCGAAGTCTTGTCTTCGAAGTACATACTTCGAAGCAGGCTCCGGCACTGTTTTACTTCGCTCCGAAGCTTGTGAGTCGAAGCTGTGTGCGAAGACTTGTCTTCGAAGTACATACTTCGAACCAGGCTCCGGCACTGTTTTACTTCGCTCCGAAGTGCACTTCGCTTCTTATCACTTCGAACTAGCCTACACAGTGACACCTTCGGCATTTCGGACAGACTCCGTCACCAACCTCCGAAGCATACCTCGATGTGCGAAGGGGGCTTCGCCGAGTACCGAACAGGAGACAACTTTGGACAGTAACTTCTCATTTCACTTTATACATACTTAGATCATTTCATTGAGAAGTTTAGGCCTGTTATAACTTGTTTATCTGCCTAGTTGCACTACTTTAGTTTTACAATGTTTATCATCAGCTGCTTCTAGGTTAGAAAACTTTAGACTTAGGCCGTCTGTTTATTTTCTGCTGCGTGGTATCTTTGAGGTGCGTTGGGTATTGGGAATAGGCCATTGATTCGAAAGAATTTTTAAGGCGCCCATTCACCCCCCCCCCCCCCCTCTGGTCGCTACTTTCGGTCCTACAAGTGGTATCAGAGCGAGGTTAGGGTTTTTCCATACCTTAACCGGTTCTAAACCCCAGTAGTGACTATGACGTCTCCAGGCAAGGTCCCGTCCTTGGAAGCCTATGGCTACAATTATTGGAAGACTCGCATGCGAGCCTATCTCATGAGCCAGGGTTCGGACATATGGGACATTTGCGTTCACACCACATTTGTCATTTTGCCAGTTACTGAGCAAGGTACTGCTGGTATCATTGCTCAGCATCTGAGCAACAGTAAGGCTGTGAATATTTTATTTTCTGGCTTAGGTCCCACTGAATTTGAGCGAGTGAGTCATCTCTCCACTGCGAGAGAGATCTGGGCTACCCTCAAGGCACACCATGAGGGAACAGCACAGGTCAAGGCTCGGCTCTATCAGACCTACCGGCGTGAATATGAGAATTTCACACAGAAGCCGGGTGAATCTGTTGAGGCTTTGTTTGGTCGCTTTCAGTCGATCATTAACAAGCTTCGGGACAACAAGGCTGAGGGTGCTCAGTTAGTCTCAGATCACGAGCAGGCGCTCAAGGTTCTTCATACCTTGGACCCAAAGATCTGGGAGATCAAGGTATCATCTATCGTTGAGAGTACTTCATACGATACCTTGACCATTTCTGAGTTATTTAGCAAGCTAAAGGCCACTGAGGTAGATATCCAGTTGAGATCAAATCTCACTGGCTCTGGATCAAAATCCCTGGCCCTTGCTACACCTTCTGTTGATCCCTCTGCTGTGAGTTGTGCTGGGTTCTCCTTGATGTCTATCACTGAGGACCAGCTTGAGTTGTTGGGAGATGATGATTTGTGTCTCTTTAACAACCGGGTGCGTCGTGTCTATGATAAAAGAATGTTCAAAAGACACGGCACAAAATCCGGATGCTTTGAATGTGGTGATCCAGGACACTTCATCACCGACTGCCCCAAGCGCAATGGATACAAGAAGGGCGCCGGCAGCAGCTCCCACGACTCCGGCAAGCATGAGAGCCCCTCCTTCAACAAGGGCAAGCCGAAGACCCGGTTCTTCAAGAAGGCCCTGAAGGACTACCGGCGAGAGAACAAGAAGCGCGACAAGGCCTTCTTCGCCGAGATGGAGAAGAGCTACTCCAAGAGATCTACGTCTTCTTCCTCTTCATCGAGCTCAAGTGATGAGGAGATTACCATCAAGAAGGGGAAGGACAAGGATGATCCGGCGGGTCTCTGCTTCATGGCTTTCGGAGACAAGCCGAAGAGCCGCTCTCACCAGCGCCGAAGATCCCGCAAGAGCTTCTGCTCCATGGCTCTTGGGGATAGAAAAGAAAAGAGCTCCTCCGACGACTCCGACGACGATGATAGCAAGGTATCATCTTATGAGCGTGAAATTGTAGATTTACTTGAGAGCAATCGTCAGGAGTTGAAGTATCGGGAGAAACTGCTTAGGGGGGCTAAGAAAAGGATAGACGAGTTAGAAAGTGAGCTTGCCGTAGCCAACGGTAGAATAGAAAGTCTATCTTCTTCCCCTTGCTTGGGTGATAGCAGTGAGTGCCCAAAGTGCGAGGTGCTTCTGTGTGACCTGTCGACTCTGAAGTCCAGGTACACAGAAAGGGTTGATGAGAGGGACGCTTTGGCCACTGAGCTTGAAAGCGCTCAGCTGGAGCTGAAAGATGCTCAAGCCACTGTCGTCGCACCCTGTGTTGATTGCCCATCTCATCTAGCTGCCTTAGCTGAGCTGAAATCCAAGGGTAATGAACATTTGGGTGATTTAGAGAGGTTGAGAGCTGAGCTTGCGCAGACTAGGCTAGAGCTTGAGACATTGTCAGTTCCACCCACTGTTTGTGAGAACTGCCTGTCTCTTAGAATGGAATTGATTAAGCTAAAAGCCGGGAAGTCTGTCCAAGTAGAGAATGAGTGTGAGACCTGCTTGTCTCAGGTGGAGGTTCTAGCTTCCTTGAGAGAGGAGCTAGCTGATTCTCAGAATGAGAACTTTTACCTCCGGTCTATCCTGAGTTGGATCAGTGCCAGAGAGCCACAGCTTGGCATGATGATCCAGCAGTTCAAGAGGAAGGATGGGTTTGGAGTAGGTTACACCTACACCAAGGCTGACTTTGAGAGTGCCCTCAGCCGGGCAGTGGAGTGGAGTAAAATGACTCCAGAGCAGAGGTATCCCAAGACTCACTCCACTGAGTCCTCTCAGGCTTGTCAGCCCAAGGATGGAGTGATCCATGAACCACCCAAAGCTCCACCCAAGAAGCCTATCTGGGTTCCTAAGCCCAAACACCTCCACTCTTCTCTAGACTCTCTTCCTGGACCCTCTCAGCCCAAGAAGACCACACCAAACACTACCAAGCCCAAGAATCCCAAGCCTCAACCACATCCCAAGAAGCCTACTTATCATTGTGAGTTTTGTCAGAGAGACGGGCATCTTGCGGAGTTTTGCTTCAGGAGGAAGCGGGTTGAGAGAGCAGAGAGGGCTCGTAGTGATCAGGTGCAGTTCTACCAGCAGGGTGGTAGACTGCGTGTTCCTCGGCGCGGGGAGAGGCTGGAGGCCAGGCCGCGTCGTGTAGATGGTGGTAGAGGAGACGGTTTTCGTACCCGTGCTCCAGTAGGTGGTGTTCGTTCCGGCAGAGTTCCAGACCGAGTTGGCTACGGTTCTGGACCTCGTGGCCATAGGGTTAGGAAGAACCATGGACCGCGTTTTGAGCCGCGTTTTGGTCCAAACTCTTTTGATGGTTTTCGCTTTCCATCTTTTGAGCAGATGGCTCAACACTGGTTTAGCTCTTTTGCTAAACCTGGTGCCGGACCATTTGCTCCCACTTACAGACATTGATTGTGCAGGACCGGGGACTGGAGGATGTTTGGATCATGGACTCAGGATGCTCTCGCCACATGACGGGACATCGCAGATGGTTCTCCAGTCTCACTCCCCCGAGCTCCAAAGAGTACATTACATTCGGGAACAGCGGTCAAGGGAAAGTAAGTGGCATAGGCTCAATCAGCATCTCAGACCATTTCTCTTTAAAGAATGTTGCTTTGGTTAAAAATCTGAACTTTAATTTAATCTCTGTGTCGCAACTTCTTGAGGATGGTTTGGAAGTGCGTTTTAAGAAGGGAAATTCTTCTGTGATTGATTCTAGAGGGTCTTTGGTTTGTCAGATTTTACCCTTCGGTAAAGTTTTTCGAATTGACTTCTCTAGTTCTTTTGGCCCTTCTCGCTGTTTGATTGCTGGATCTTCTTCTGAGCTCTGGAAGTGGCATAGGAGGTTAGGTCATTTGAGTTTTGATCTGCTAGTCAGGTTAAGCTCTATGGACCTCATCCGAGGATTGCCCAAGCTTAAAATGGAGAAGGATCTAGTTTGTCATCCCTGTCGTCATGGGAAAATGGTTGCCGCTTCTCATTCACCTGTGACTCAGGTGATGACTTCGTATCCAGGCGAGCTTTTGCATTTGGACACTGTAGGTCCAGCTCGGGTACGCTCAGTCGGTGGGAAGTGGTATGCACTTGTGATTGTTGACGACTTTTCTCGTTTCTCGTGGGTTTTCTTTTTGGAGTCTAAGGATGAAACTTTTCAATTTGTCCATGACCTGATTTTGAAGCTGAAGAATGAGAACAATGGTCGGATGCGAGCAATTCGCTCTGACAACGGCTCTGAGTTCAAGAACTCTCAGTTCGTCAGCTTCTGTGGTGATCAGGGTCTGGACCATCAGTTCTCTTCTCCTTACACTCCCCCACAGAACGGCGTTGTGGAACGAAAGAACCGCACGCTAGTTGAGATGGCCAGGACGATGCTCGATGAGCACAGGACTCCTAGGCGTTTTTGGGCTGAAGCCATGAACACGGCCAACCGCATTTTTCTTAGAGCTTACATTGGTAAGACATCATATGAGTTGCGTTTTGGCAGACAGCCCAAAGTGAGCCACTTGCGAGCGTTTGGCTGCAAGTGCTTCGTGCTCAAGAAGGGAGGGCATTTGGACAAATTCGAGTCTCGTTGCTGGGATGGTGTTTTTCTTGGTTATGCATTGCATTCTCGAGGCTTCCGTGTTTGGAATCTCGAATCCCAGCTGCTTGTCGAGACATGTGAGGTTTCATTTGATGAGTCCCTGCCTTCTTTGACTCCTTCTTTTGAGCTTTCTGGTGATGATGAGCTCGGAGAGTCCATCTTCGAGGAAGATGAGGATACTCCAGCTGCTGTTGAGGGTGGGCCTTCTGCATCCCCCGCAGAGCCCACACCTTCTGTGACTTCGACTGATGATGAGGGCGGACCTCTGATCACTTCTTCCACTTCGATCGAGCCCCCTCAGTCGAGTCCAGAGGTGCCAGCTGCTGACTCCGGTGAGGTGACTTCAGATCACCAGGGAACCCGAGCAGTTCAGCGTGACCACCCCTCAGAGCTCATCATTGGTGATTTAACTGAAAGGACTTTGCGTTCTTCTGCCTCTCTCGCTGTGTTTGCTGAATCTGCATTTGTTGCATCTTTTGAGCCCAGAGACATTTCTCATGCTCTCTCTGATTCTAATTGGATTAATGCCATGCAAGAAGAGCTTGAGAATTTTGTCCGCAATCGGGTTTGGACACTAGTTGAGCCGCCACCAGGATGCAACCCCATAGGCACCAAGTGGGTATTCAAGAACAAACAAGGTGAAGATGGGGTTGTGGTGCGCAACAAGGCTCGACTAGTCGCCCAGGGTTATTGCCAGAAGGAAGGTATTGACTTTGAAGAAACCTTCGCTCCTGTGGCCCGTCTTGAGTCCATTCGTATTCTTCTAGCTTTTGCCGTTTCAAAGGGTTTTAAGCTGTTTCAAATGGACGTTAAGAGTGCTTTTCTGAACGGGTTCATAGAGGAAGAGGTTTATGTTAGGCAACCCCCCGGTTTTGAGAACCCTAAATTTCCTCGACATGTTTTTAAGTTGCATAAAGCTTTATACGGGTTGAAGCAAGCCCCCAGGGCTTGGTATGACCGGTTGAAGCAATTTTTGTTGGGGAAGGGCTTTGTGATGGGTTCTGTGGACAAAACTCTTTTCTTGCTCAGAGATGCTTCAGATTTTTTAGTTGCTCAGATTTACGTGGACGATATTATCTTTGGCGGTACTACTGATTCTCTTGTGTCCAAGTTTTCTGAGCAGATGCACAGTGAGTTTGAGATGAGCCTCATGGGTGAGCTGAAGTACTTTTTAGGGCTCCAGATCAAGCAGACCAAGGACGGCACCTTCATCCACCAAGGTAAGTATACTCGTGATATGCTTAAGAAATTTGATTTTGGTGGTGAATTGAAGCCGCAGATGACCCCGATGGGCACGTCTGGGGGTTTGGACAAGGACGAGAGCGGTGTGAAGGTCAATGAGAGAGAATTTCGAGGGATGATCGGTTCGCTGTTGTACTTGACGGCAACAAGACCGGACATACAGTTCGCCGTGGGACTTTGCGCGCGTTTTCAGTCTTCACCACGCGCGTCTCACCGGCAGGCTGTCAAGCGCATTTTCAGGTATCTCACCTATGCGCCTGATCTTGGTCTTTATTATTCAGCATCATCATCACTTGATTTATCTGGCTTTTCGGACGCCGACTTTGGTGGGTGCCGGTTGGATCGCAAGTCGACTTCCGGTACTTGCCAGTTTCTTGGTTCTTCCCTTGTATCTTGGTCTTCTCGAAAGCAATCTGGAGTTGCTCTTTCGACCACGGAGGCTGAGTATGTAGCTGCTGCTAGCTGCTGCTCACAGTTGGTTTGGATGATTTCTACTCTACGAGACTTTGGGTTATTCTTTCCTACCAGGGTTCCATTGTTTTGCGACAGCACTAGTGCTATTAGTGTAGGGAAAAACCCGTGGCTTCATTCAAAAACCAAACATATTGATGTGCGCTTTCACTTCTTGCGGGATCAATATGAGAAAGGTGTCATTGACCTTATTCACGTTGATACCCATCATCAGTTGGCTGACATTTTCACCAAACCCCTAGATCAATCTACTTTTGAGCGTTTACGAGGGGATTTGGGTGTTGTGTATCCTTTCTAGGATATTTTGCGTCAGTTTTCTTTTTACTCTTTTCTTGAGTCTTTTTGTGTGTGTTCATATCATACATATTCACATATCACACATTTGAGCCTGCTTCTGTTATATGATTGAACTGCTTTACTTAGTCTAGCTGGTACATGCTTTTGATTACTTGTCAATGATCATGTTTTGGTTCAGTTCACTTGATATATCTGTCATATGCATGGCTTTTATACTTTAAACCTGAAAAATGATCACCATTACTTCTGGTAACTAGCATGCGTAGGCTGAGTGTTTTTGCTATCTGTTACATGCCTTGTAGCCAGTTCATCACATAGATGCAGATATGCAACTTGGACATCTTTATGCTTTAAACATGGAAAATGTGCTATAAAATGATAAAAATCAAAAATGAATGAAAATTCCATTCCTTTTTATGCTTAAAGTCGAAAAGATCCAAGTGGGTTTGCTTTGTCGCATTATATTGTTCTGGATTGCTTACCATAGCACTTTGGTATGAACTAGGACAGTATAGTGTATGCCGAGATCAATGTCTTAAGCTTCTGATGGTCCAATTCTGGCCTAGGCTTGACTTGGTCGGTTAGCATAAGGTTTGACATGCAAATAACCCTTGGCACAAATGACAAAGGATAATGAAAAAGCCTGAACTGTAAACGGATAACAAGTTTGCTGAAGCACTTTGTTTTTGAACAATGCTTATCTTGGTAGACATCAGTTAGCTTCTGCATTTCATGCTTTACCTTGCTTGTTTTACTAGAAAATGTGGTGATGCTTTTATTTGCCAAAACTGAAAAATGCGTGCTAAATGACTTTCTTTAGATATCATCTGTTGCACTGATCATGCCATGTGTCTTGGACAGTATCTCTTTTGCTATACCTGTTAGATACTGTATTTGCAGTCAATCATATCTGAGAAGCATGCTTTCTTCACTCCACCTGCACCCCAATTGCATTCACTGCATATTTTGAGGGGGAGTTGCATTTCAGGGGGAGTCTGTGTCTCTTTTGAGTGCTTGATGAGTTCACTTGTCAACAAGGGGGAGAAAATTTGGGATCAGAGTTTAAGGGGGAGTTCTTACTCTGTTGATATCCTTGTTATTCTGCAATCGCACTCATTTTGAGCTTCTACGTTTTGGTTAACCATAATGACCGTTTCTTGCTTTTGGTTGGCTTTTGGTCATTAGGGTTAAACTTTTACCTTATTTTTCTTCTTCTTTGTTTCCTTGTATCTTGTTTTTCGTGTTTCCACATTTGTTCGCAGGTGCTGAAGAGCTGTGAAAAGAGGAGTGTTGACAATGCACTCATCAAGGGGGAGATTGAGGAGCCATGCTGAATAGCGTGGGCCTCATGGCTCTAGAAGTGATGAGTCATTGTCAACGATAGTCAACGAGGACTGAAGATGAGATCTGCTGTCTTATGGGCCGCGTGTGACTCAGGTACACGGGCAGCGAGCGACTGTCGGGCAGAGGAGGCTGCGAAGTCGGGCTGGCCCAATCCGGGTGCATGGGCCAGAAGCAGTAGAAGACCCACTGGGCTGTTGACCAGGACTGACTCAGGTACACGGGCGGTGAGCGATTGCCGGGCTGAGAGAGCTGCGGAGTCGGGCCGGCCCAATCCGGGTACCTGGTGCAAAGCTGGTGGAGGCTTTGTCAGTTTCGGCGTAAAACTGACAACCGTTGATTCTGTATCCGACTGTCCAGAAGAGTAGCTTCCGGATATGTCATCTGTTACTCTAGGCCCACAGTCAGTCAGTTGTGTCTGTAAAAATACCTAAGGGCAGTAGAGTCTTTTTCTGTATTTTTGAGTCTGTAAAAACCCTAAGGGGCTGGTAGAATATTCCTAGTGTTGGGCTGCCTATAAATAGCACCCCAATCCCTAGGGTTTGGACTACCCTTTATGCTGAAATCAAATCCACCTTTTTGGGTCACTCCCTTCTCTCTCCTGTGTGCGCCGCCAGGGGCTTCCCTCTCCCTGTTCTTGCATTCTTTTGGCTCAAATCTTTTGGATGCATTTAATCTTTGAACTCTGGTGAATTTATTGCTGGTATTTTGTTTGGTTTGGGGAGTTATTGCCTTACCTACGGGCTGCTGAATTTATTCTTGAAGAGAAGCTTCTTCGGCTGGGTGTGTTCTTCACGGTGGTAGTACTAGTTCTTGCTGTTGCAAGTAGTACTGTCTTTCTGTAGCTACAGTGTTCGGCTGCAGCTTTTCACCCTCTATCGCCCAGCTTTTTGATCGAAGCAGACAGTCTCTTTTGCTTTTTCCTGGTGTGTCTGGCGAAGCTCGGTCCCGTGCGAAGCCCCTCAACTTCGTGAGGCAGGCTCCGATCGAACCTCTTTAAAGGCTTCGCTCAGACTTCGAACTTCGGTTTTTGTGTCTGAGTTGCTAGATTCGAAGTTCCTCCTGTATGGACAGCATCGCATACTTCGAACTAGCATACTCCGAATCTATCTGTTCTAAGCACACACTTCATTAGGTTTCGAAGTTGGGTTCGAAGTTTGTCTGTTCTGATAGACTTCGCTTGGATTTCTTTGTGGCGTGTCTGCCTTCGTTTCTCTTCCCGAAGTTTTCCCTTTTCGAAGATAGAGTGTAGGCTTCGGACTTGATCTTTTGTCACGTGACAGACTTCGCTCCTACATTCGAAGGTTGTCTGTTTTTGTGTTCGAAGTTTCGTATTCGAAGGTTTAGCTTCGAGGGTTTCGGTTCGAAGTACGTTCGAAGTCTTGTCTTCGAAGTACATACTTCGAAGCAGGCTCCGGCACTGTTTTACTTCGCTCCGAAGCTTGTGAGTCGAAGCTGTGTGCGAAGACTTGTCTTCGAAGTACATACTTCGAACCAGGCTCCGGCACTGTTTTACTTCGCTCCGAAGTGCACTTCGCTTCTTATCACTTCGAACTAGCCTACACAGTGACACCTTCGGCATTTCGGACAGACTCCGTCACCAACCTCCGAAGCATACCTCGATGTGCGAAGGGGGCTTCGCCGAGTACCGAACAGGAGACAACTTTGGACAGTAACTTCTCATTTCACTTTATACATACTTAGATCATTTCATTGAGAAGTTTAGGCCTGTTATAACTTGTTTATCTGCCTAGTTGCACTACTTTAGTTTTACACTGTTTATCATCAGCTGCTTCTAGGTTAGAAAACTTTAGACTTAGGCCGTCTGTTTATTTTCTGCTGCGTGGTATCTTTGAGGTGCGTTGGGTATTGGGAATAGGCCATTGATTCGAAAGAATTTTTAAGGCGCCCATTCACCCCCCCCCCTCTGGTCGCTACTTTCGGTCCTACAACTGGGGCACCATATGAAACCTATAAGAGGGTGTTATCAAATTGGTGCGTTCCATACTAAAGGTTTTGGCACGAGTTCCCGTGATATGGGTCATCTCATACACTTTGGTGTCCGTGGATGAGTGTGTGCCTTGTGGTTACAGTAGTACACCTCTGATCAGAGTTTAAATCTTTTCGAAAAGCCAAGCCCATGGTCAAGGGCGGGTTGCGTGACTTCTCGTAGTTAGTTTTTTATTGTTTGAAAGATGGTATGATTCATGGCATGTAAGGACTATTGAGCGAGGGTGGGCTGACTGTACCCCTTGAGTTAGAAGATGATGCATATACTCATGTTTAATTTTCTGTACTAATAATCTGATTACTTTAATTGCTTTCCAAATATGCTTTTCCGCAAAAGTAAGCCACTACCTCCCTTGTTATTACCTTGCATTATATTTGCATTCAGTGGCTTGCTGAGTACGATTGTACTCACTCCTGTTGACTTACACCACCAGAGGCAATCTACTATGAGGAGGATGACGGTCTGGAGTAGCGACCCAGTCAAGGCACTAGACTAGAAGGAGGCGTTCATCTAGGAAATTTGTTTTATAAGTTTCTCTTTGTTTTAACTGTTTTGTAATAATATGGTCTACGAACCATGATTGATTGGTGTATTGTATGCGGTCGTGTGATGAACATATTGTATTTATTGATTTTCTATGGAATTTTAATAAATTCCCGGTTTTATTAAATCGGGGTGTTACAAATTGACATTTACATGATGATCAACTATAAAATTTGCAATTATCTAGCCTTTTATAGCTTTTAAGGGTTCATAAGCCAAATCATACTCTATCACATCATAATACCACATTCCGATTCTCCCTTTGAGAATCGACTTCTATAGTATGTATTTTGTAACATCGGTCTGACAAGTAACAATACATGTTCTAGATAGAAGATATTGTCGAAGTTTGGTATATGCATAGTAAAATGATAAACATAAATGCTCTAAAAACACGTACCTTGTCTTTGCATCCAACAAGCGGCGACTCAAGAACGTGATGATGTACTCCTTCCCTTCTACCTCTTGGGTCAACATGACTCCTATCATGTTTCCTTTTGCAGCAACATACAACCGAAATGAAATTTTGGCTTTTGGCGCCCTCACCACTGGCGGTGATGACAAGCAATTCTTGATTTGGTCAAAAGCACGTTGCTGAATTTCCACCCAAGTTAATTCGGTTTCATTTTTTAATCGAAGTATAGAGACAAAATCATCAATCTTACTAGACAAGTTAGATATGAAACGACGTAAATAATTCACCTTGTCTAGCAACTTATGCACATCTCTTTTGCATGTCGGTTCTTCAAACTCTCTAATTTTCTCAAATATCTTAGGATCGATTTCAATACCCCTCTTGTGGATCATGAATCCTAAGAACTTTCGCGCTGACACGCCAAAAGAACACTTGAGTGGGTTAATTTTTAGACCATACCCGCACATTCTTTCAAAAGAAACTATCATATCGGCTAAATGGTTACCCATAGCATCCGATTTGACTACAACAACATCATCCATGTAGACTTCTAACATAACTCCTAGCAAGTCATGAAAGATCAAATTCATAGCACGTTAATATGTAGCATCAACATTCTTCAAACCAAAAGTCATCACTACCCACTCCAACAAGTCCACCAAACCAGGACATCTAAAGGACATTTTGTAAACATCCTCTTCGGCCATGAAAATTTGATTATAACGAGCATTACCATCAATAAAACTTAGTACCTTGTGTCTAGAAGCATCGTTGATCAACATGTCAGCTATCGGCATAGGATATTCATCCTTCAGAGTGGCCATGTTCAAGTCCCTGAAATCAATACACACACGAATCTTGCCACTCCCTTTCTTTTCCACAGGCACAATGTTAACAACCCATTCATCATACCTGCATGGCCTAATAAACCTTGCCTTCAGCAGTTGATCTATCTCTTCTTTAACTCAGTCATACACGCCCGAATTAAAGTGACAAGGGGTTTTTTTATATGGCCTAAACCTCAGTTTGATAGGCAACCGATGCTCAACGAGCTCACGTATAAGTCCGGGCATCTCACTATACTCCCATGCGAAGCAATCAATATACGACTGAAGCAATTTTATTACTTCATCCTTATCACTGGCTTGTAAGTTCTGATTTACAAAAGTTGGCCTTGGAACACTACCATCTCCTATGTCTACTTGTTCAAATAGATTGGCTGATGCAAAAACCTTGACCTAATTTCTCTACTTCACTAAAATCTTCAATGGCTTCAGTGATACCATCTTTGGAAGACCGATATTGCTCTACACGAGACTTTAGCCAATCAAGATTGTTCTTACCTGACATGACAACTAGTTTAGAGACAACGAGCTACACTAGCTAGCTTTACAGAAATAGGAACAAACTTCCTGTTAGAGATGCTGACAAAATCGAAGTCTGAGAGGTCCCTACCTGACAAACACTCTACTTTATCATGGATGACATCTATGGACACATCGGCCAAGGCAACTTGGGCTGAAGTGTCAGCTAGTGCAACCTCCACTTTATCGCCATCCCACTAAATCAGACACTGGTGCAAGGTGGAAGGAATGCTACAATTCACTTGGATCCAATCGCGCCCAAGTAGCACACTGTAGTTACCTTGCACATCCACCACGAAGAATTCAATCGGTAGAGTCTTGTGGCCTACCGTCAACTCCATGGATAAAACGCCCTTCGCCTCGGATCCTTAGTCGTTGAAGCCATTCAATATCAAGTTCATCTTCATTAGGTCCTCTTCATTTTTGCCGAGCTTCTTCCAAAGTGAGTACGACATCAAGTTGATGGAAGCACCTCCATCCATAAGCATCCTTGATGCCAACTTGCCATCAATATGTTCGTGGATGTAGAGACGCTTCAAGTGGCGAGTTGACTCCTCGGTCTTCTCAAATATAGCTTCATGTGGGCTGAGACTCAGTTGAGTGACCTCGACTACATCTTCTAGCAGCGCAAACTTCGCATGAAGCATCACCACATTCACATCCATCTCTTGGGGAAGAGGTCCCTCTGAGATGGGTGTGTAGTTGTCGGCTAGCATATCATCTTTGTCATCACTTGGAGTAGGAGCCGAGTTGTCCAACACAACTGGCTTGGGCTTCCATACCTGTTTAGGCGCTAGTCGGGGGTTAATCTTCTCAAAGATAGCATCTCGCTTGTCTTCGGCCTTCTTATCTCTCATCTCTTGTGCTCGAAGATGTTGGAGACACCTCTTCTGAGACTTGGTCATGCCCGGAGGTGCCATGAAGGTTATGGCTTTGTTCCCGGAGCCATGAATTTACTCCTGTAATTTTTGGCCAAATGGGAAGTACTCGAATCGACCTCAGCAATTTTTTCTTACTGTTGGTGTGTTTTTGCCTGCTGTCAGTCAGACCAGCCAAGGTGGGCCGGTCAGACCGACCACAGTAGACCAGTCAGACTGGCCGTTGTTGGGCATCCGAAATATGGCGGTCAGACGGGCCATAGTAGGCTGGTCAAACTAACGTGGTGTGGCCGGTCAGACCAGCTTTGAAGCTGTGGTTAGACCGATAGGGTGACTCTCAACCGCCTCCTCTAGATTGCCTCCGTCTTGTCCTATAAGGGCTCCCTTAGGGATTGGGATGTCCCAGGAACCCACTCTGATGGTGATGGCCTCGGAGATCCTCTCCGGCATGCCTCCAAGTTCATGTCCCTTTACTTCATGTTGAGGCAACCGTTGTCCGCTTCGCGGTGCGACGGATAGCTGGCTAAAGACATCGCCTCCCACTATGCTCATCTGTCCCTACATGCTAGGCATATCCTGTGGCACAAAAGGGACACTCGCGACAAAGTAAGGAAATGGGAACCTGGCAGGCGAAAAAGTAGTGCGGAGCCAACTGTGCCATTAGAAACTGGTATGGAGGTAGAGGCATCGTTGGCTCCAGTGGTCTTATGTATTGGGGACCAAACCAATTTCTCTATGGATGGTTCGACCTTGTTGGAGGCCTTGGCCGAGCGCTCGCTTTCTCGGCCCTCTTTTGGTGCTTCTAAAGCAGCATCCCATATGTCACCTTCATATTTGTATGGGATCTAGCCGAAGATGCTCCGTTGGTGTTCACCTTCCAAACCCGTACTTTGGGATTTTTTGGTAGAAGCATCTACGGAGGAGGTTCTCCTACTATGACCGCTTTCCCTTTGGTTGACTTGGCCTGTTCGAGCCAAATTAGCACCTTCTTCCCGTCAAGGTCAACTGTGTTTACGGGAAAGGGGACTTGATCTAGCTTTATCTTGGAGTTAGTGTCCACCTTCAATCGTCCTTCATCAATGTCTGATTGAACATGTCAATGAAAAACGTTGCAGTCATTAGTAGAATGAGAATGAGAATCATGCCACATACAATATGTATGCTTCATCAGATTATCAGCAGCAGGAATGACATGGCCCTTCGGTAACCTGAGGAGTTTGTTCTTCAATAAAAAATCAAAAATCTTATCACATATAGTCACGTCATAGGTGTACTTGACTTCGTTGGGTTGGCTCTTGCTAGGAGACGGTCGTAGCTTAGAGAAAGTGAGAAGTTTGGACTTGTTAGACCAAGTCCACTCTGTAGTGTACATGTCAGCCGAGTCATCTTTTCTCTCCGATGGTTCCTCATCAGAGTGTTCCATGACATGCACCTCGGCCTTGGGTTTGCTAAACGTCTTAGTGAATTTTTTATATTTGACTCAGCCTTCTTGGTCGAGAGCCTTCTATAGTACTTGGTTCACCTCTAGAAAGTCATGGCCATCTATATTCTCTTTAAGTTCAGAATGCAAGCCATTAAAAGCCAAGTCCACTAGATCTCTTTCTAAAATATTCAAATTAAAATATCGATTTCTGGTGTCTCTAAACCTCCTAATGTACTCAGAGACACTTTCATTAAATTTTTGTTTAACTAATGTCAAGTGTGAGAGCCTAAGTTTAGTTTCTCTGGTATAAAAATAATCATGAAACTTCTGCTCTAACTAGGCCCAATTCTGCACGGAGTTGGGTGGCAGTGCTGAAAACCAAGTAAAAGCATTACTAGATAGAGACAAAGAAAATAATCTAAGTTTAAAAGCATCCGACCCACTTGCCTCACCACGCTATGCTAAAAACTGGCCTATATGCTCCCAAGTGGTCTTATTATCCTCGCCGTTGAATTTAGTGAATTCAAGAACCCTAAAACTATGATGATATGGGATAGTGTCAAAATAATCCGGGTACGGCTTATGGAAAACCCTAGTCTGATCCTGGGGTGTGTAGCCTACACACTCTCTTAATAGCGCACTGATGCGCTCATCTACATCGTCTACGCTCTATCTTAGGGGCGCCTAGCATGAGAGGGCGTGACACGTGGTGGAATCCCGGTGTGTCGGCCGCATAAATATTCTTGGTTGTCCTCCTTTCGTGCTGACTCATGGTAGGTGACATGCTCGGGCATGTGCGAGTATGTGGGAGCAAGAGGTGCAGGAAGCATGAGTAAAGGCAGCATGGGCACTGGCGGAGGAGGCGCGTCAACTATGGTGGGGGTAGTCTGACCGGCCATCTAGCTGGTCGGACCGGAGGCATAATAGCCAGTCAGATCGGCCTTGTAGCCGGTCGTACCGAATGTTGTCGGCAACGTGGGGGAGCTAGGGTGTGTACCATGTGCTGTAGGCTGGCACGCACTGGTCTGACTGGCCTGAAGGCTGGTCTGACCGACTAGGGTCTACGGGGTCACGGCTGTGGATGTTGAGGCCATAGATACAATGTTTTCCTATACTTCCATTAGTCCTAGTGTATATGTGATGAATAGGGGGTACGCTAGCATTTGGTGTCAGGGAAGCAGCCTTGGAAAAGCTGAATCTCCTAATCATCGCCTCCATCCTAGAGTGGACCTTTGGCCCTAGACGATTTGCAAATGTGGTGCTAACTACTAGATCTACAGTTATCACTATTTTTTGTTCGATGTCCAGTGTAGATAGAGGGGGAGGAGACGTTACCTTGCCCATGGAGATGTTGGGGAGATTGGTGTTGTGCTTGACGAAGCCCGCGCGGGTCTTGGTGTAGCGTCCGAGCATGATGGCATGCAACTCCCTCATGTTGGCCTCGATCTCGGCCCTATCCTCCTTTGTATCTTCTAGGGTGGGGAGTACGATGTTGTCATTGTCGATCTCCACATTCCCCACCATGTTCGTCGGGATGGAGGGTGTAGTGGATGTAGTCGTAGTAGTCATACCTATCGCCGACGAGGTTGAACTTGGCATGTGCGTCCCCAGCAGAGTCGCCAAAATGTGTGTTGATGGTAAAATCTCTCGATAAAGCTCCAATTAACACTGAGTTCGATCCGGTGATCCAAAAGTGAGTAGACACTTGGAGTAGCCTTCCTAACGTTACACGGCGTCGATGCTGTGTTTCGATGACCCTTGACCGTGACAAGGGGATCTAGGGGTGGAGTAGCTAGACAATTAAACCACACCATGAGGGGGCAATCCAATTGTCCAAACGTGAAGGGAGGCGGTCGGACCGACCAAGGCGGGCCGGTCAGACTGACTATGAGCTGGCGGTCAGACCATTGGGGCGAAGGAATAAGAAATCGGGCTGACTTTGTACCGATGGTCAGACCGCCCATGTACCACCGGTTAGACCGGCTATTGCTAGCCGGTCAGACTGACAGGAGGGTTAGTGAGCTCCTTGGCTCACTGGCGACCACCTTGTCAATGACAGGGTCGATGCAGGTGTTTCTTGTGGACGAAGATGAATGGTTTAGCCCTGCAAAATAAATATAAAACAGTAATAATTCAGCCTAGAGACCAAATTACCGAAAGAAACCAGTAAAAATCCATTACGGGGGTGGGACAGATGATTCACAAGTGAATCGACAAGGATTACCGCGATTACGGCGCAATGGACGATAAGTTTGTGGCGCAAACCAGAAAAGGTGGATGATCTATGGCTAAACCTAGGGCAAATGGGTAGTAGATTGCAAAAAAGAGCGATTCTATGGGGAGTAGATTAGATTGGATTGAAGTCCCCTTTTGAATTGGTCTTGCCCCTATATTTATAAGGGGTGGTCTTGTCGTTCCTTGGCTTAATTTCCACTCTAGATTAATTAAGGTACGAGTACAAGTCATTAAAAATTAGTTAGAGATCAAAATATCTCGGAATTAACTAAATCAGCACAGACTCGGATTGGGCCAGTCTGACCGGGCCCATATGACCGGTCTGACTGGGCATGGTCGGTCATACCGAAGTAATACCGCTAGTTAGACCGGCCTGTGCCAAAAACTACATATTTTTGACCAAATTATACTAACTTTGACAATTTGACAATTTTTGACCATCAGTGCCATTTTTTGCTATCAACACCAAGTGTGGCGATGCATATATTCTAACCTAGCTAATAGTTACATATTTATAGTCCAGAAACTTGCCGTCTATTACGATAACCGTAACTGATTCTGGATTTGTCTCTATCTTCCTTCATCCCTATCGGATCCGTCATATCCGGCCACATATAACCACCTGGACGGACTTCTTTGTCCATCCTTTGACCAGACTCTTTTGACTTCTGTTGACCAAGCGTCAACAGATTTATATAAGGAATTGGACGAAGTATATTGATAACACAACTATTATTAATTTTCAACAGTCAAGTATGTACAGGATGTTTACTGTCCACTATGTACAGGATGTTTACTGGAAAAATGTTTAAGGTGTTACCCAATTAATATGGAACCTTGAAGACCTATCATCACTGTAGAACCAAAACAGACGACTAGAGTGGGGTGAATAGGCGACTCAACAAATTATTTTGAATAGATAACCTTTTATTAACATCCAATGCACCTCCAAATAAAATAGTGAAAGAATATAGAAAATACTGCAAATAGAAGCTTCAGGTAAAACCAACAGTGAAGTCAAAATATTTGTACTGTGCAAAAGCACATTGAATAAAGTTTACTATGACTAGTTACTCGATATGACCAAAGTGCCTTCCAAATCACACAGGTAAGATAGAACACTCCAAACTATGGTGATACAACACATCAGATGACATACAAAACAATGAAGCTAAAAAGGAAATGAATTTTTTTAATAATATTTTTTAAAAAAAATCAAATGTGGTTCTCGGTTTTTAGAGTTTGCAATAGTAAACTATGGTCGGCAGATGGACTGCCGAACGTAGCCACGTCACGCCATGTTCGACATTGCATCGACCGAACGTGACCACGTCAGCCAGATTCGATCGTTGTAGTGCCTAATATGGCAACAGCCACGCCACGTCGGCACCGCAAGGGCTAGCTTGGCCGAATGTGGCCACGTCACCAGCATTTGGCCGATGAAATGCCGAACGTGGGTGACGTGCCATGTTTGGCCCGGCTAGCCGTTGCGGCGCCGATGTGGCAGTAGTCATTGCCACATTTGGCACTGCAACGGCCGTACCTGGCTGACGTGGCCACGTTCGACCGATGCAGTGCCAAACGTGGGGCTATAAAAAGAGGCCAAAGGCCCTCCTCCCCCACGCCTCATTCTTGCTCAGGCTGCCTTCCAAGGTAAGTTTTCCTCTCTTTTTTTATGTTTAGTTTTAAATATTGTAGTATTATTTTAGTTGTATTTTACGATTAATTTAGTAGTAGTTTAGGAGTAGTTTAGGAGTAATTTAGGAGGAATTTAAGAGTAGTTTAGGAGTAGTTTAGTAGTAGTATAATGCTTTCGAATTAATTTAGGGTTGTTATACAAATAATTAAGGATTATTTTAGAGATAATTTGCGGTTGTTGCAAAAATAATTTAGAAATATTTTAGAGATAATTTAGGTTGTGCTACACATAATTTAGAATTATTTTAAAGATAATTTAGAATTTTTCTACACACAATACATCTATGTGACATATGCACATGTAGTAATTTATTTTACATGTTAAATAAACAAAATTATTTATTGTTCGTAGCTTTGTTGTGCTTGCTTACTAATCGGGCTGACGCAAGATTTGATTGCATCTGTTTTAGTCTCTCTTCTGCTCCAGGTATTTCCTCGTATTCATACTAAGTTTTTAATAATTTAATACTATTTAAGTAGTAGTTTTGTAGTATTTTAGAAGTAAATTAGCAGTACTTTAATACTAATTTAATACTAGACCCGTAGTAGTTTAGGTGCAATTTCATTATACTTTGTACACATGATTTTTACAATTTAAACCATTGTGATGAGTACCGTATGTTAAATTTAAATATGCTTTGTATATAATGTATGTTATTTTTTAGATAATGTAGAGTCAATTTAGAGATAAATTAGGGTTGTTGTACACATGTGCTAGGATAGAACGTAATTGTGTTATGAACTTAATGTTTTCAGGCATTATCGATAAAACATTATTTAGGATTTACTATGGAGATGGTGAAGTAGTTATGGATCAAGACGATACTGATCTTAGTAGTTTTCAATTTATGAAGAATAGTTTAAGTCGGGTGGAAGAGAATGGAATTTCAAATATTAAGAAGTGGATGTATGGGATGTTTCAGTTAGATATGGAGTAGTGGGATTTGCATCTTTATGCCCGGTGCAGCCGTGTGCCCCAAGGGTTGTTTTGGGAGATGGCTCCTACTATCTCGAGAAACATGTGGAGGGGGAATGTTAAAAGATCATTAGAGAAAGGTTGGGAATGAATTTTTCTAGTCTACTTCACTCCTCTTGTTAAACCAAATGTAGACACGACAACATATCAAGTTGTTCAGTCAGGCATACAAATAGAGGTCGATGAGAGCAGCCAAGTGCATAAGGATATCACCAAGATGGATGTCGTAGCTCCGACCCCAAATGTAGAATGGGCTGCTGGAGGGCAGGCTGACGAATGGGAGGAAATAGAGGACGTAGTTGAGTTGCTTGAGAGAGAGGATGAAGCTTTGGAGGAAGCTCTGGAGCAAGGTGGAGATGAGAACTCCGAGGAAGAAGATGATGAAAACGACAATGATGATGATGAGACAAACATTCCAATTCCTAACGTGCAGCGACAGGCACGTCATGGTATCTCTTGGCTATGCTGGCGGGACACCACGTTTTGGAGGACACGAAAGAGCCTGGTTTTCAACGTCATGGTTGATCCATATTGTGCACATCATGTGTACCAATATTTCGGGAAAGTGTAGCACTTTCCGCTTCCTCTCTAGGTGGTTGTGCCTGAAGACTTACACAGATGACCCCCGTCCATAGTACATACTCATGTTGCAATGTTATCTATGAAATCTCACAATTATTTTATACATCATGAAGCATGGTGGGACACGCCGTGTCAGTTCTTGGTATGCGTTACTAAAGCTATGGATTCATGGGTGGCTCGACACACCGCAAGACGTGCATGATGAGGAGAACAAGTACGATACTACGACATACCACGATTATCTACGGTGGTATTCTGTTCGGACTAGGCTGCGTCTCATCACACTGAGGGGCAATGATCCTCGACCTCCACCTACTATGCAGCAATGACATCCTACTCACATAGCCGTTGTGTGGCATGAGTCGGTTAGTACATGTCAATCATCTCTATTCATTTGCAGTTGCAAGTCTTTGTATGATTATTGATTGTGTGCAAGACGATCATACCTGGGGCATACGAAACAACCTCAGTGACGTGGCTGAATGGTGGACCACGCAGACCGATGTCATGCACGACCTGCTAGACGTGTCGGTGCTATGGAACAATATTGATGAACTCGACCGAGCTCTATGGCTGATGACACCACGACGACCACCTCCAGTAGCAGCAGCTCAGCCACCTCCTACTGCAGCTCAGCCACCTCCTACTGCTGGCCCCTCACAAGTAGTGTAACCTCATGTAGTGCCTCCGATGATTCTAGCCGGTCCATGTCCTTATTGGTATCCGTCAACGAAACAATATTTCTATGGTGCGGGTCCTTCGTCGGTTCCCAGGCCATCATTGAGCGCAAGTCCATCGGGTTATAAAGGTGTGGGTCCATCTTCGATTCCGGGGCCATCATTGGGCGCAGGTCCATCGAGTTATGGAGCATATGTGACACCTGGTGAGTATTGTACTCTGTAACACTTAAGTTTGTTATAATTTATATGGTAACTAATCTCTTTTTTTACAGCGCAATATCCGTATCACAACCCATCTGGAACTCTCAGCTCATCTCACGGTGGCTTTCAACAGTTACTCGGTTTTGTTTGACCGAAAGTGGCGACCAAAGGGGGGTGAATGGGAGCTTTTCAAATTTCAGGCAAAAATAGCCTTCTGTTTTGAAAACAGTCTCCTGCGGAACATGCTTCAAACACACCCTTCGGAGGTCTGGTTCGGAGGTATTTTGCAGCTCCAAAACCAGGCTTCGCGAAGAGCAAAAGTTCGAAGTCAAGAATACTTCGCTCACACCTACAAAACCAAAAACACAAATGCTAGGTCCGTGCAGGATCCGCACACAAGGTGCCTTCGAGCAGGCTTCACACTACACCCTTCGTAGAAGACAGTTTTCCTCTGAAGACTTCGACCGGATACTCCACACTAGCAACTAGTGCTAGGCTTCGTATTTCGAAAATGCAAACAGAAACCAAGTTTGCTAAGGAAAGACAACAGGCTTCGAACACACCCTACTCAGTGCTTCGCTTGTAACAGTGAGGAGTTGCCTCAGTTTACACAGAGCAAACACACACTGAAAAACACACACTTTGCACGCACAGACCTCTCACACACTTCTCCAGAAGAGAACCAGTGCACAAGATTAACGCATAAGTAAATGGTGCACAAAGAAATCAAAGCATGCAGTGTAAAACAGAATACAAGTTCAAGAAACAGATAATGAACAGAACAAAGTTTCCATTGCATGAACAGGGAACACAATGAACTCACAGGACAAAATATATGGGTGTGGCGGCTAGCACAGGAGTTCTAAAATGGCTGCTCAAAGTGTTACAGATGCCTAGCCAGCCTCCACTATTTATAGGCACTATTCAGCCCTATGAATAGACTACTTTACCCCTATGGTTTACACTGTTTTGTCTCTCTCAGATAGGGGGTACAGATGGTAGTCTACCTTATTTGGAGGCTTCTTTTGTTAGCTTCGCAGAGGAGACAACATCAGCTTTTGTAGAGCAGACACGATCAACCTTTACAGTTTTGGAGTCTGCTGAAGCCCCCCTTCGCACGCGAGGGGTGTGGTAGCTTCGGTGAGAAGCCTTGAGCTAGACGACTTTCGCTTCACCGAAGTCAGCCTTCGATACAGTGATGGTTTTAAGCCGAAGCCGTCAAAGCCCTTGAGTCTTCGCACCGAACACCTCCGGATTGGACCACCACGACTTTGCAGCTACTCCAAGCTCGAACTCTACCCATCTATGTACCGAAGCCATGCAGGTCCGAAGTACTTTGAGGAATATAGTGAGGTTTGTCACTATGGTTCATTGTTATGATGAGTGATTGATAGGGTGTTTGTCATGAGTTTGTGTCTAGATTTGTGTTATGTGTCTGTGTTTGTCTCGTATGTGCAGGCTTGAGTTACTCGTCAACTGTCGATGGCAAGGGATCAAGGTTAGACGGGGAGTCTAATGCCAGATGGTCAAGGGTGTCAGTCGAAGTCGAGAGTGGACTCAGATGTACGCATGGAGATCGAGCAGGACGTGAGTTGAAGGTTGATCAAGATGAAGCGTCAATCGAGTCAGCAAAAGGGAAGCTAGTTCAAGTGACAAGGTGACTCGAGGGATCGAGAGCGGGAGACACTTGCTGGCGGTCGAGTTCGCGGACTGACGACGGTCGTCGACGATGAGGGGAGGCTTTGTCGGTTTTTGCTGAAAACCGTCGATTCACTAAAAGTATTAAATACAATAAATAGGAGTTTATTTTTAGTTTTAGGTTGAGTATTTCAGTTCAATAGTGTAATCTTTTGGTATATTTTTAGAATGGTTTATTCTGAAAATATATTGAAAGTTGAGTCGTTTTTGTAATTTTTCTTGTAAGTCAAATAGGGTAATTTTCAGAATATTCAATTCTGAAATTGCCTAAGGGGTTTTCTTGTAAAAGTAGCTTCTAGATGATGCCTACTTAAGGGATCTTATCCCCTAAGCGTGGCTGAGACTTTTGGGATAGGATTTGATTCACTAAAAGAGAGAATACACTGTTCGGATTGAAATTCTGGATGGGCTACAGTGCTTTGGACAAAATTCCACGATCTGCTACAGCCTTCCCGATAGCACTGTATCGCGTAAGGATTTATTCTATTCAGCGATGGTTCCTGTGATTCCTTTTCTGTTTTCTGTGTGATTTTATGAAAGTTCTGAACATCTATTTTTGAGTGTTCATCTTGGAAATTTTATTCTCTATGCTGTGTACTTTTGATCCATGAATACATACTGTTCATCGTAAAACTACTGTGGTTTTCGGTTCTGGGTTGGATCTGCAACAGTTCTGCAGTACTCTAGTTTTGTTCTTTAACAAGAGTGCTGCTGTGATTGATTGCGGGAAGTGCTGTTTGAGAGAATTCATCTGTGGAAAGCTAGGGGAAGTTATCAATCTGCATCCAGGTACATCATGTGTGTTTACTGATTCTTTTAAGAAGTTTTTGTGTGCAGAAATCTTTCACATCATTTATTCTGTTTTAGCGATTCTGATTATCTTGAAATGCTTGTGTGCCTATCTGAATTAGAGATTCTGATTTTGCTATAGCTGTGTGGTTGTGTCCATCAACTAGTTTTATGTTCATTGAGCAATTTTTCTGATGTGCCTTGTTACTAATCTGAGCTACATTTCACTCAACCTTTCTTGAAGAGATTGCTCATGTTCTCTATCCAACAAACTGGATTTAGCAAGCTGTTGTGAAATTTTCTCTTGACAATTATTTTGTTGAGTCTGAATTCTGTTAGATTTAGTGATTGAATTCAGTTTTCAACTAATGTTACATTGTTTGCACATCTAAACCTGTTCCTAAGCTGCTGAAACAATTTTGTCAAGTTTTAGTGGTTTTATTTGGCTTCCTGAAACTTTGTGCTAAATAGGTTGATGTATGTGTTGATTTGACAAAGGTTTTTGCTGAGTAGTTTAGTTGAGGATCTTATTGTTGTTGATTCTAAATTGTGATTAAATCCTTATCAAGGTTAATCTGGTAATTGAAATCTGAATATACTCTAATTTGTTCATGAAGTTTGGCTGAGTAGGAAATTTCAGAGACTGGTCTGTTTTCAGTTTCAATCAACAACAACATTGTATTGCAGAAGTTGTTCTATTCACTTTTGCTGATCTGAAACAAGCTCTGTTTTGAGTATTTACACAAACTTGAGTTAAAATCATATCTATTCATCTGTTCTCTTTATACACAGTGAAATTCAGCATGAAAATTCTATCTAGAATATGTTTATCTGTCTTTGCACAATGATCCAGGATTGATTATATCTGACCTGTTCATATCTTGATATCTGAAAAAATTGATCTAGCACTGTTTTGCATCACTGGTTGATGTTTTTGTTCTAGTTTGTTTCAGACGTGTTTCCTGTTTGCTATAGTCTATCAAGTTTGAGATACAATTTGATTTCAGGGTTTGTCCATTCACTATGATCAGTAAAACACTGAATTTCAATTAGAGTGAACTGAATTGATTTGATTGGTTAAATTGAAAGAAAATTTCAGTACTGATCCATGAAACTCTGAATTTTCTGTAATATTGTTAGTGCATAGGTTGATCAAAGTAGTGATTCTGTATACAAATTGTATTTGAGTTTTATCAGGTTCAGTGGTTGAGTCTGCATTACTGAATTGAGTAATCAGAACTAAAGTTTAATTGGAAAACTGAATCTGTGATCAGTTCTGAATCTAGTGTCACTATTCATCTTCAAGGAGGTTTCTGAAATTTTGTGAATTCAACTGAAATACATTTGGTTCTTCAACTGAAATCTGATCTGAAATCATTTGTGAGTTTAAATTCTGTTTTTCAAATTGGAGATAGTGTAGTTAATTGCCATTTCAGAAATGTCATAGTGATTTAGTGTTAAATCAAAGTCAAATTGCAAAAGTTCAGTTTTGTTGCTTTAGCTTCCTCTGAACATTGTCGGAGTTTCAAGAGTAGACCACCTTATATCGGAGTTTTATTTATCGACTCAGAACTGTATCTCGTCAAACCATTCTCCGACTATAACATTTCGGTAATTGATACTTCGATTTGAAAGAACAATTTGATTTAAACTGTTTTGGTCTGAATTCTTTTCAAGTGATCATCATGTTTGATTTGGCAATCTTTTAGAGGTGCGTTGGGTGTTCTGAACAGGCCATCTCATTCGCAAGAATTTGTCGAGGCGCCTATTCACCCCTCCTCTAGTCGCCATTCTGATCCCACATACTTCAAGACAACCACACTTCGAAGCCCCACCTTCGGAGTACCACCTTTCGAAGTCCCTCATTCGTCCAAGGCCTCCGCATGAAGCATTCCATGAGCACTTCGTCGCAGTGTCTCTCCCCGAGCACACTCCTCGATAAGCCTCACCTAGACCATGCCTTTGATGCACCTTGACTTCTGAGATCTCCGTTGGCTGTCCCTTCGAGTGCCTCCATCCGGAGCACACTTCGAACGCCTTGCCTCAATGCTGAGGACTTCGTCCACCAAACTTCGAAGTCACTCCATCCGGAGCACCCTTCGAAGTGCCTTGCCTCCAAGGACTTTACCTCAGGATATCTTCAGTCGGAGCCACCCTCCGCACTTTCTGTCTTCGCCTGGCGCACCTTGACCTGAGGACCGACCTCGACCCCACACACCCTTCGTGACCGAGCTCCCCGCTCGCCTGGCATCAAGCCTCCCGCTTGACCCAGGTTCACTTGTGTAACACCCTAGAATTAAAAATAAAATAAAAATGAGGGAAATTAATTTTCTGAATTGAAAATGAATTATTTATTTAGAGAAAAGGTTAAAAGAACCCAATTAAAGAAAAACAGGGAGAAATATTTCAAATTTGAACCTGAAAAATTTATGATGTAATCTATGAGCCAAGACAAATTTTTAGGAATTTTTACAAAATTTTGGTAGCAGTAGTACACCTCCAATCAGAGTTTAAATCTTTTCGAAAAGCCGAGCCCACGGTCAAGGGTAGGTTGTGTGACTTCTCGCAGTTAGTTTACTATTGTTTGAATGTTTGTGTTATTCATGGCATGTAAGGACTGTTGAGCGAGGGTGGGCTGACTGTACCCCTCGAGTTAGAAGATGATGCATACACATGTTTAAATTTCTGTATTAATAACTTGATCACATTAACTACTTTACAAATATGTTTTTCCACAAAGTTAGCCACTACCTTCCTTGTTATTACTCTGCATTATATTTGCATCCGGTGGCTTGCTGAGTATGATTGTACTCACCCCCGTTGACTTACACTACCATAGCCCATCTACTACGAGGAGGATGAAGGTCTGGAGTATCGACCCAATCAAGGCACGAGACTAGAAGAAGGTGTTCATCTAGGAAAATTTGTTTTATTAGTTTCTCTTTTATTTACCTCTTTTGTAATAATATGGTCCACGAACAATTATTGATTGGCGTATTGTACGCATTCGTGTGATGAACGTCTTGTATTTATTAATTTTCTATGGAATTTCAATAAATTCCCGGTTTTATTAAACCGAGGCGTTACAACTTGCTGCGAACCGTCCGTCGCCTCCGAAGTCACCTGTGCACCACAGACAAACAGACAAGTGTTTCCAATACCCCGGAGACCTCTCCACTAAACAACCTCCGGTACACACTCCGGTGTACCGCCTAAAGTACTGAACCCTTCGGTACACAAGTCATCGTGTTCTACTGGACCCCTTCGATAGACACACTCCGCTCCAACAGCCGCATCAACAAGACCCACCGAACCCTTCGGTGAAACACCCTCTGAACCCCTTCGGAGAGACCCCTTCGAATCCAGAAGGAACCTGGTCAATCAGTCATCACAGTTGTGAAACCAAGGGTGGTTTCGGTATGGATGATGAGTGATTGACAAGGATGAGTGTTTGAGCGGTTGAGTGGTTGAGAGTTGGTTTGAGTGCATCGAGGGGTTCGATGTAAAAAGAGGATTGGTTGCTGAGGGTTTCGGCGGTGCGTCACATTCTTGTTTTCGCTTCTCTTGGATGTGCAGGGTAGAGATGCTGACCAACTGTCGACGGTGAGTGATCAAGGGTCAAGCGAGGAGTTCGATGCCGGAGGATCAGGGAGGTCGGGTGAAGTTGGAGAAGATCTCAAGAGTGCACGAGGAGACCGAGCAATAGTTGGACGGACGGATAAAAGCGACGGCGTGATGATCGGGTCTGCGAGAGGGGGGCCAGGGCAAGCATTCAGGCGACTCGAGGGGATCGAGAGCGGAAGTGGCTTTCTGATGCTCGGAGTTGCGAAGCGGTGTCACGAGTCGAAGGGTTGAGAGGCTTTGTCGGTTTTTGCTAAAAACCGTCACAAATCAAGTTTTGTTAATTTCAATAGTTTTGAGTCCTTTTTACTTTGAGTCAATGTGTAATAAAAAGTTGAGTGTCTAGAGCTATTGTACTCCTTTGGTATATTTTTTAGAATTTCTTATTTCTGAAAATATATTACAAGGAATAGGACCTTTGTGTAATATTTTAATTCTATAGGGTTCTTTTCAGAAAATACCCCCCATGGCTGGCCTATAAATAGAGGACCATATTCATGGGCAGGTGGCTGTTCTTTTGGCTGAACCAAAATATTAAATCCATCAAATTTCTGCTATTTTCTTGCTACTTTGCATCAAACTTGAGCTCAGAATCCTGGCACAGGTATGATTTCAGCAATGAATTCAATTTTGTGATGCATTTTCTGGTGAATCTACTGCAGAACTTGTGTTAGATGTTTATACATCTTTTGTTGAGGATGTTTTGAATGTTCTATTTTCGAAAGTTGCAACTAGTTTCTGTGATTCCTTCTTAATTCTTTTGCTGATCAAACAGGGTATCACAGTTCTGAAAAATATTCTAGATCAAATGTTTCAGTTTTTGGTTTAGCATGCTACATGTTTGATAAAATGTTGCTTCAATTGTTCTCCAGCATCTTGGTTGATTCTTGGGTTGTTTCTTGAGTGATTTCATGGCTGAAGGATGAACAAATTATTATGGTTTATTTTTGAGTTGTTTGATATATCAATGAAGTGATTTATGGAATCTGGATCCAATCATCTCTATGGTTCTGATTAAGTTGTTCAATGTTGATGTGTGCAACAGAATACTGGTTTTTGCTATATATTGTTCATCTGTAGCACCTAAATTGAAGAAACCTGTTTATACTGCATCAGTTCAGATCAATTGTATTGTAGATTCAGTTTTTAATCTATAGTGTGTTCTGAATCTGAAATTGCAAAATCATGTGATTTTAATCAGATTTTGTGTATTTACTGTTCACCATCAAGAAAATTTCAGAAGTACTGTTTTTCTACTGAAAGTGACTAGAAACAGGTTTGTGAACAGTTTTGACATGAACTAATGTGCTGCTTGCTGTTCTGAAATGCAGTGACTACTACTCATTTTCAGAAGAGTATTTTCAGTCTTGCTGTTGGATATTTATTCAGAGTTAAGGTTCAGATTTCAGTTCTGTTTTCTTGTTAGCTTTGTTGAATGAATTGACTGGTTATTTTGGATGTGGTTCTGTTTAGCTAAATGCTATGATTAAGTCTGAAATTGTGTTGAACATTTCTGAAATTGAAGTAATTCTGTCACAACCCAAACTGAACCTATTTAAAGTCTATACTATTCATCATCAAATTTGTGTCAAGTTCTAAATTGATGACAGGAGTATAATTTTGGATCTAAACTTGCTATTCTCTGAAAATTGTCTCACAACTTGTGTTCTCAATCTTCATGTACAAGGTGTGATATTCTGAATTGTCTGAAGTTTAGTTCTGAAATTGAATTACAGTTTGATATTTAGCTTGAGTCAGCTTTTCATTTAAACATTCTCTGAATTTGCTGCAGCTGAGTATTGAGTTTAAAATTTCTGTAATCTGAAACATCTTGCTGTGCTGAATTGCTTTGAATTGCTGCAACTTGACTGAAGGAGAATGGCTGGGAATAGAATGGAATGAATTATGAGGAGCCATGCTCAGGTACATATATAGAGGCAAGGGGATAACTAACTATAACTGAATTGCTCTAGTCTAGAAGATAACCCCTTGCCAATAGGAAGTAACAGCCCTGGCCAGGGGGATAAGGGCTGGCCGAACCCCCCTAGAGCCCACACATAACAGAATATGCTAACACGCCCCCGCAGTCTGAACGTCGGTGCTTTAGCCACGGACATTCAGACTGGACCGAAACTCAGTAAACACCGAAGAGGGCAGCCCTTTGGTGAAGACGTCGGCGAACTGAGATGTCGTGGGGACATGAAGGACCCGAACAACACCCATGGCCACCTTCTCACGGACGAAGTGAAGGTCGATCTCGATATGCTTCGTTCGTTGATGCTGGACTGGATTAGAAGATATGTAGACCGCACTAATGTTGTCGCAGTAGATAAGAATGGCGCGGTGAAGCGGAGTATGAAGCTCATGAAGAAGCTGGCGGAGCCAGGAAGCTTCAGCGATGCCATTGGCCACGGCGTGATACTCAGCTTCAGCACTGGAGCGGGAGACGGTGTTCTGCCGTTTGGACGACCAAGAAACTAGGTTGTCGCCAAGGAACACAGCGTAGCCCGAGGTGGACTTGCGAGTGTCTGGACAACCAGCCCAGTCAGCATCAGTATAGACCACCAAGTCATCCAGCGTCGATGGCCGAAGAAGTCCCAGATGTAAGGTACCCCGAATGTACCGAAGAATGCGCTTGAGAGCAGCAAAGTGAGCCTCTCGAGGATCATGCATGTGGAGACAGACCTGCTGTATGGCATAGGAGATGTCAGGTCGCGTGAAGGTCAGATACTGCAGGGCACCTGCAAGGCTGCGGTAATCTGAAGGATCGGCGACTGGAGCCCCAGAGTCGGTAGAAACTTTGGGGTTAGTGTCCACTGGCGTATTGCAAGGTTTGCACTCTGTCATGCCTGCTCGGTCCAGGATGTCAAGCATGTACTGTCGCTGAGAGAGAATCATACCATCATCATTGCGTTGAACCTGCATCCCCAGGAAATGGTGGAGCTCACCCAGATCCTTCATGACAAATTCTTGCTGAAGAGCTGAGATAATTTGCCGTAGGAACTGTGCTGATGAAGCGGTGAGAGCGATGTCATCCACGTAGAGAAGCAGATAAGTCGTATCAGTGCCACGACGGTAGATGAACAGCGAAGTATTTGTCTTGGCTTCTACGAAACCAAGGGAGACCAGGTGCGTGGCAAAGCGACTGTACCAAGCACGAGGGGCTTGCTTCAGCCCATAAAGAGATTTGTTGAGGCGGCAAACAAAGTCTGGGTGAACAGGGTCTTCAAAACCAGACGGCTGAGCCGCAAACACTGTCTCTGTCAGAGTGCCGTGGAGGAAAGCATTCTTGACATCGAGCTGATGAACAGGCCACTTGCGGGAGATAGCCAACGAGAGAACTGTGAGAACTGTGTGGCAGGCTTGACAACAGGGCTGAATGTCTCTGTAAAGTCAATGCCTGGACGTTGAGTGAAGCCGCGGAGGACCCAACGTGCTTTGTAACGCTCCAAGGAACCATTGGCGAGGAACTTGTGCTTGAATATCCATTTACCGGTGACAATGTTGGCATGCCGCGGGCGAGGAACCAGATCCCAAGTCTGGTTTTGGATGAGGGCAGCATGTTCTTCTTCCATGGCAGCCCGCCAATTGGGGTCGGCAAGGGCACCACGAAAAGTCTTCGGTACTGGAGATAGTGGTGTGGCATGGAACAGGGATGGTACTCGGAACCCATCCTTGGCCCGTGTCGTCATGCGATGCAGATTCACCATTGGGGTAACGGCAATGGCACCCGGAGGTAGCGGCACCGGTGCTGGGGAAGTAGTGGATGCCGCTGGAGGAGGAGTCTCGGCTGGTCGGGGACGCCTAGAGTAGACACGCGGAGCCGGTCCTGCACGTGGGAGTGCAGGAGACGTGGTATCTGCGCATGGCACGGGGGTAGGCGTCGAAGATGAAGTCGGGCCACACGTGGCACGGTGGGTGTCGAGGGACCCGTGGCCGCGCGTGGCACAACACCCACGCGAGGTAGGGTGTGATATCCTGGTGTAACCAGTGGCGCCAAAAGTGGTACGGTGGGAGAGGTACCTGTAGAAGATAAAATTGGCAGCCCTATGGGAGCAGCTGCCGTGTTAGGAAATTCATCTAAAAAGGTGAAGTCCGTAACACTGGGAGGTGAGGGTTGCTCGGCAAAGGGAAATGAGGTTTCGTCGAAGATGACATGACGGGAAATAATGATTCTATTGGTGGTAGGATCAAGGCAGCGGTATCCCTTGTGGTGAGCAGAGTATCCCAGGAAGATACAGAGGGCAGAGCGGGGTGAAAGTTTATGGGGAGCAGTGGCCGAGAGATTGGGGTAACACTTACAACCGAAGACCCGAAGATGATCGTAGGACGGCGCACTACCATGGAGGGCAAAGTGCAGGGTCGAGAAGTCAAGGGTCTTGGTGGGTAAGATGTTGAGGAGTAGAGTCGCAGTGTGCAATGCTTCAGCTCAATATGAAGGAGGCATGCCCGCCTGAAACAAAAGAGAGCGGATAACATCATTAGTGGTACGAATGATCCGTTCGGCCTTACCGTTCTGTGGAGACGTGTAGGGGCACGACATGCGGAAGAGGATGCCATGTGTCGTAAAGAAAGTGCGAGTGGTGGAGTTGTCAAACTCCCGGCCGTTGTCGGTTTGGACGGCCTGGATGCGAGCACCGAACTGGGTAGAGACATAGGCAAAAAAGTTAGATAATGTCATGAATGTGTCAGACTTTAGCCGAAGGGGGAATGTCCACAAGTAATGTGAGCAATCATCGAGAACAACTAAGTAATATTTGTAACCAGAGACACTAACAACAGGAGATGTCCACAAGTCACAATGAATAAGAGCAAAGTTGTTCGACGCCCTAGAGACTGAAGTACCAAAAGGAAGACGAACATGTCATCCTAACTGACACGCATGACATATAGAATCCAAGTCTTTATTACAAGCGGGAATGGCCGAAACAAGCTTGGACAGGGTTTCGCGACCAGGGTGACTAAGACGACGGTGCCAAAGTGAAGCTGGTGTGGAGCCCACAACAAGAGAGTGCACCACTGGAACCTGTAGAGGGTAAAGTGGTCCGGAGCTATTGCACCTGATGGTCACGGTCCCCGTGAGAAGATCCTTCACAGAGCAACCATAAGGGTCAAATTCCACAGAACAGTTGTTATCGATAGTGAATTGGCGAACGGAAATAAGATTCTTGATGAGCTGTGGTGAAACAAGAACATTATTTAAAGTAAGGGGGCCAAGATATGTCGTCCCGGTCACGGTGACTGGTAGGAGCGAACCATTACCGACAACAATAGAAGTGGGAGAGGGATACCGTGGAACCGAAGAGTGAGAGAGGGTACCGTCATGGGATGTCATGTGGGAGGAAGCACCAGTATCGAAGTACTAGTCGTTATTCACCGGAGGGGTGAGAGTCATGGTGCTGAATGTGGAGGCGAGGGAGCTCTGGTCCCAAGCCGGAGCTCCTGCCATGGGCTGGTGCGGTGCCTGAGAGGTCCAGGGCGACAACGCTTGCTGTTGTGGTTGCAACAGAGGTCCTGCAGGGGTCCCGTAGGGTGGAAAAAATAGCGGCTGATGTGGATTTTGTTGAGCCATCTGTGAAATTTGTTGGGGCCCCTGGAACGCAAGCATTGCTTGCTGCTGTTGAGGACCCATCCGACCTTGAGGGAGCTGGGCCAGGGGAGGAGTCCGTGGGCCGGGCCACATCTGGATGGACCCTGTCCACGGATTGTAGAAGGAGGGCCACGTCCCGTTGGGCCCGATGGTTGATCCGGGGTTGGGGGAGGGGCTGTTGCCGGCAGGGGCAGGAGGGCCACCTGAAGAGTTGCGACCCTTCTGCTTCTTTTTCTTGTTCTATTTGGGGGCGCTAGTTCGAGGGGTGCTGCCGTCGGTTGGTGCGGACTGCTGGGGTGCAGGGGGGCCGTAGCGACGAAGGCGGTGGGGGGGTAGCAGGGTACTGAACCATATTGATCTCCTCAAGGAGAAGTTCATTTCGAACAACGGCAAAGGAGGGAAAGGGGCGCCCGTGCCGGAGGTGAACACCGATGTCCCTGTAGCGTTCGTTGAGCCCGCGAATTACGTTGAGGACCAAGGTGCGGTCGGTCACGTGTTCGCCAAGGTCGCCGAGATCGTCGGCCATCTTCTTGAAACGCTTGCAGTACTCGGTGATGGAAAGATCACCTTACGCGAAGGCGTGAAACTTGGCGTCAAGGTGTAAAGCGCGGGTCTCCTGATTCCCAAGAAAGTGTCCCTCGATGGCAAGCCAAGCTTCTCGGGCGGTGGCGCGGTGATCAATGACGGCCTCAGCAAGATCAGAAGAGGTCGTGCTGTAGAGCCAAGATTTGACCACGGCGTTAATCCGCGTCCAATCAGGAAGGGCCGAGGTGGCGTGGTCGCTAAATACATGATCTTGCAGCGAATACTTCGTGACGGCGAGGAGGAATTGTTCGCGCCATCTTGAGTAGTTGCCGGCTGTGTCGAGGGTGATGGGAACCAGGCTGCGGGCGTTCTGGACGGAGACCGCCTGCGCGTGGAGGTTGAGGATGGCGGCTGCTTCGTGGAGGGCGATGGGATCAGCCGTGGCGGCGGCGTCGGCCCCAGCTTTGGCTGCTCGTGCTAGAGCAACACGGATGCGCCCGGTGGCGGCGTCGCGATCGGAAGAAGCAGCAGCAGCTTCTTCTTCAGCGGCCTGGGCTTCTCCAAGGGCAGCCTCACGGGCAGCCATGCGGGTGTCAGCGAGACGCCTTGGCTCATCGTTGTCATTGCGATGGATGAGGTCGGCAGGGTCGACAACAGAGGTGGGGGGAGTCCCGACCATGCTGATCAGGGAGGGCAGCGGAAGGGAGAGAGGGAGGGGGGTCCCAGTCTCTTGATACCATGAAGGAGAATGGCTGGGAATAGAATGGAATGAATTATGAGGAGCTATGCTCAGGTACATATATAGAGGCAAGGGGATAACTAACTATAACTGAATTGCTCTAGTCTAGAAGATAACCCCTTGCCAATAGGAAGTAACAGCCCTGGCCAGGGGGATAAGGGCTGGCCGAACCCCCCTAGAGCCCACACATAACAGAATATGCTAACATTGACTACAAGTTTTGAATGCAAATGTTTCAGACAAAGAGTATTCTCTGAAATCTATTTTTAGTTTGAGTTCTGATTTCAACTGAATAATTCTATAGAAGTTCTGAATTCAGTTTCAGTTTCAAGTTCTGAATTCAGTTTCAGTTTCAAGTTTTAGTTTCAGTCTCAAGTTCTGAATTCAGTTTCAGTTTCAAATTTCAGTTCCAGAAATTTGTTCAGAACCTACTCCAAAGATAAACAAAAGTGAGGATTGATTAAATTGAGAATCTGATAGAAATAAATTGTTTCACTAAATACTGTTTTCAGGTTTGGATAGTTTTATTCAGATCAAGTCCATCATCTAAAATTAATTTCTCAACTTCTGTTCTGAGTTATCTTGAATATACAGTTTTGTGTTTGAAGTTTGAACTTTGATTCAGGTTTGTAATTGAGGACTGTTTTGAGTTCATTGCCAGCTGTCTTAGTTGATAGAATTGATCTAAGTATTGTGTTCATTTTCAGCAAAACTGTTCAGATTAAAAGTGTTGCTACAGATTCTGTTCTAATCACTTAGAGCTGAACTTGTTGTTGCATGAGTGTCAAGTCAAGGTTTAAATCAAGTTGTGTGATTTGGGAAGTCTCTATTGTTCTGATTTGTTTGGTTGGTATAAATCTGAAATTTGAATATTAAAGGTGCGTTGGGTGATCTGAACAGGCCATCACATTCACGAGAAAGTGTCGAGGCGCCTATTCACCCCCCCTCTAGTCGCCATTCCGATCCCACAATTGGTATCAGAGCCAGTTAGATCACTAGTTGACATTAACTGGTTTGTGATCCTTGTTTTGGCGACATGGAAAGAAACTCAAAAATTCCGATGTTTGATGGTCATGACTTTGCTTATTGGAAGGTGCACATGGAGGCTTACCTTCTAAGCCAAGGAAGTGCCATTTGGGACATCGTCGATTCCCAATATGTGATCCCTAAAACTCGCACTTCAGAGACTGAGAAATTACAGTACAAATGCAATAGCAAAGCGAGA
Organism: Zizania palustris; assembly: GCA_019279435.1. Taxonomy (NCBI): domain Eukaryota; kingdom Viridiplantae; phylum Streptophyta; class Magnoliopsida; order Poales; family Poaceae; genus Zizania; species Zizania palustris. Next base: position 65,726,082 of record JAAALK010000287.1, on the reverse strand, counting down.
AACATATTGTTCATCAGTCCGAGTCGCAAAGAGTTTGACAGGGTCCAGCACCTACGAACTGCGTGTGAAATTTGGACCACTTTGAAAACTTTTCATGAGGGCACTACCCAGATTAAGGCTAGGAGGCAAAGCACTTATAATCAAGAATACCAAATGTTTGTGCAAGGCCCTGGCGAATCTGTAGATGCCATGTTTGCGCATTTTGATGGAATTGTGAGTAATTTGCGCTCCACTGGGACTCTGGCTTACTCTGACCACAATAGGGCGATCAAACTTCTCTATGCTCTTGATCGTAACATATGGGAGGTGAAGAACTCTAGTATTGAAGAGTCGGCAAGCTTTGACACTCTGACTTGCGATGAACTCTTTAGTAAGCTTAAGTCCACCGAGATTGCCAAGGCGTCTGGACCAGGAGCTGAAAAAGCTTTGTTGCCTTCGATTGCTTTGGTTTCCAGTCCTGGCAGTGGTACCTCATTTGGAGGTAATTTTCTGGCATTTCTGGAGTTTGTGCTTATTCTGGGGCTTTTGACTTGTCCTCCCTTGTCTCTATCACAAAAGAACAAGTGCACGCTCTAGATTATGAGGAGCTAGCTCTCATTGTCAAGAAGTTCACTCGCTTCTATAATGATAGACGAAACCAAAGGAGAGGAGGGTCACAGGGGTGTTTTGAATGTGGAGATACGTCTCACATAAAACGAATTGCCCAAAATTGAAAATGAAAAATGAAAATGAGCACAAGCACCAAAAGTGGAACAAGAAACCCTACTTCAGAGGGAAGCCAGGAAAATTGGCTAAAAGAGTAGCCAGAGCTTTTGTGGACGCCCTTAGTGACATCGACATCATTTCAAGTGAAGAGCCAAGCTCAGAGGAAGAGGAGCCTCCCAAGAAAGAGAAGAAGGAGAAGAATTAGAAGAAGACAGTGGACCTCACCGACCTTTGCTTCATGGTCGACGGCAACGACAGCAGCAATGAGCTCTACACGTCTGAGGTATATCTATCCCATGATCAGTTTCTTGTTCAAAATGATGAATTGCATGATGTTGTTTATTCTTAGGATTGATTACTTAAACTTGCTGCTAAAGAATGAAAAGAATTAAAACTCAAACTTGAAACTATTTCCATTGAACTTGTAATTTTGAAATCTAAGTCTGATGATGCCGATTGTGAGTCATGTCTTACTGTCATGAATGAACTTGCTTAGCTATGTTTTACACATGATCAAACTGTTGAAAAACTTGAATTAACTGAAAAACAGATTTTGGTGGTGGAGTCTAGTCCTGTGGTCATCAACGAAAGCATGAACTGTCATTTACTTGTTGAAAGCATTAATTTGAGAGATAGGCATGTTGATGAACTTAAGGCTAGATTGGAGAGTGCTGAGTGTTCTAAGGATGTGCAGCCGGCGTGTCCCACCTGCATCACCCTTAAGGACTAACTCAGCTTTGCTAGAGAGCAAGTGAAAAAATTGAAATGTGAGAATGACTACCTTTTCTCCGTGTTGGAAAAATGCACTGAAGGAAAGGGTAGGATGGATTTGCTTTTGGCTAAAACAAAAATGTGTGCTGATAGTGCAGGGTTAGCTCTCGGGTTGGGATATGAGAGAACTACTCCAAACACTTTGAGCGAAACTGTGTTCACTCCTCCCACTACCCTTGAGAAAGAGAGAGCCCAGTTAGACACTGATCAAAAAGCCAAGAATCCTACCCAACCTACAAAGAGAGCTCTTCATTCATCAGTTGAACCTCCTCAGCCAAAACCCAATAAAACTGTGAGATTTGCGCCTGAGACTCATGCTTACACACCCAAGAGAGTGTATCACTGTTCCTATTGTCATCGGGTGGGTCACTTGGTTAGGTTTTGCTTTCGTCGTATCAAGGATGAACGACACTCTTTTACGATGAACTTTCAGGACATGCATTACCCATCTTTAGGTATGCATGAGTCTGCTTTTTGCTCTTATCCTGATTTTGAGGCTCCCCATGGTTTTGTGAGTGATTTTGCCTCTCGTGGTGTACACCATGCTTCATATGGTGATAAACCACGTGTAAGAGGTTTTGATGCTCGACAGGTTGGGAGACCTCATCATTTTCCAGGTTCGCGCTTTGTAGGTAGACCACACTTTTTATCATGATTTTTATCATGTGCATGGTCAGTCTACTACTTTACCTGGTTCGAGAGTTTTGCGATGCTGGATTCCAAAACAGTTTTTAACTCACCCTCTCACTAAGCATCCGAGAGATTCTAGCATGTTTTGAGGGGGAGTTGTGTAGCATTGCATGAGCTTCTGCCATATGATTAATTGCTTTTACAAGTACATGCTTTGTTATGCCTTTGTAGTAATGTCTTTAATATTGTTGACTGTACTTGGCATGTTTTCATCTGATAATTGAAATGAGCATGACTTTTATTTGTGAAAATTTAAAAACGATCACTGCTTAGTCTAGAAACTAGCTTGAATGGGTTGAGTGCTTTTGCAATCTTTTACACACCTGATAGCTAGGTCCTTTTTACTTGGATGCTAATACGCAACTTGATTTCATCAAAAATGAATGAAAATGAAAATGAATGAAAATGAAAAATAAATGAAAATGAAAAATGAATGAAAATGAAAATGAATGGCATTCATGTTGTTGTGTGCTAAAATTGAAAAGATCGAGGTGGGTTTGCTTTGTCGCACTACTTTGTTCTCGACTACTTACCATAGCACTTTGGTAGGAACCGGAACATTGAAGTGTATATCGAGATCAATGATTTAAGCTTCCGATGGTCTTTTGCTTGACCTAGGCTTGGCTTGGTCGGTTAGCATAAGGTTGACATGCAAATAAGCTCTGGCACAAAAATGAAAAGTTAAAATTCATTGCATATCATGTTTGTTGAAGCTCCTTGAAGTGGGATATGATTATCTGGTTAGTATTTGACTAGCTTTTGCATCTCATGTCTTGACATGTCTAGTATGCTAGTCTGAGTGGTGATGCTTTTAATTGCTAAAATCTGAAAATGCTTTCTCATGCCTTTTGTTTAGATGGTATTCATTTGAGGTTGTCATTCAGTACTTTAAACAATAATCAAGGCAAATGCTTGTTTGTACTGTAATTGCAGTTGCTCATGTTTCAGAAACTCACATCTATTCTTTACCCTCATTCCCCTCTTTGCATCTTTTTATCTCCTTGATGTTTGCATTGTCAAAGGGGGAGAAATAGTTTACATGATCCTTTTGGAGGTTTTTGGATGATTGCTTGATTAAGGGGGAGTAATTGGCTTTCATGTTGCATTAAGATGCTTTTGATGCTTTTGCCTTGCCTTGCATAAGGTTTTTGCCCAAGAGGGAGATCTTTTACTAAGTGACATGTTTTTGCTCTTTTATGAGTTTTTATGGTCACTTGTGCTCTTAACTTGAATTCCTCATCATGTTTTTGCTTGGGGTTGTCAATGCACTTATTAAGGGGGAGATTGTGAAACCAATGGTGGTTTCGGTCTGGATGATGAGTGATTGACAAGGATGAGCGTTTGAGCGGTTGAGTGGTTGAGAGTTGGTTTGAGTGCATCGAGGGGTTCGATGTAAAAAGAGGATTGGTTGCCGAGGGTTTCGGCGGTGTGTCGCGTTCTTGTTTTGGCTTGTCTTGGATGTGCAGGGTGGAGATGCTGACCAACTGTCGACGACGAGTGATCAAGGGTCAAGTGGGGAGCTCGATGCCAGAGGATCAGGGAGGCCGGGCGAAGTTGGAGAAGATCTCAAGAGTGCGCGAAGAGACCGAGCAAGACTTGGACGAACGGATGAAAGCGACGGTGTGACGACCGGGTCTGTGAGAGGGAGGCCAAGGCAAGCATTCAGGTGGCTCAAGGGGATCGAGAGCGAAAGTGGCTTGCTGGCGCTCGGAGTCGTGAAGCGGTGTCATGAGTTGAAGGGTTGAGAGGCTTTGTCGGTTTTTGCTGAAAAACATCACAAATCAAGTTTTGTTAATTTCAATAGTTTTGAGTCCTTTTTACTTTGAGTCAATGTGTAATAAAAAGTTGAGTGTCTAGAGCTATTGTACTCCTTTGGTCTATTTTTCAGAATTTCTTAATTCTGAAAATATATTACGAGGAATAGGATCTTTGTGTAATATTTTAATTTTAGATGGTTCTTTTTAGAAAATACCCCCATGGTTGGTCTATAAATAGAGGACCATATCCATGGGAGGTGGGTGTTCTTTTGGCTGAACCAAAATGTTAAATCCATCTAATTTCTGCTATTTTCTTGCTGCGTTGCAACAAACTTGCGCTACTGTTCATGATCCGAAAAAAGAAACACTGCAGCGATGGAGTTCAGAATCCTGGCGCAGGTATGATTTCAGCAGTGAATTCAATTTTGTGATGCATTTTCTAGTGAATCTACTGCAGAATTTGTGTTAGATGTTTATACATCTTTTGTTGAGGATGTTTTGAATGCTCCATTTTCGAAAGTTGCAACTAGTTTCTGTGATTCCTTCTTAATTCTTTTGCTGATCAAACAATGCATCACAGTTCTGAAAAATATTCTGGATCAACTGTTTCAGTTTTTGGTTTAGCATGCTACATGTTTAATAAAATGTTGCTTCAATTGTTCTCCAGCATCTTGGATGATTCTTGGGTTGTTTCTTGAGTGATTTCATGGTTGAAGGATGAACAAATTATTCTGGTTTATTTTTGAGTTGTTTGATATATCAATGAAGTGATTTATGGAATCTGAATCCAATCATCTCTCTGGTTCTGATTAAGATGTTCAATGTTGATGTGTGCAACAGAATACTGGTTTTTGCTATATATTGTTCATCTGTAGCACCTAAATTGAAAAAACCTGTTTATACTGCATCAGTTCAGATCAATTGTATTGTAGATTCAGTTTTTAATATATAGTGTGTTCTGAATCTGAAATTGCAAAATCCTATGATTTTAATCATATTTTGTGAATTCACTGTTCACCATCAAGAAAATTTCAAAAGTACTATTTTTCTACTGAAAGTGACTAGAAACAATTTTGTGAACAGTTTTGACATGAACTAATGTGCTGCTTGTTGTTCTAAAATGCCGTCACTACTGCTCATTTTTAGAAAAGTATTTTCAGTATTGATGTTGGATATTCATTCAGAGTTAAGATTCAGATTTCAGTTCTGTTTTCTTGTTAGCTCTGTTTAATGAATTGACTGGTTATTTTGGATGTGGTTCTGTTTAGCTAAATGTTGTGATTAAGTCTGAAATTATGTTGAACATCTCTGAAATTGAAGTAATTCTGTCACAACCCAAACTGAACCTGTTTTAAAGTCTATACTATTCATCATCAAATTTGTGTCAAGTTCTAAATTGATGACAGGAGTACAATTCTGGATCTGAACTTGCTATTCTCTGAAAATTGTCTCACAACTTGTGTTCTCAATATTCATGTACAAGGTGTGATATTCTGAATTGTCTGAAGTTTAGTTCTGAAATTGAATTGCAGTTTGATATTTAGCTTGAGTCAACTTTTCATTTAAACATTCTCTGAATCTGCTGTAGCTGAGTATTGAGTTTAAAATTTTTGTAATCTGAAACATCTTGCTGTGCTGAATTGCTTTGAATTGCTGCAACTTGAATACAAGTTTTGAATGCAAATGTTTTAGACAAAGAGTATTCTCTAAAATTTGTTTTTAGTTTGAGTTCTGATTTCAACTGAATAATTCTATAGAAGTTTTGAATTCAGTTTCAGTTTTAAATTTCAGTTTCAGTTTCATGTTCTGAATTCAGTTTCAGTTTCAAGTTTTAGTTTCAGTCTCAAGTTCTGAATTCAGTTTCAGTTTCAAATTTTAGTTCCAGAAATTTGTTCAGAACCTACTCCAAAGATAAACAAAAGTGAGGATTGATTAAATTGAGAATCTGATAGAAATAAACTGTTTCGCTGAATACTGTTTTCAGGTTTGGATAGTTTTATTCAGATCAAGTCCATCATCTGAAATTAATTTCTCAACTTTTGTTCTGAGTTATCCTGAATATACAGTTTTGTGTTTGAAGTTTGAACTTTGGTTCAGGTTTGTAATTGAGGACTGTTTTGAGTTCATTGCCAGCTGTCTTAGTTGATAGAATTGATCTAAGTATTGTGTTCATTTTCAGCAAAACTATTTAGATTAAAAGTGTTGTTACAGATTATGTTCTAATCACTTAGAGCTGAACTTGTTGTTGCATGAGTGTCAAGTCAAGGTTTAAATCAAGTTGTGTGATTTGGGAAGTCTCTATTGCTCTGATTTGTTTGGTTGGTATAAATCTGAAATTTGAATATTAGAGGTGTGTTGGTTGATCTGAACAGGCCATCACATTCACGAGAAAGTGTCGAGGCGCCTATTCACCCCCCTCTAGTCGCCATTTCGATCCCACAACAGACTTGAAACCAAAGCACATTTTAACTTGGTTTATCAATCTCCCCCTTGATGAGTGCATTGACAACCAAATTCAAGTTCATGAAAATTAAAAGATTTTAGCACACAAGTGACCATAAAAACTCATAACAGAGCCAAAACATGTCACTTGATTAATGAATTTCAATTAACTTGAGTCATTAAAAACTATTTTGCAAAAATTCCTCTTTTGGCAGTAAAAATTTTCTACCCCTTTTTGTGACAATACTTGTTCTCCCCCTTTGGCAATGCAAGAAGCATGGAGCAAAAACGATGCAAGGCTTCAAGATAATGAAAAATGTGAAAACATATGATGCAAAAATATGCCAAATCGCAGTGTCAGGTTCAGATGCTCAGTTCAAGGTAATCTATTCCAAGTTCAATGTGAGAGGCATCAGTTTTGCAAATTTTGGAAAATAAAAACATCATCACTTAGACTAGTCATCTAGACACGTGAAAGCGAGAATGGCAAAAGTTTAGCAATTTCCACCTAGGATGGCAAGTCCAAGCGCCATGGTGCATTTAGCAAGCTTGATTAGCAATTGATTCAAACTTTGCAATTCTTTTGATTTTGCCAGGGTTATTTGCTCGTCTACCTTATGCTTTCCAACAATGCCAAGCCTAGGCCAAGAAAGACCATTAGAAGCTTAAGACAGTGATTTTGGCAGACACTAAATTATCCTAGTTCATACCAAAGTGCAATGGTAAGCAGTCTAGAATAAAGAAGTGCGACAAGCAAACCCGCATGGATCTTTTCATTTTTATCACATAAACATGAATATTTTATTTTTGTCATGTAACATTTGTTGTATGATTCCATGAGTAGCAATATTATTTGCAAGCTAAAATCTTGCATCCATAATAAAGGATTCGAGCTACCTGGCAGATAAAAGATAGCTAAAGCAATTCTGTACTACACATGCTACATTCAAGTCTAAGCAGTGATCAAGTTTTTGAATTTTATAAATTAAAATCATGCTCATTCTGAAGTGAGATATATTAAACAGAACTAAGACATCATGATAATGACAGCCATGCGAAGGCATATCAAAGCAACAAAATGCTTCAACAAATCATCATAAGAAAGCCAATGCAATCCACATAACACATGATCCCCCTCACAAAATGTCGTAAGGATGACAAATACCCAGTTCCCCACGCAAATAAGCAAATCAGGAGGCATCAAGTGGTTTGGTAAAGATGTCGGCAAGCTAGTTCTGGGTATCAACATACTGAAGTTCAATATCACCCTTCTCATTGTGATCTCTGAGAAAATAATATATCACATCAATGTGTTTGGTTCTAGAATGCTGAACCGGGTTGTTTGCAATGCAAATAGCGCTAGTGTTATCACAAAACAATGGAACACCCTTATAATCTAACCCGAAATCCTGCAAAGTGGAAACCATCCACAAAATCTGTGAGCAACAGCTAGCTGCAACAACATATTCGACCTCAGCCGTAGATTGTGCAACGCTAGACTGTTTGCGAGAAGACCAGCAAACAAGAGAAGTACCTAGAAAATGACAAGTACCGGAGGTACTTTTCCTATCAATCCTACACCCAGCAAAATCCACATCTGAATAACCGCGAAGACACAAAGAGGAAGAAGCAGAATACCAAATGCCAAATTCAAGGGTATGCTTGAGATACCTGAGAATTCGCTTTACCGCTTAGCGGTGCGAAGCACGTGGCGAAGCCTGAAAACGAGCGCACAGACATACTGCGAAGTGTATGTCCGGCCTTGTAGCAATCAAGTAGAGGAGAGAGCCAATCAAGCTTCGGAACTCCTTCTGATCTACGACTTCTACATCCTCGTTAGGATCCAATGCTACTAATGTAGCCATTGGAGTGGCGAGCGGCTTCGCATCAGCTATATCGAACTTCTTGAGCAGGTCCTTGGTGTACTTCGTCTAGTTTACGAAGGTACCTTGTTTGCTTTGCTTGATTTGCAAACCAAGGAAAAATGTGAGTTCGCCCATCATGGACATCTCGAACTCCCTGCTCATGGCATCTACAAACTCGGCAACCAAAGCATGAGAAGAGCCACCAAAGATGATATCATCCACATAAATCTGAACTATCAAAAAATATTTGCCATGCTTGAGAGTAAAAAGGGTTTTGTCGACTGACCCCATCATGTACCCTCGCTCAAGCAGAAAAGACCGAAGTCTATCATACCATGCCCGAGGGGCCTGCTTGAGTCCATAAAGAGCCTTATGAAGTTTAAGGACTCTATGTGGGTATCTGGGGTTCTCGAAGCCATGGTTGTTTTACATAAACATCTTCACCTATGAAGCCATTAAGAAATGCACTCTTAACATCCATTTGATATAGTTTGAAACCATGAGATGCCACAAATGCAAGTAAAATCCTAATGGCCTCAAGACGTGCAACTGGTGCAAAAGTCTCAGTAAAATCAATCCCTTCTAACTGAGAAAAACCATGAGCTACAAGTCTAGCTTTGTTTCTAACTACAGTCCCATCCTCCCCTTGTTTGTTTTTGAAAATCCATTTTGTTCCAATGAAATGAACATTTGGCGGAGTATCAACTAAAGTCCAAACTTGGTTTCTCTCAAAATTTTCAAGTTCTTCATGCATGGCATTGATCTAGCTAGAATCAAAAAGTGCATGACTAACATCTAAGTGCTCGAAAGAAGCAACAAAAGCAGAATCAATGAAATGAACATGAGAACGTGTTACCCTTTGATCAAGCTCACCAATGATCTGCTCGGGAGGATGCATCCTTTGAATATGATGAGGAGCCTCAAGGCGGGATGCAGTCTCGCCCTCAACTTGTGCCGGTGAATGGTCGAAGATGACTGATGTCGAGGTTGTAGCTTCAGGGCCTCTTGCCGAAGTAATCGAAGTGGGGTCGGCTTCGGGGGTCAATGTCGAGGGTAGTAGGGGTTCATCCTCGAAATCATCGGGATCTTCATCTTCGAAGATGGTCTACTCCATATCGTGTTCATTTGCCTGTTCAAAAGAAGAGCTAACATAGGGGGTTGATTCATCAAATTCACATCACATGACTTGATGATAGTGTTAGTTTCCAAATTGAAAACACAATAAGAATGACCATGAGTAGTGTATTCCAAAAATATCCCGTTAGAAGAGCACGACTCAAATTTGTCCAAATTTCCACTTTTTAGGATAAAGCATCGACAGCCAAAAACTCGAAGATGAGTAACTTTGGATTGTCTCCTAAAACACAGCTCATAAGAGGTCAAATTCAAAATTGAGCGTAAGAAAATTCGGTTTGAGATGTAGCAAGGAGTATTCATGGCCTCAGCCTAGAATTTCCTAGGAGTCATGTGCTCATCGAGCATCGTCCTAGCCATCTCAACCAAAGTGCGGTTTTTCTCTCAACAACACCATTTTGTTGAGGAACCCACAGAGGAGAGAATTGATGTTCTATGCCATGTTCCAAGCAGAAGTCAACAAAGAGACTGTTCTTGAACTCAGTGTTGTTATCAGTTCGAATGAATTTTAATGCACCCGGGAGTTCAGTGAGAAGTCTCAAAACTAAGCTCTGAAAGTGTGAAAACACTTCATCCTTGCTGGCTAGAAAGAAGACCCAAGAGTAGTGAGAGAAATCATCGACAATGACTAGCACATACCACATGTCGCCTAAAGAACTAACCCGAGAAGGACCTACAATGTCCATGTGGAGAAGTTCTCCGGGTTGTTCAGTCATCACCATGGTGACTGGCGAGTGCGAAGCGGCAATCATTTTTCCATGTCGACAGGGAGTGAAAACTAAATTCTTCTCAAATTTGAGCTTAGGCAATCCTCGGATCAGAGCTAGGGCACTCAGACGAGTGAGCAAATCAAAGCTCATATGCCCTAGTATTCTATGCCACTTCCAAAGCTCAGAAGTCAAATGTGCAACAAGGCAATGAGAAGAACCAAACGACTCAGAAAAATCAGCTCCAAAAACTCTCCCAACTCTAAAGATCTTACAGACCACAGTGCCATCAGAATTGAGTACTTGTGAAGTATCGTGATGGAATCGCACTTCGAAGCCCTCATCAAGCAATTGAGATACAGAAAGCAAATTGTATCCCAAATTTTCAACCAAAGCAACATCTTTGAGAGTGAAATTCGAGTTGATTCTTACCACACCTTTACCTTTCACTCTACTCCTTCGATTGTTGCCGAAGGTGATATATTCCTTTTGCTTGGTTGTGGTGAGGCTGGAGAACCATGTTAAATCTCTGGTCATATGGCGCGAACAACCAGAGTCCATGATCCATGTGCTCTCCAAACCTCGATCTGGTGCCTACACATGATAAGAGAATCTCGATCGCTCAGTGCTAGTGTGAGTGAAAACATGATGAGACATACAACACTGAGTGATACGAACAGTAGGCATAGTGAAAGTAGACTGTCTATGCACAAGAAAAACAGAATGATGCAAAGTGCGAGGTCTACCTACATGCTGTGACACAAATGTATAACGAGGTCTCCCAACTTGTTGAGGCACAAAGCCACTCATGCGAGGTCTACCACCATATGGAACATGATGAACACCTCGAGGGGCAAAACCTCTCCGGGTAGCACGGGGAGCCTCGAAAACAGGACGTGAGTAAAACTCAGGCTCATGCATACTTAGAGATGGGTAATGCATGTCCTGGAAACTCATCGCTTGAGAGCGCCGCTCATCCTTGATGTGACGAAAATAGAACCCAACCAAATGACCTGCCCGCTGACAGTAGGAACAATGAAACACTCTCCTAAGGCACTCTCATGGGTCATAGGAGCAATCCTCACATGCTCCTTGGGCTTCTGCTGAGTGGTTTTCTTGGGAGGAATTTTTTTGGCAGGAGGAGTGGTTTTCTTTGGAGTTTGGGTAGGCTTTTCGGCTGATGGAGTGTCTAACTGGGCTCTTTCTTTCTCTAAGGTAGTGGGTGAGGTAAAATCAGTTTTGTTTTCACTGTCTAAAGGAATCCTCTCAAAGCCCAATCCCAGAGCTAACCCTGCCCTATCAGCGCACATCTTGGTCTTGGCCAAGAGCAAGTCCATCCTACCCTTTCCCTCAGTGCATTTGTTAACCACACAAAGAAGGTATTCATTTTCAGTCATGAGGTGTTCAGCTTGCTCTCTAACAGTGCCTAGGTAGTCCTTAAGGGTTATGCAAGTGTCACACACAGGTTGCACATCCTTAGAACTACCGGCCCTCTCCAATCTAGCCTCTAGTTCCTTAACATGCTTGTCGCTCAAATTAATGCTATCAATTATAAAGGACAATTTGAACAAGCATCAGAATAAATAGGTCTAGACTCCACCACCAAAAGTTGCTTTTGTGTAGTCTCAAGCTCATCAACAATTTGAGCATGCACAAAACGCAACTGAGCAAGCTCACTCATGACAACAGTACAAGATTCACATTCAACATCATTAATCTTAGACTTAAGCATGGCATAATCAGTAGAAACAGATTCTAGTCTAAGTCTAAGGTCTTTTCTATCTCTAGCAGCCTGAACAAGTAATCTATCCTGACCAAGAACTACTTCATTCAGTTCATCTATCTTAATTGAAAGCTGGTCATAGGATAGAGGTACCTCAGATGAGTCAAGCTCATCGCCGTTGTGACTGTTGTTGGCCATGAAGCAAAGACCGATGAAATCTCTTGTCTTCTTATCCTTCTTCTCCTCCTTCCTTGGAGATTCTTCCTCCTCGTCAGAGATCGACTCCTCAGTTGAGGAAGTATCGATGTCGCTGAGTGCAGCAACAAAGGCTCTGGAAGCGGCCTTGGCTACCCTCTTAGCCACCTTGTCGCGTTTGCCCTTCACAAAGGGTTTCCTCTCCTTGTGGTGTTTAGGGAGCTCACTCTCATCTCTCCTTTTTAACATAGGACAATTGTCCTTGATGTGAGAAGTGTCGCCACACTCAAAACATCCACTAAAACTACTTTTCCTCTGATCCCGTCTCTCATTGTGAAAACGGGTGAACCTTCTGGCAATGAGAGCAAACTCTTCATCATCTAGAGTATCCACCTGTTCCTTGGTGATGGAGACCAGGGAGGACAAAGCAAAACCGCGAAAGCACACAAGTACCAGATGTGCTCGGTTCTGTAGTGGTGCGACGGCTAGAGCCAGAAACTAGTGCCAATGGTTGTGGCAATCTCTATGGACTTAAGCTTGCTGAAGAGCTCATCGCAAGTCAATGTGTCAGAACCTGTAGACTCCTTAATGCTGGATATCTTCACTTCCCATATTCTACGATCAAAAGCATAGAGAAGCTTGATAGCCCCATCATGATCATTGTAAGCAAGCGTCCCGTTGGACCGCAAGTTACTCACTATTGCGTCAAAGCGAGAAAACATGGCATCTATAGATTCACCAGGCTTGCACAAACAACTGATATTGTTGATTGTATGTGCTTTGGCGCCTAGTCTTAATCTGTGTAGAGCCCTCATGAAAAATAGTGAGCGTAGTCCAAATTTCCCTAGCTGTCCTTAGGTGCTGAACCCTATCAAACTCCAACTCAAACCAATGAACAATATGTTTCTAGCATTGGAGTTAGAATTATACTGAACTTTTTCTGTTTGAGAGGTGCGGGTTTCAGGGATGGAGTATTGTGAGTCTACAATCTCCTAAATTGCATTTCCTTGGCTTAGCAAGTAAGCCTCCATGCGCACCTTCCAGTATCCAAAATCAGTCCCATCGAACAGAGGTATTTTACTAACTATATCTATGTCGCCAAAAGATCACAAAACCGGTTAAGGTCAACTGGTGATCTTAACCTGCTTTGATACCAATTGTTGGACCGAAAGTGGCGACCAGAGGGGGTGAATGGGAGCTTTTCAAATTTCAGGAAAAAATAGCCTTCTGTTTTGAAAATAGTCTCTTGCGGAACAGGCTTCGAACACACCCTTCAGAGGTCTGGTTCGGAGGTATTTTGCAGCTCTGAAACAAGGCTTCGTGAAGAGAAAAAGTTCGAAGTCAAGAAGACTTCGCTCACACCCATAAAACCAAAACCACAAATGCTAGGTTCGTGTAGGCTCTGTACACAAGGTGCCTTCGAGTAGGCTTTGCACTACACCCTTCGCAGAAGGCAGTTTTCCTCTAAGGACTTCGACCAGATACTCCAAACTAGCAACTAGTGCTAGGCTTCGTATTTCGAAAATGCAAACAGAAACTGAGTTTGCTAAGGAAAGACAATAGGCTTCGAACACACCCTACTCAGTGCTTCGCTTGTAACAGTGAGGAGTTGCCTCAGTTTACACAGAACGAACACACACTGAAAAACACACACTTCGCACGCACATACCTCTCACACACTTCTCCAGAAGAGAACCAGTGCACAAGCTTAACGCAGAAGTAAATGGTGCACAAAGAAATCAAACCATGCAGTGTAAAACAGAATACAAGTTCAAGCAACAGATGATGAATAGAACAAAGTTTTCATTGCATGAACATGGAACACAAAATGAACTCACATGACAGAATACATGGGTGTGGCGGCTAGCAAAGGAGTTCTAAAATGGCTGCTCAAAGTGTTACAGATGCCTAGTCAGCCTCCACTATTTATAGACACTATTCAGCCCTGTGAATGGACTACTTTACCCCTAGGGTTTACACTGTTTTTGTCTCTCTCAGACAAGGGGTACAGATGGTAGTCTACTTTATTTGGAGGCTTCTTTTGTCAGCTTCGCAGAGGAGACAACATCAGCTTTTGCAGAGCAGACACGATCAACCTTTGTAGTTTTGGAGTCTTCTAAAGCCTCCCTTCGCACGCGAGGGGTGCGGTAGCTTCGATGAGAATCCATGAGCTAGACGACCTTCGCTTCACCGAAGTCAGCCTTCGATACAGTGATTGTTTTAAGCCAAAGCCGTCAAAGACCTTGAGTCTTCGCACCGAACACCTCCGGATTGGACCACCCTAGCTTTGCAGCCAATCCAAGCTCGAACTCTGCCTGTCCGTGTACTGAAGCCATGCACGACCAAAGTACTTCAAGACAACCACACTCTGAAGCCCCACCTTTGGAGTACCACCCTTCGAAGTCCCTCCTTCATCCAAGGCCTCTGCATGAAGCATTTCATGAGCACTTCTTCGCAGTGTCTCTCCCCGAGCACACTCCTCGACGAGCCTCACCTGGACCATGCTTTCGATGCACCTTGACTTCTGAGACCTCCGTCGGGTGTTCCTTAGAGTGCCTCCATCTGGAGCACACTTTGAACGCCTTGCCTCAATGCTGAGGACTTCGTCCACCAAACTTCGAAGTCACTCCATCAAGAGCACCCTTCGAAGTGCCTCGCCTCCGAGGACTTTTTCTCGGGGTACCTTCAGTCAGAGCCACACTACACACTTTCTGCCTTTGCCTGGCGCACCTTGACCCGAGGACCAACCTCGATCCCACGCAGCCTTCGTGACCGAGCTCCCAGCTTGCCTGGCATCAAGCCTCCCACTTGACCCAGGTTCACTTGCTCTGAACCGTCCGTCACCTCTGAAGTCACCTGCGCACCACAGACTAACAGACAAGTGTTTCTAGTACCCCGGAGACCTCTTCGGTAAACAACCTCCGGTACACACTCCGGTGTACCGCCCAAATACCGAACCATTTAGTACACAAGTCATCGTGTTCTGCCGGACCCCTCTGACAGACACACTCCGCTGCAACATCCGCATCAACCAGACCCACCGAACCCTTCAGTGAAACACCCTCCGAACCCCTTCGGAGAGACCCCTTCGAATACAGAAGGAACCTGGTCAATCACTGATCAAAGACTTGAAACCAAGGCACATTTTAACTTGGTTTCTCAGGTTTCGATGGTTGGGAGGGTGGTGACCACACTGAGGTGTTTGGGCCTTCACAGATGTAGGGAGCCCCACTACCTACTCAACCTGACGAGTAGCGGCCCAGTAGGCTGACTAGGGAGCATCGATCACCGGATAGGCTTACATTGTCGGTGAGGCCACCGAGACGGACTTGTGCTAGGCATCGTGATTAGGATGACTAGGGTGCGTCGATCACCACCTAGGATTACATTGTATCGAACCTTTTGTATTAAATCTTGCTTTTTGGTATAATTATGACTGTTTTCGTTTCCTTTTATTGCGACTCTGGTTGTATGCACGTCTTTTTTATGAATATTTCACCATAAAACTTCTACACACAATTATATATATCATGAAACTCGTAGCACCACAAAAGTAAGAAATATGTACTAATTATGTAAAATTGACAAACGACATATATTTCAGTATAAAATTGTGATTATGTGTTACTCTGTTATCGTAGATGGCTTCAAATCATCATAGCAGGATCGAACATCCAATTAGAGTACCACCGTGGCTTCAACGTCCAAAGTGTTACAGTAGAGAACGTTGTCAAGAACGCTGTCAGGTAATGACTGCGATGTCAGGACAAGATGTTATTAGAAGATATTTCATATGTCCTGGCATCGATGATGACTTTATGGTAAGAACATAAACATTAATACCGCTCCACACCTCCATCAATTAACTTGACATATTTTGTTATTGCAAGGTAATCCAAGGAAGTGTCCTTTCACCCAATGGATTGATGATTCAAACCAAGGATCCGCTAGAGGGAATGTAAGATAAGCCGAAACTACGGAAGAGTACACAAGAAGGAAAAATTAGCATGTACTAAAGGTCGAGCATGCTAGTTAAAATTGGATGACAAATCCTTTAGGAATTCCTAAGTGGGAGCAACGACCTACGTGTGCATGTGGGAGTCCTTGTATTATACGAACATCGCTCGTAGGCGACTCAAGGGGAAGGAGAGAATTTGTGTGCCCCAACCTATGTGACCACGTCGTGGTAAGTCATTTGATGATAACAATTTTAAAGGTTAAATTTCATATGATTTTGTAACGCAACACTGACATCACTACTTATCGTGACGACAAAATTTTAGGAGATGCTCATTCCATCGGTGGATAAATGTCACACAACCTACATACGAGGATGATTCCATCATAGAGGCGGAAAGTCACTTCGAGTACGAAACGAGAAGGATTGAAGCTGATGATCGAGTGAGGAGTGCGAGATAGAGTGAAGAGGATAGAAAATAGAGGGAATACAACAGACAGAAATAACTTACGTACAAAGAGCGAGAGAGAGAACAGAGGAATCAATAGGATGAAAGTTGAACTATTTTTACGGACCTACGTTGTTTTCTTCAAACATCCGAGGAAAAACATCTACGAGCAATTTTATGATTAAACTCGTACGGGTGAATGTGAAAATTACGTACTAAGTAAAACAATGCATTCAATAACATTGTACAACACAACTTTAAAACACTACATCCCGAACAACACATAAGGGAGTACACAACATAACACGGTACAACACAAATTTAAAAATACAAAATACACTACATGCCTATTGAGTGCACCGATGGTACTTTCCCTTCCTTATGGCCTCTGGTCCTGCTGCATGCGCACGACGAGCCCTCTCACGCTTCCTCTCTCTATCAGTATCGGGCTCCTCTTTTGCCTTGTGCTATGCCTCCTCCCTCCTCTTAAATTCTTCCTTGCGCTCATATTCCCGTTGGTATCTCATCTCACTGAGTTCCCTGTTGAACGAATGGGGCCTCATAAGTGAGGTCCAGTCCTCCAGATCCACCTCTTTGTCGATCCATTCGACAAAGTCACATAGCAGAGGTGACGACGGTGGAGGAGTTACCTACAAGCATAAATAATAATACACATATTGTATTAATATTGATTCAAGAGAAATATAAAAAAGAATAGACAAAATTTTTTAATATCGGTTTGTTTGCACGTGGTCCACGCTTTTGCCTTGGCTTTAGCTTTTCTAGATTCCAAGAGTAGTTCGCACACTTCCAATACCTCATCTCGTATGTGAGGTCATCTTGGCTTCTCATGAATTTACATGTGTCTCCATAGAAACACATGGGGGTTGACACCTTGTGGCGGACGGTGATGAGCATCGAAACACCATAAGTCTCTATATCCTTCTTCACCATCTACGAATATATGTCAACATAAATTCAATATATTCATAATATGTCTACATTTTCTCTAAAATATAGTACATTATTCTAATATGTCAATGAAATCTTGAATTGATTAAACTACCTAATTACTGTAATAAATAAAGATAAAAACTAGATGACATAATTACCTCGGGGTAGTAGGCAAGTCGGGGGCTTTGGATGTGCTGAACAAGTGCAGTGGGTGTGCTTAGAAGGGGTTGTTTAGGCCCCAATTTATAGAGCATGGTTCGGCAATTGATCGGCCGAACCAGGTTGATGTGGCCAGGTTCGGCCGTTGTAGTGCTGAACGTGGCAACGACTACTACCACGTCGGCGCCGTAATGGTTAGCCGAGCCGAACGTGGCCATGTCACCTACGTTCGACATTTCATCGGCCGAATATGGGTGATGTGGCCACGTTCGGCCAGGCTAGCCGTTGCGGCACTGACGTGGCATCGCCATTGCCACGTTCGGCACTGCAACGGCCGAACCAAGCTGACGTAGCCACATTCAGCCGGTGCAATGCCGAACGTGGCGTGATGTGGCCACATTCGGCAGTCCACCTGTCGACTGTAGTCTACTTTTGCAAATTCTAAAATCGAGTATCACATTTGAATTTTTTTAAAAATATTATTAAAAAATCAAAAGGAAATTACAGCAGTTGCACGTGAGTTCTGGTCAGGCTCGGCTTAGATGTGTTAAAACGCAATAGCGAGTTCACAGGTTGTGGGGTGCTGCAGTGTGTGCTCGAACCAAGGGAAACATGGTCACCGAAGAAACATACACGCAACATCAGAATAGTTCTGAGCAAAAATCAAAAACAAAGACGGCTGCAGTGAACAAGAGACGCGCAACCCAGGCGAACTTGCTGCCTAACTCAGGTTAGATTTGTGCAAGACTTGACTCACCTAGTTTTTTTCCCAAGTGTAGGATAACCCAAGAGATTGTGGGTTTTTTTATACTAATAGGGGTTTTCTCTTCGCCGCTTCCATGGGTAGTCTACAGGATTCATAACTACCTCTCTTACTATAGAGTGTTTACCTAGCTAACACTTAGATCCGATTCTATCCAAACTTATGTGTTTACCTAGCTAACACATAGATCCAGTTCTACCCAAACTTTTTTGGTTCACTTAATAACAGAAGGGGAGCAACCAAGATACCCAGCGATCAGGACATAATCAGAAATGAAAAATCCGTTCTTTCGAATGGATGAGGATTAATAACAAATAAGGAAATTAAGTTGGCACACAAACCAAGGAAACCAGATCACAGGAGCAACCACGTGTAGTAACATGCAGGAAAGGGCAGTGGAGCCGTGTGCTCACAATACACCCGAAGAACAACCAGGCAGTAGAGAAAATACGTGAACCACTAAAACCACGGCGACCAGATGCACCTGAATCAAGATCGAGCCGCAGGCAGATTATGCACACAGCGGCAGAGAGCCAGGCGATATGGAAATTCCATGACTTCACGTACACATGCGCCAGCTGAGATGCAGAGCAAAGGGACAAAAATCGTGAGCAGAGAAAAATCATTGAAGGCCTCGCTGCACTCGGTGTGAACCAGTGCGATGGATGCGCATGCACAACAGAGAAAAAACAAAAACACACAGAACAGCAAGGAGCACAGCTCGAAGAAACACAAGTACTGCCCTTGATTCACGCGCTGTGGTACATACACCCGCCAAAACGAGGATAAAAATCGAGATGCAATCAGCCGGCGATGAAATCACAAGTAGCGGCGCATCAAGAAGGAAGAATAAAACTCAAACAAAAAGAGTGACCCATATTTCCGATAGGTAAAGTAATTTCTGAAATGGGTAGAAAACATTACAAGAAAACAATAAATTTTCGTCGGATTTTTTAATTTTCGTCAGTTTTTTTGAAAACTGATGGAAGTTACATAACTTTTGTTGGCTTGCAGATTTCAACAGAAATTATAGCCGACGGAAGTTATTTACTTTCGTTACACGAGGAAGATATCCCCGAAATAATCCACCGCACCCAAGTTTTTCCCAACGCGCGCCCTAATTTTTAGGGTTAATTTTTTCCGTGTCATTACAATTTTCATGGTTTACCAATATGTCATCGGTGTGTCACTGACAGATAGGGGCCGCCACAGTCAATGACAATAGCATATAGCCAATTTCTGAAAATTATAATAGAATGTGAGTAATTTTTTACCAATCGCGGGCCTCCCGCTTCCACCTCTCCCGCCGCCACCACCGTCCTGCAGCCGCCTCCCCTCCATTTCTCTCCGCCACCCAAGAAGCAAACAAGGGAGAGAGACAGCGGCGGAGAAGCAAGGGAGGTGATGTGAGCATGGCAAGCGAGGAGGGGGAGCGGTGGGTGGGAGCAACGGTGGACTTCTCGGAGGGGATCAGCAGGGCGACTCTACGATGGGTGGTGGACAACCTCCTCTGTGCCGGCGACCACCTGCTGTTGCACGTGCTCAACGATCCCAGCTACGAGCAGGGCAAGACCCTCCTCTGGGAGGCCACCGGATCACGTATGATCCTTCCCTTTCTATTCCTTTTGCCTCTTATGGCGTTCGCTCGGTTACTGTTATTCGGTTCTTAGTTGATCCCCCTGTCTTCGGTGTGGTGAACATTTGTGACATCCGTATGAAGGTTTGGTTTGATCTGTGTGGATAGGTTCGATGATCCGGACATACAAGGGAGGAAGAAGATGTAGCTCTTTGGCCGAGTTAGTACTCTGCTCACTAGATTGCTTACTGGACTTAGCTTATTCGACACTAATGTTCTTTTGCAGTTCTGCCGTATATTTCTGAGAGAGAGAGAGGTGAAAATTAATGGGTTTTTAAGTTTACAGGTCATATCTTAGTTTGGATGAGGTGAGTTTACTTAATTTTGTAGCATTTGCAATACGCCGTGTGTGCATCCGAAACCATCATTAACTAGTGGGTTAGCTGAAGTGTTTGACTCATGGAGTCATAGTTTGTTCCTGCTTGCATATTGCATAGTTTTCTATGCAAGAACAGGCCAGTGGCAGAATCAAGACATTGTTTACTTGCCACGTTTCATAGACAACAGTGTATCTTCCATTATAGAAATAAAAATTGAGAATCTTTACCCTTATGTCTTGCTATGCCTGATGCCTCCAGTTTATTTTTAGTAGTCAGTTCTTGTAAAATGGAAGAAGCTTCATCTTTCATATGCAACAATACACTGATCATTTGCTTGCGCCGCACTTGACAGTGTGAATATTGATCGAAGCACTGATTTGTGAAAATATTTCGTCCTGTTCATAAATGGCATCAGATTAATGTGTGCTTGCATTTCCTATTCACACTAGCTGCGTGTGAAGGAATCTTCTGTGTTTTTACAATTATGATTGACTTACTGCTGGAGTCTGATTATTCTAGTTTGATTATGCGGTTCTTTGTACAGGTTGTGGTGGTGGTGAAAGTCCTATGGAGAGATCCCTATGAGAAGCTATAACAAGCTATCAGCGAGATGCCCTTGAGCTGCTTGGTTATAGGAAGCAGGGGTCTCGGTAAACTCAACAGGCTGTACCGAACTTTTTCCCAACTATTCTTGAATCTTGATGCACATTTGTGAACTTACACTTCGTGACAGTTTCTAATGTTCATATCGCTTCAAGAGTCTGAATTATTGGATTCTGCTATTCCATGGGGATTTTGTTGACAAGGATTTTATACCGTTGAGATGTTTTTGTATGATATGAGACGTTTTTGCTTCTGTTAGCCTTAAAGCAGATCTAAGCAAATCTGCTAGAATGTACAAAAAAAAGGAAAAAAAAGTTAATTTCTGTCGGCCAAACATTAGCTGACGGAAGTTATTGATCAATAACTTCCGTCAATTAATGTTTGGCTGACGGAAGTTACCGATTTCCTAGTAATTTTCATCGGCCATACCAAGCCAATGAAAATTAACTAACTTCCGTCGGTAGCCGACGAAAGCTAGTCAATTTCCGTCGAAACGCCTCCATCGGCCAAAAAGCGACGGAAGTTAGTGTTTTGCTGACAGAAGTTAATTTCTTTCGACGGATTTGACTTAACTTCTGTCAGCTTTGGCCGACGGAAGTTTGCTAGATTCTTGTAGTGAAACTTTAGGGCTGTCCAAGGATGTTTATAGCCTCTACAAAATTAAGAAATGACTCAAATACTCCTAGGGTTATTTTATAGACTTAATGCCCACGATGCTAAAAAAGTAAAATCCTATTTCTAGATACTTTACCTTGATGCAAAGTTTTTGTAGCAACTACGACTTCTCATCACGACTTTTAGATGTTGATCCGACGGTTTTAAGCCAAAACCTATAAAGCCTCGCGCCGCTGTGTCACTTGCACTGGTATCCATTTTTCTTGACTTGGTCAACACGCTGTCTCTATCAATCTTCAACCCATGTCTTGCTTCCAATTCATCTTCACGTGTACGACTGAGATCATCCTTAGCTTCACCCGGCCTCTTTGATCGTTCGGCACCAAGCTCCCCGCTTGACCCTAATCACCATTCATTGACCATTGAGTAGCATCTCAATCTTGTACACCATGAGACAAGAAGATATGTTTTCTCACACACACCGAACCCTTCAATGACCTCATGATACAAGCACTAGTTCAAACCCTGAATCCAGCAATCTTGTCAATCACTCATCACTAAGACAAAACTGAGGCACATCTTAACTTGGTTTCTCAACCATTGAAGCTTCGAGCAACCTAAGAGCCAGCACGTATCCCAACTAAGAGCTTGTTTGTTAGAGCTCTAGATCTTGAAATCTAGATTGGACCTATAGATCAGTATGTGATCTGGAGTAGTTCAAAATTATTTGGTTGAGCTGAGCTGTTCTAGAAATTGGCTTCAGTTTTGAGGGGAGTGTGAGTAGGGTAGTTCAATGATATTTGTGGGTAATTTTTCAGACTTTCCTGGAGTGAAGGAGCTGAAGCTTCTCAAACCCCGCTCTACCGTGCTAATGCATTTTTTTAAGCACTCTTGTTTAGATTGAGAGCCTATGAAATGCGTTTGGTTTGACTCTAACTCCATAAGCTAAAGAACCTATAGTTGGAGCCCTAACAAATGCACCCTAAAGTGTCGTTCGGTCCATTAAAAATGTACATCCATGATGCACTACGATCTTTGCTTTGTTTATTCACAAAAGGCTCAAAAACATTTATTGATGCTTGTGTTCCATACAGGTATCGATCATCCCAGTATTTTGTTGGAGTATTATACAATTTTAGGATTAATCTCTAAACTATATAAATCATGGCATTCACTTTAGCTAGCATGAATAGATGTATCATACTATTAAAACGCAACAAAACAATCATGATTTCACAAAACATGATTAATAACTGTGCATAAATATAACACATGTACTATACGATTGTTAAAGAAGAATCCGCGGTTCGGGCAGAGGCACTTATATTGGTGTCGGATCTTAGCACCCGACGGCGACTGATAATAAACGTAGACGGAAGATCCACCGTGGTGACGAAATTGAACAGTCACGTAGAGCGCTTCTTAAAAACCTTATTTGCCCTCTCTCGGTGCACGCTGGCAGACAAGATGGACTAGTCTACAATGACAACATAGTAGAGAGAACAGATAAAACCCTAGCTCGATTTTGTTGTATTTCTCACTGATTATCTCGTATATTTGGAACCGGTATAATAGACGGGTATTTATATTGGAGCAACTAGATCTCGTGTCACGATCACGATCTCAATCAAGTCAGTTACCATATAACCATATCCCGCAAATTTAGCCACGTTCCCAAAAAATCGGAACAAAAAAGGAAAGCCACGTCTCCTCAAGGCAAGGAATCAGATTTAGGGAACTCGTGGTTAGGGTCAGGAGGCTGAGTCCGAAACCCCGAGTATCGACTCAGATCAAGCACATGGGAAGTGCTGATCCCCGACCTCTAAGTCCCTGGCTTGAGTCCGACACTCGGTAGTGTCGAGTACGATACCCAACTCCCGACTAGACGGTATTCCTCTCCACGGTGTGGGCCTTTGATCGAAGCACTCGGTATTCCTCTATACAAAAATTCCAGCAATCCCCCACTAGATCTCAAATGTCCATTTGAAGATTTGTCTGATTCTCACTGCTATTTGATATACTAGTGTTTCGATGAGGACTGTTAAGTTGAACTCTCGTCTAGAACTCTAAGCTACACTCATTCACAACTTGAACAATGGACTATGCCTTGAATTGCATGTTTTCTGCGAACAAGTTTCACTTAAAGTCTTAACTAGTACTTGACTGCCATTATCCTACCCCTTGGGTAGAGCATATGTGTCGTACTCCCTGGTATCATAATGAGCTTACTAGAGATCACCCAAGTCTCGTGGAATGCGACATTATATAGTCATGCTCATATAGGTGTATTTTTTCAAGAATGCTCTGCAGGATAGCGTCTTCTTCGTTAATTAAAGCTAATAGAATAGTAAGAGTATTGTATCTCAGAGAGAGGGTTAGAAAATAATGATTACTCTCCTCAATTGCATGAACTTTCCTGAAGTAAACTTCAGATCTACCGTGCCAACACCATAAACAGAAGCATGTGACTCATTCCCCCATTAGGACAGAAGAATCCTGGATGGCCTGATAAGAAGAAAACATAGAGGTGACACCACACGCATGAACATTGGCACCCATATCAAACCACCAGCTGATAGTTTGAAATACTGAAAGCACAGTAAATAAATTATCGTACCCATCCTTAGTATTACCGATGGTCACCATATTGACATTATTAGCTTTTTCCCTTTGCGGTCTGCACTATTTGGAAAATCTGTGGAGAAATGTCCCAATTTACCGCAAGGGAAGCAAGTCAACTCGGCTAGGTTTTTCTTATTCTTCTTAATGGTGGTGATTACTCTCCTCAGCTAACAAATAGCTTGTTTTTCCTAGGTTCTAATTCATAGGATCTCCAATCACATAGGTTGGGTTACCACTATGTCAACTCATATGGGTCTCACACCCATCTTCATCGATGCATTTTCTATCACATTATGTGATAGCCCTTTTGTAAAGGAATTTGTTAGGTTTTTATATGTTTGAATATAAGTCACAATTATTACTCCGGAGTTTCTCAACTTCCTAACAAACTTTAATCGTATTTTAATGTGTCTTGATGACTTCGCATTATCCTTAGCACTGTTCACTTTGACTATCATAGTTCATAAGGATAGCTGACACTGGTTTTTCAATGATAGGCAAGTCCATCAATAGTTCACGCAACCACTCTGCCTTTATAGTTGATGTGTCTAAAGCAATAAGTTCTGCTTCCATGGTTGACCACATCAAAATGGTCTATTTGCAAGACCTCCATGATATTACGCCACCTCCATGGGTAAAAACATATCCAGTCATAGTGTAAAGCTCATCAACATCAGATATCCACTCCGAGTAACTATATCTCTAAAGCACAGCAAGGTGCCTAGAATAGTGAATCCCATAATTCATAGTACCTACCAAGTAGCGCATAACCCTTTCAAGTGCATGCCAGTGATCACTATCTAGGTTGGACGTGAACCTTCTCAATTTGCTCACAGCAAATGATATGCCAGATCTCATTGGGCTAGCTAGGTACATGAGTGAACCAATTATCTGAGAGAATCTCAGTTGATCTTTGGCAATTTTCTTGTTCTTTCGAAGTG
Source organism: Zizania palustris (assembly GCA_019279435.1). Classification (NCBI taxonomy): domain Eukaryota; kingdom Viridiplantae; phylum Streptophyta; class Magnoliopsida; order Poales; family Poaceae; genus Zizania; species Zizania palustris. The sequence continues at coordinate 65,701,074 of JAAALK010000287.1, read as the reverse complement.
TCACATTAGGATCATAAGGAGTTGGAGAAGACTTATTGTCTTTATAGACAAAATGGCTCAAGACCTTCTCTACATAATGAGATTGCGAAAGTGTAATCCCATTCTCGTCCTTATTCAGTTTGATGTTTAGAATTACATCAGCTTCTCCTAGATCTTTCATATCAAAACTCTTTGATAGAAAATACTTGACCTCATTGATCACATCTATCGGCCTCATTTATGACAAAGCCCATAGAAGTTAAAGTTATGTCAAACTTATCATGTCATTGCTTAGGTGCTTGTTTTAGGCCATACAAAAACTTTAATAATTTACACACCTTGCTCTCTCGACCGTTCAGCACAAACCCAACAAACTAATCCATGCAGATCTCCTCATCCAACTCTTCATTTAGGAAAGCTATCTTTATATCTATTTGATGAATGCTAAGACCATATGAGGCAGCTAAGGAAAGTAATGCTCTGATTGTGGTCAGTCTAGCGACAGGTGAATAAGTATTGAAAGAGTCATTGCCTTCCTTTTGTGTGTAACCTTTGGCCACAAGCTGAGCCTTGTACTTCTCAACAGTACCATCAGGCATAAGCTTCTTCTTAAACACCCACTTACAACCCACAATTTTTCAACCATATGGTCGTTTAGTCAGTTCCCATGTACTATTAGATAGAATCAAGTCCATCTCATTATAGACAACTTCTTTCCAATCATTTGCATCTAAAGATGCATATGCCTCGGTAATGGTAGTAGGAGTGTCATCCACAAGGTACACAGTGAAATTATCACCAATGGATTTTGAAACCCTTTATTTCTTACTCCTTCTAGGAGCTTCACTATCATCCTCCTCAAGGATTTCCTCAAACTGATTATGTTGTTCAGAACACTCAAAATTTAAAGGTGTATTAGTTTTAGAAATTATCTCAGTAGAAAATCTAGCAATGTTATGCATATCTTTCAAAAGAAACACATTCTCAAAAAATGTCGCGTGACGTGATTATAAAATAGAATCAACATGCACATCAGGCACCTCAAATTTTACTACCAAAAATCTTTATGCCATACTTCTCTGAGCATAGCCTAGAAAGACGCAATCCACTATATTAGGTCCCAACATGTGTTTCTCACGATTGGAATATTGACTTTCACCAAACATCCCCAAGTGTGTAAGTAAGACAATGATGGTTTTCTCCCAATCCATATCTCATATGGAGTTTGATATTTATTCTTGTTAGGAACTCTATTCAAGACGTGACTCGTAGTCAACAGAGTCTCTCCCCACCATGCCTTTGATAAACCGACAGTATCTAACATGGCGTTAACCAAGTCAGTTAATGCGCGGTTTTTCCTCTCGACAATCCCATTCGACTCGCGTGAATAGGGAGGCGTCCTCTATTGAATAATATCGTGTTCCTCACATAATTTATCAAATATTTTATGAAAATATTCACCACCCTGATCAGATCTTAGACATTTGATCTTTCTCTTTAATTGATTTTCAACTTCAATTTTATAGATTTTAAAGTAGTCTAATACCTCATCCTTAATTCGTAACAGATATACATAACAAAATCTAGATGCATCATCAATAAATGTCATGAAATATCTCTTTTCACCCTTTGTCAACACACCATTCATCTCGTAGAGATTAGAATGTACGATTTCTAGAGGTGCCAAGTTTCTCTCCTCAGCCGCCTTGTGAGTATTTTGAGGTTGCTTTGATTGCACACAACTATGGCACTTAGAATTTTTGGCAATGGTGAAATTCGGAATTAAACACATGCTAGACAGATGAGATATCAAGCTAAAATTAACGTGACATAAACAGGAATGCCAAACACTTGCACCAACATTAATATCACCACAAATATGGTTCACTAACTTATTGCTAAACTCAAAAATGGAAAAGCGGAATAGACCTCTACAATCATAGCATTTACCAATAAATTATCCATGTTTTGATAAGACTAATTTATTGGACTCTAAGACTACCTTAAACCCGTCCTTGCACAGAACGGAACCGCTAACAATATTCTTGTTGATAGTAGGGACATGCTGCATGTTCCTCAATTGCATGATCTTTCCCTAAGTAAACTTTAGATCTACCATGTCAACACCATAAACAGAAGCATGTGATTTATTCCCCATTAGGACGGAAGAATCCTGGATGGCTTGATAAGAAGAAAACATAGAGATGTCACCACACACATGAACACTGGGAATCGTATCAAACCACCAGCTGGTAGTTTGAAATACTGAAAGCACAATAAATAAATTACCGTACCCATCCCTAGTATTACCGATGGTCACCATATTGACATTCTTAACTGTTGGACCGGAAACGGCGACCAGAGGGGGGGGGGGTGAATGGGAGCTTTTAAAATTTCAGGCTAAAAACAGCCTTCGGTTTTAATCCTATCTTCTGCGGAACAGGCTTCGAACACTACCTTCGAAGGTCTGGTTCGGAGGTACTTCGACAGCTCCGAACACAGGCTTCGCAGGAGCAAAAGTTCGAAGCCAAGAAGACTTCGCTCCACTAACAACCCTCGAAAATCTACTCTGCTAAGTCACTGCAGGCTCCGCACACGGGGTGCTTCGAGCAGGCTTCGCACTTCACCCTTCGCAAGAGTGGACAGCCCTCTGAGGACTTCGACCAAGTACTTGGCAACAGCAACTGGTGCTGGGCTTCGTACATGAAGGTCTAAACGCACACAAACGGACTTCGCTAAGGGCTTCGACACAAGAAGCAAAACGGGCCTCGATCAGGGCTTCGCTAGTAAGCTGTGAGGTCTGGCCTCAAGTTACACAGAGCGAACGCACGCTGAAAAAACACACTTCGCACAGAAACAACCTTCGCCTAGACAGGCTTCGGTGCACTACAACTAGCGAGGTATGTAACGCTAGCTCAAGCAAAAAGCACAAAGAAGCAGGGCTTCGCCGCTTGAACAAGGAACACAAAAATATTTGAACTCTGGATGAATACAGCGAGGTATGTGGCTACAGGAGCTCAACAGTAAATGCTCAAAGTGTTAAATGTTACCTACCGAGCCCCCATATTTATAGCCCACAGTTCACCCAAAGGAAATGACTACACTACCCCTTCGGCAATAAAAACTCCCCCTGAGTTAAGTTTTCCCTTTGGCAATAAAGAACCTTCTCCCCCCTTTGGAAATTATAGCCCCTTGCGGCAGAGAACGAAGCAAGTCTCCCCCTTTAGGAATTTCTCCCCCTTTGGCAATGCAAGCATCAAGGAGCATGTAAAAGATGCAAAGCTTTGAATTGAGCAGAATTGCAAAGACATATGAAGCAAAAATATGCCAACAATAACACCAATGATCATGGGCTCAGCTCAAATTAACATTCTCTAAAAACATGATGAAGCATGTGATTTGATCATTTTTGAAATAAAAGCATCACCACTTAGGCAATGAAACTAGATAGGTAAAAGCAGGGACTGCGCAAAGCTAGTCAATTTCTACTTTAGACAGACAAGTCCAGTTCAAATGGAGCAAATGAAAGCAAACTTGATAATCAAAGAATTTTATTGTTCTTTTCTTAGTGCCAGGGGTTATTTGTTTGTCCACCTTATACTTTCCAATCAGGCCAAGCCTAGGCATGAAAGCCATAAGAAGCTTAAGGCAATGATTTTGGCATACACTACACTATTCCAGTTCAGACCAAGGTGCAATGGTAAGCAGTCTAGAATAGGATAGTGCGACAAACAAACCCACCTGGATCTTTTCACTTAAAGCATGCAAATCATGGAATTTTTGATTATAATTAAGTGTACCAATTGTTTGGCATTTTATGAATATCCATGAAGATGTAGAACAATTTTTCAAGTTGCAATTTTTAGCATCCAATGAACAGTGTCTCGCTGTCAAGCAGATAAAAGATAGCTAAAGCAGTCCTGCCTAAACATGCTAGATTCAAGACTAAGCAGGGAGCACGATTTGACTTTTGAAAATAAAACATCATGCACATGAATGTTCCAGATAAATTAAAAAGAGTTGAGCTGTCATGATGTCATGGATTATAAGCAGGCATATAAGTGCAAAAGATGTAAATGCAATTTAGCACACAATTAGCAAAGGCATATCCATCTAAAACAGCTCCCCCTCACAAAATGCCGTAAGGGTGACAAATGCCAAGTTCCCCACGCAAGTAAGCAAATCGAGAAGCATCGAGGGGTTTTGTAAAAATGTCGGCAAGCTGGTGTTGGGTATCAACATATTGAAGTTCAATATCACCCTTCTCATTGTGATCTCTGAGAAAATGATACCGCACATCAATGTGTTTGGTTCTGGAATGCTGAACCGGGTTGTTTGCAATACAAATAGCGCTAGTGTTATCACAGAAAAGTGGAACACTCTTATAATCTAACCCAAAATCCCGCAAAGTGGAAACCATCCACAAAATCTGAGAGCAACAGCTAGCTGCAACAACATATTCGGCCTCAGCCATTGATTGTGCAACACTAGACTGTTTGCGGGAAGACCAGCAAACCAAAGAAGTACCCAGAAAATGACAAGTACCAGAGGTACTCTTCCTATCAATTCTACACCCAGCAAAGTCCGCATCGGAATAACCTCGAAGACATAAAGATGAAGATGCTGAATACCATATGCCAAATTCAAGGGTGTGTTTGAGATACCTTAGGATGCGCTTTACCGCTTGGCGGTGCGAAGCTCGTGGTGAAGCCTGAAAACGAGCGCACAGACACACTGCGAAGTGTATGTCCGGTCTCGTAGCAGTCAAGTAGAAGAGGGAGCCGATCATGCTTCGGAACTCTTTCTGATCTACGGCTTCTCCATCTTCGTCAGGGTCCAATGCTACAGATGTAGCCATTGGAGTGGCGAGGGGCTTCGCATCGGACATGTCAAACTTCTTGAGCAGGTCCTTGGTGTACTTCGTCTGGTGGACGAAAGTACCTTGTTTGTTTTGCTTGATTTGCAAACCAAGGAAAAAGGTGAGTTCACCCATCATTGACATTTCAAATTCCCTGCTCATGGTATCTGCAAACTCGGCAACCAAAGCATGAGAAGAGCCACCAAAGATGATATCATCCACATAAATCTACACTAGGAGGAAATCTTTGCCATGCTTGAGAGTAAACAAAGTTTTATCAACAGAGCCCATCAAATACCCTCGCTCAAGCAGAAAAGACTTAAGTCTATCATACCAAGCCCGAGGGGCCTGCTTGAGTCCATAAAGAGCCTTATGAAGTTTAAGGACTTTATGTGGGTACTTGGGGTTTTCAAAACCAGGGGGTTGTTTTACATAAACATCTTCACCTATGAAGCCATTAAGAAAAGCACTTTTGACATCATTTGATAGAGTTTGAATCCCCGGGATGTCGCAAAGGCAAGCAAAATCCTAATGGCCTCAAGGCGAGCAACAGGTGCAAAAGTTTCAGTAAAATCAATCCATTCTAGTTGAGAAAAGCCCTGAGCTACAAGTCTAGCCTTGTTTCTAACTATAGTCCCATCCTCCCCTTGTTTGTTTTTGAAAATCCATTTTGTTCCAATGAAATGAACATTTGGTGAAGGATCAACTAAAGTCCAGACTTGGTTTCTCTCAAAATTTTCAAGCTCTTCATGCATGGCATTGATCCAACTAGAATTAGAAAGTGCATGACTAACATCTAAAGGCTCGAAAGAAGCAACAAAAGCAGCATTAGTGAAATGGGCATGTGAACGAGTTACCCTTTGATCAAGCTCACCAATGATCTGCTCGGGAGGGTGCATCCTTTGAACATGATGTGGAGCCTCGCGGCGAAATGCAGTCTCCCCCTCAACTTGTGCGTTGGAGTGGTCCAAGATGACCGATGTTGAGGTAGTCGCTTCGGGACCTCGTGCCGAAGTAGTTGAAGCGGGGTCAGCTTCGGGGGTCGATGTCGAGGGTAGTAGGGGTTCATCCTCGAATTCTCCGGAATCTTCTTCTTCAAATAAGGTTTGTTCCATGTCGTGTTCATTTGCCTGTTCAAAAGCAGAACTAACAGAGGGGGTTGATTCATCAAAAGTCACATCACATCACTCGATGACAGTGTTAGTCTCTAAATTATAAACACGATAAGAATGACCATGAGTAGTGTAACCCAAAAAGATCCCATCAGAAGAGCGTGACTCAAATTTATCCAAATTACCACGTTTTAGGATAAAGCAGCGACAGCCAAAAACTCGAAGATGAGTAACTTTGGGCTGTCTCCCAAAACGTAGCTCATAAGATGTCAAGTTTAAAATTGAGCGCAAGAATATACGGTTTTAGATGTAACATGCAGTGTTCATGGCTTCAGCCCAGAATTTTCTAGGAGTCCTATGCTCATCAAGCATCGTCCTAGCCATCTCAACCAAAGTGCGGTTCTTCCTCTCAACAACACCGTTTTGTTGAGGAACCCGCGGAGCAGAGAATTGATGTTCTATGCCATGCTCCATGCAAAAGTCAACAAAGAGACTATTTTTGAACTCAGTGCCATTATCACTTCGAATGAATTTCAATGCACCTGGGAGTTCAGTGAAAAGTCTCAAAGCTAAGCTCCGAAAGTGTGAAAACACTTCATCCTTGCTGGCAAGAAAGAAGACCCAAGAGTAGCGAGAGAAATCGTCGACAATAACTAATACATACCACTTGCCGCCTAAAGAACTAACCCGAGAAGGACCTACAGTGTCCATGTGGAGAAGTTCTCCGGGCTGTTCAGTCATCACTGTGGTGACTGGCGAATGCGAAGCGGCAATCATTTTTCCATGTCGACAAGGAGCGCAAACTAAATTCTTCTCAAACTTGAGCTTGGGCAATCCTCGGATCAGACCTAGGGCGCTTAGACGAGCGAGCAACTCAAAGCTCATATGCCCTAGTCTCCTATGCCACTTCCAAAGCTCAGAAGTCGAGTGAGCAACAAGACAGTGAGAAGAACCAGATGACTCTAAAAAATCAGCTCCAAAAACTCTCCCAACTCTAAAGATCTTACACACTACAACGCCATCAGAATTGAGCACTTGCGAAGCATTGCGATGAAATCGCACTTCGAAGCCCTCATCAAGCAACTGAGATACAGACAGCAAATTGTATCCCAGATTCTCAACCAAAGCAACATCTTTGAGAGTGAAGTTTGTGTTAATTCTTACCACACCTTTACCTTTCACTCTACTCCTTCGATTGTTTCCGAAGGTGATATGTTCCCTTTGCTTGGTTGTGGTGAGGCTGGAGAACCAAGCTGCATCTCCGGTCATGTGGCGCGAACAACCGGAGTCCATGATCCATGTGCCCTCTAAGCCTCGATCTGTCGCCTACACACGATAAGAATATCTCGATCGCTCAGTGCTGGGGTGAGTGAAATAATGACGAGGCATCCAGCACTGAGTGACACGAGTAGTAGGCGCAGTAAAAGTAGACGGTCTACAGACATGATAATCAGAATAATGCAAAGTGCGAGGTCTACCTACATGCTGTGATCGAACAACATGTCGAGGTCTCCTACTCTGACGAGGTACAAAGCTACTCGCCCGAGGTCTACCACCATATGGAACATGGTGAACACCTCGAGGAGCAAAACCTCTCCGAGAAGCATGAGGAGCCTCAAAAGCAGGACGATAGTACATCTCAGACTCATGCATACCAAAATATGGGTAATGCATGTCCTGGTAACTCATCGCCTGAGAGCGTCGCTCATCCTTGATGCGACGAAAACAAAACCCAACCAAATGACCCGCCCGCTGACAATAGGAACAATGAAAAACTCTCCTAGGGGCACTCTCATGGGTCACAGGAGCAACTCTCACAGGCTCCTTGGGTTTTCTCTGAGTGGTTTTCTTGGGAGGGATTTTCTTGGCAGGAGGAGTGGTTTTCTTTTGAGCTCGGGTAGGTTTCTTGGCTGGTGGAGTGTCTAACAGAGCTCTTTCTTTCTCTAAGGTAGTGGGAGAGGTGAAAACAGTTTTGGTCTTACTGTCTGAAGAAATCCTCTCAAAACCCAAACCTAGAGCTACCCCTGCTCTGTCAGCACACAACTTGGTCTTGGCCAAGAGCAAATCCATCCTACCCTTTCCCTCAGTGCATTTATTAACCACGGAAAGGAGGTATTCATTTTCAGACATGAGGTTTTCAGCTTGCTCTCTAACAGTGCCTAGCTGGTCCTTAAGGGTAATGCATGTGTCACACACAAGTTGCACATCCTTAGAACTACCGGCCCTCTCCAATCTAGCCTCCAAATCATGAACATGCTTATCACGTAAATTAATGCTTTCGCGCAATAAAGTGCAGTTCATGCAATCAATAACATCATGAGGTCTAGAATCCACCTCCAAAAGCTGCTTCTGTGCAGTCTCAAGCTCAGAAAGAGTTTGAGCATGTACAGAACGCAACTGAGCAAGCTCACTCATGACAACAGAACAGGACTCACATTCAGCATCATCAAATTTAGACTTAAGCATGGCATATTCAGTAGAAATATTTTCTAGCCTAAGTCTAAGGTCTTTTCTTTCTCTAGCGGCTTGCACAAGTAATCTATCCTGACCAAGAACTACTTCATTCAGCTCATCTAATTTAATTAGTAGCTGGTCAGATGATAGTGTTACCTCAGATGAGTCAAGCTCATCGCCGCTGTGATCGCTGTCGGCCATGAAGCAAAGGCCGGTGAAGTCTCGTCCCTTCTTGTCCTTCTTGTCCTCCTTCCTTGGCGACTCCTCCTCCTCAGAGCTCGACTCCTCAGTTGAGGAAGTGTCGATGTCACTGAGAGCAGCAACAAAGGCTCTGGAAGCGGCCTTGGCTACTTTCTTAGCCATCTTGCCGCGCTTGCCCTTCACAAAGGGTTTCCTCTCCTTCTTGTGGTATTTAGGGCGCTCACTCTCATTTCTCTTTTTGAGCTTTGGGCAATTTTCCTTGATGTGAGAAGTGTCACCGCATTCAAAACAACCACTAAAACCACTTCTCCTCTGATCTCGTCTCTCATGATGAAAGCGGGTGAACCTCCGGGCAATGAGAGCAAGCTCATCATCATCTAGAGTGTCCACCTGCTCCTTTGTGACGGAGACCAGGGAGGACAAAGCAAAACCATCTGCAAGAACACAAGTACCAGATGTGCTTGGTTCTGCAGCGGTGCCACGGCTAGTGCTAGAAACCAATGCCAATGGCTGTGGCAAAGAGCTTCTGTGCACTGCAAGAGATGCCTTGGCAATCTCTATGGACTTCAGCTTGCTAAAGAGTTCATCGCAGGTCAAAGTGTCATATCCTGCGGACTCCTCAATGCTGGATATCTTCACTTCCCATATGCTACGGTCAAGAGCATAGAGAAGCTTGATAGCCCTATCATGATCACTGTAAGCAAGCGTCCCGTTGGATCGCAAGTTACTGACTATCACATCAAAGCGAGAAAACATGGCATCTATAGATTCACCAGGTGCCTGCACAAACAGCTGATACTGTTGATTGTATGTGCTTTGGCGCCTGGCCTTAATCTGTGTAGAGCCCTCATGAAAGACAGTGAGTGTTGTCCAAATCTCCCTAGCAGTCCTAAGGTGCTGCACCCTATCAAACTCACTTCTACTCAAACCGATGAACAGTATATTTCTTGCCTTGGAGTTAGCATTATACTGATCCTTCTCTGTTTGAGAGGTGCGAGTCTCAGGGATGGAGTATTGTGAGTCCACAATCTCCCAAATTGCATTTCCTTGGCTTAACAAGTAAGCCTCCATGCGCACCTTCCAGTATGCAAAATCAGTCCCATCGAACAGAGGAATTTTACTGCCTCTATCCATGTCGCCAATAGATCACAAAACCGGTTAAGGTCAACTGGTGATCTTAACCAGCTCTGATACCAATTGTTGGACCGAAAACGGCGACCAGAGGGGGGTGAATGGGAGCTTTTAAAATTTCAGGCTAAAAACAGCCTTCGGTTTTAATCCTATCTTCTGCGGAACAGGCTTCGAACACTACCTTCGAAGGTCTAGTTCGGAGGTACTTCGACAGCTCCGAACACAGGCTTCGCAGGAGCAAAAGTTCGAAGCCAAGAGGACTTCGCTCCACTAACAACCCTCGAAAATCTACTCTGCTAAGTCAGTGCAGGCTCCGCACACGGGGTGCTTCGAGCAGGCTTCACACTTCACCCTTCGCAAGAGTGGACAGCCCTCTGAGGACTTCGACCAAGTACTTGGCAACAGCAACTGGTGTTGGGCTTCGTACACGAAGGTCTAAACGCACACAAACGGACTTCGCTAAGGGCTTCGACACAAGAAGCAAAACAGGCCTCGATCAGGGCTTCGCTAGTAAGCTGTGAGGTCTGGCCTCAAGTTACACAGAGCGAACGCACGCTGAAAAAACACACTTCGCACAGAAACAACCTTCGCCTAGACAGGCTTCGGTGCACTACAACTAGCGAGGTATGTAACGCTAGCTAAAGCAAAAAGCACAAAGAAGCAGGGCTTCGCCGCTTGAACAAGGAACACAAAAATATTTGAACTCTGGATGAATACAGCGAGGTATGTGGCTACAGGAGCTCAACAGTAAATGCTCAAAGTGTTAAATGTTACCTACCGAGCCCCCATATTTATAGCCCACAGTTCACCCAAAGGAAATGACTACACTACCCCTAGGGTTTACATTGATTTTGTCTCTACAGAACTAAGGGGTACAAAAGGTAGTCCACCTTTATTCTGGAGGCTTCTCTGTCAGCTTTGCAAAGGGGACAGCGTCAGCTTTTTGCAGAGCAGACAGTGTCAGCCTTTGCAGTCTTTGACCTTCCGGAGCCTCCCTTCGCACGCGAGGGTGCGGTAGCTTCGGCGAGAAGCCTTGAGCCTGGTGGCCTTCGCTTCGCCGAAGATAGCCTCCGATACAGTGACAGTTTTGAGCCGAAGCCGTCAAAGCCCTTGGGCCTTCGCACCAACACCTCCGGAGTGGACCACCACGACTTCGCAGCTTCCTCCCAGCTCGAACTCCGTCAGTCCGTGTACCGAAGCCATGCAGGCCGAAGCACCACAAGATAACCTCGCTCCGGAGCTAGCCTCGCTCCGAAGCCTTACTCACTCCGAAGCCCCACCTTTGGAGTACCACCCTTCGAAGTCCCTCCTTCATCCAAGGCCTCCGCATGAAGCATTCCATGAGCCCTTCGTCGCAGTGTCTCTCCCCGAGCACACTCCTCGACGAGCCTCACCCGGACCATGCCTTCGATGCGCCTCGACTTCTGAGACCTTCATCGGGTAACCTTCGAATGTCTCCCTCCGGAGCACACTTCGAAATCCTTGCCTCCGCAGAGGACTTGATCCATCCAACTCCGAAGTCACTCCATCCGGAGTACCTTCGAAGTGCCTCACCTCCGAGGACTTTATCTCGGAGTACCTTCAGCCGGAGCCACGCTCCGCACTCTCTGCCTTCACCTGGCATGCCTCGACCCGAGGACCGACCCGGACCACCTTCGCAGCCACCGTGACGGAGCTCCCCGCTTCCCTGGCATCAAGCCTCCCGCTTGACCCAGGTTCACCTGCTACGAACCTTGTCCTTCGCCTCCGAAGTCCCTACACACCACAGACAAACAGACAAGTGTATCCAGTACTCCGGAGACCTCTCCGGGTTAGCAACCTCCGGTACACACTCCGGTGTACCGCCCAAAGTACCGAAGCCTTCAGTACGAACCCAGTCATCGTGTACTGTCGGACCCCTCCGACAAGCACACTCCGTTGCACAGCTGCAGCAACCATCCACTGAACACCCTTCGGTGAGACCACCTCCGAACACACTTCGGAGGTACAACCTCCGAAACCCCTCCGGAGGTACAACCTCCGAACACCTTCGGAGGTACCCTCCTCCGAACATCCTTCGGAGGTACCCTTCGAACAGAGGGTAAAAAACCTGTCAATCACTCATCACAAAACACCGAAACCAACCCTTGGTTTCTCATTAACCTTTTGCCCTCTGCAGTCTACACTATCTGGAAAATCTTTGGAGAAATGTCCCAATTCACCGCAAGTGAAGCAACTCAACTCGGCTAGGTTTTTCTTCTTCTTCTTAAAGGTAGTGGTTCTCATAACCTTGTTAGGCTTATATTTTCCTTTGCTTTTGCTATGTTGGGATTTCTGCACCATGTTGACGCTAGACTGACCCTCGCCTCCTTTCTCAGAAGCATCCATTGCCCAAGCTTTCTCTTCAATATCAAGAGACACTATCAAATTTTCAACTATATGTATTATCTCTGATGTTTTAGAGTAGTGGCGAAGTTCCTCCATGAAGAAGGCAACTTTGCAATTAAGCATCCAGTCACAAACTTGTCGGGCATAGGACACTTAATGAGGTTAAGTTGTTTTACAGTGCACACAACCTCATGAGCTTGTTCCACCACAAAACGTTTGTTCACCATCCTATAGTCATGAAATCTCTCCATGAGGGGTGGGATGCTCTGATTGTGAAATATGATGCATTAGACGCAGGCAGTGAACATCACACAAATGGTTAGAGAGTATACCTAGAATGCATCCCACGAAGAGATTATTTGCCTCATCAAATTTCTTTTGCTCATCAGTAGAAAGTTTACCCTCAGGTTTGCCAAATCTCGCTTCCCATACATTCATAGAAGTAATCAAAAGACGAATCTTTGCTTGCCATCTCTTAAAATGCACACTAGAATTTTTTTTGGCCTTAGTGCATCCACAAATCTAGCCATTGAATTAATCCAGATTGCCTAGAATAAGGTTTTTGGATTGTTGGAGTATTAGGTAATTTTACGAATAATGCCCGAATTATATAAATCACGACATTCACTTTAGCTAGCATGAACAAATCTATCATACTAGTAAAATGTAATAGAGCAATCATGATTTCACAAAATATGATTAATACCATACATAAATGTAACACACACACTGTATGGTTATTGAAGATGAATTCACGATTGGGGCAGAGGCGCTTCTGTTGGTGTCAGATCTCAACACCCGACGGCCACCGATGATAGATGTAGACGGAAGATACACCATGGTAACAAAATTGAGCAGTCGTGTGGAGCGCTTCCCAGAAACCTTATTCGCCCTCTCCCGGTGCAGGATCTCAAGGACGACTAGTTGCGGAGACCTCCACATGATAACACAGTAGAGAGAAGAGACAAACAAAACTCTAGCTCGATTCTGTTATATTTCTTGCCGATTATCTCGTATATTTGGAATCGGCCTAATAGACGAGTATTTATATAGGAGCAACCAAATCACGTGATCAAGTCGGTTACCATATAACCATATCCCTAATACACACAAAAACAGATGTATCTATAAATCATCTCTACAATTCTTAATACATAGTGTGGTATAACTATAAAACATGTCTATATTCGTAGACACGTAATAAAAATGTACCTATGATATTGTTTCTACATTTGTTAACACACATTTTGGTGTTATTACTATGAAGCATCTTACCCGCCATGTCACCTGCCACATCATCCGGCATGTGATGTGCCACATCAATCACCACATCATATGCCACGTCAATGGCCACATCATCTGCCACATCACGTGCCACGTCACTAGTCATGCTCTACCAATTCGTCTTCATACTTATTGCTACACAATAATGCATCGTTATAAAAAGTGTCTATATTACTAGGCATGTTTTGTATATGTATCTATAAATTGTATCTAGATTTATTAACGAGCAATGACGTGTTACAACACTACGTAACTACACCACTTGAGATGTTTTACACACATGTCTTCTTAATTGTATCAATATTTTTAGATATGCAAATAACATGTTTAAAAAATGTCTCTTTCTTTCATAGCAATGCATTAAGAATTCATCTCTACAAGGTCTGACACGGTACATATGAAGACGCTTCTAACACACTCTATGAAAGCGTGTCTATATTGACATAGAGACAAAATAAAACATGTCTAACTCTAAAGCTGGCGTAGCTACAAGGTTTTTTTCTAGTAGTGAGTATTGTACAAAATTTAAACAAAGCTAGTGTTGGGGAATAGGGAGCTACGCTAGCCGGTAAATTAAAAAATTTCCACCCTATGGACCTAGGCTCATGCGTGTGTGAGATCATAGATTGGTACCTTCTAGCACATGACGCGCTAGCTGCAGCAGAAGAAGATGTTGGATCAGCGCGTCTCGCCTCTCCTTGCTTCGTCCTTCCCATCCTTCACTGATCCGATCGATGAAAACGACGTAGTCATTCGCATGTAGATGTTCACGGGCATCGATATTGGAGCAACGCTTACACGAAGTCCACATGTACAAGGATGGAGTACCTCCTACGGCAGCGTGCTAGCACCACACGTGAGAGACGGGGATCCTTGACCTCAACATTTGAGATCAAGAAGGGGATGAGAGAACTCTTGGGTGGCTAGGTCTAATCTAGGCTTATTGCTGTTTCCAAGACATCCTCCTCCTCTCCTTATATAGGGTTGAGGGCCCCTGGGTCATGCTTATTCCGAAACCCTAAAAACTGTAATAGATCCAATCTGTTTGCCCACATAAGAATTTCTGATCCTATATCGAAACTTCCGATAGGGTAGTTTGGGTCTCCTGATACAGTACGACACGCAACAGATCCAATCTATTATAGCCCACCTCAGAACTTCCGATACCAAATCAGAACTTCTGATCAGTACAAAATTCCCCGATTCCGAATCAGAACTTTTGGCTCGTCGGAACTTCCAATACCACATCGGAACTTCCGAAGCAACAATTGCTCTCTGTATCAAGACCAGAAATTAACTAGAACTTCCGATACTCACTATCGGAACTTCCGATCCATTGAATTTTCTTGGGCATAACCTTCAATCTCCCACTTTCACAAGAACCAATTCTTTGCATGTTTTAATCCATCCCCTTAAGTGTGTGACCCGATAGGTTCATACACTAACGACTATTCACCAGAAACCATTTTCGACTCACTGATCAATAGTGGTACCTAGCAGCACATATCAACCCCCGAGAGTGTACAAAATAAAATTTTCATGAACCTTGATATACGCATGCACTAGTCCCTTTACCATGCACCGTCAGTCAAGCTCAAGGCGAGATATGTGCCACCCTTATTGGTTAACTTGACATTTTCACTTGATCAAGTATCGAATTCAAATCATGGCTAACTCCTTAGTTATAGTGGCGTGGCCATGCACTTTTCTAATCCAATACCTCGAGGGGCCCAGAGATGACTCTCCCGTTATTAGGAGGGGTAAATTCTATCTTGACCGCCCACATCCCAAGACATGTTTCACAACACACCTGAAAACAACCCTTATTAATACCCTGTTACAGAATAGTGTTAGAAAGCATCTAAGTGTGTCACTAAGCATTCTGGAATCAAATGACGATCTCAGGTCTAAGGACTCTGTAGGTATACCATTTGAGATGTCAACTGTTAGCACATAACAATCTCAGTAGTATCTCAAGTGGGTCTGTCTAACACCATGTTCACCAACATGTGTCCCCATCACTGAGTTGATATCTCTATGTCTATGATC
Organism: Zizania palustris; assembly: GCA_019279435.1. Classification (NCBI taxonomy): domain Eukaryota; kingdom Viridiplantae; phylum Streptophyta; class Magnoliopsida; order Poales; family Poaceae; genus Zizania; species Zizania palustris. The sequence goes on along the minus strand of JAAALK010000287.1, from coordinate 65,685,639 downwards.
TGTGAAACACAATCATCCATCAATCGGATGTGCTAACCCATGTATCATCATTGTTCCACATGATGACAAGATTAGGGACCCTTTTGAACAACATCGTCATAAAGAAAAAAGTTTCACATAACAAGTCGTACTCATTAATTAAATGCAAACGATATTTATTCAAGGAACAAGATAACAATTATCCTCATACATTAACATAGACTCTACTAGCATCTTCCACAAACACATGACTCACTCACTCAAGTATCTAATACCTATGGAGCTCATATGCGCCTCATGCTTGGGCTATGAAAAAGGCTTCATCAACTGATCTGCCATGTTCAAATCCGTATGCACCTTGCAAATCTTCACATCACCTCTCAATGATCTCGCGGATCAGATGATATCGCCAAAGTATATGTTTGGATTTCTGGTGCGATATAGGCTCCTTGGCTTGCGCAATGGCACCACTATTATCATAATAGAGGTCCACTGGACTAGACGCACTAGAAACAACACCCAGCTCAGAAACAAACTTTCTGATCCAAACGGCCTCCTTCGCCGCTTCTGAAGTAGCGATATACTCAGCTTCTGTTGTAGAATCGGCCACCGTCGCTTGCTTGGAATTTCTTCCAAATCACTGTGCCTCCATTGAGGCAGAACACAAAGCCAGATTACGATCGAGAATCATCTTTATCGGTCTGAAAGCTAGCATCCATGTAACCACTTACAACGAGCTCCTCTTCACCACCGTAAACCAGGAACATTTCCTCTGTCCTTTTTAAGTACTTGAGGATACTCTTTACTACAGCCTAGTGACTTTCACTCGAGTTCAATTGGTACCTGCTCATAACACTTAGAGCATATGACACATATGGGCATGTACACAGCATGACATACATGATGGATCTAATTGCGGAGGCATACGGGATCACACTCATCTTCTCTAGCTCATCAGGTGTCGTAGCACACTGAGTCTTACTAAGAGAAATACATGTGATATTGGCAGAAAACCCTTCTTAGAATTCTGCATTTTGAACCGTTTCAAAACCTTGTCAATGTACATGCTTTGGCTTAATCCAATTAATCATTTTGATCTATCTCTATAGATCTTTATGCCCAAAATGTATGCTGCCTCTCCAAAATCTTTCATCGAAAAACTATTTTTCAGTGAAGTCTTGATAGCATTCAACAAAGGAATGTCATTTCCGATCAACAATATGTCATCCACATATAGGACCAAAAACACAAGCGAGCTCTCACTAGCCTTTTTGTAAACACAAGGCTCTTCTTCGTTCTTGATGAAGCCAAACCCTTTGACTACCTCATCAAAGAGAAGATTCCAACTCCAAGAAGCTTGCTTTAATCCATAAATGGACTTTAGCAACTTACAAACTTTCCCAGCATTCTCCGGACCGTCAAGACCTTCAGGCTGTGTCATGTATATATCCTCACTTTGGTTTCCATTTAGGAAAGTCGTCTTGACATCCATTTGCCATATCTCATAATCATAAAATGCGGAAATAGCTAGGATGATCCAAATAGACTTGATCATAGCGACGAGCGAAAACGTTTCATCATAATCAACACCTTAAATATGTATGAAACCTTTCGCCACAAATCATGCCTTATAGATGTGAACATTTCCATCAACGCCTATTTTTCTTGAAAATCCATTTACACTTGATAGTTTTTACACCATCGGGTGGATCAACCAAGTTCCAAACTTGGTTAACTCGCATGGACTCTAACTTGGATCCAATGGCTCCAAGCCATTTCTCAAAGTCTGGTCCCATCACTGCTTCCACATAGGTCTTGGGCTCGTCGTTGTCCAGCAATAACACGTTGTGATGCCCAGTGGTCAAGAACATGTACCTCTCTAGCGCATGGACTACTCTCCCAGACCTCCGTGGGGCTGGCGCATCCACAATAGGGTCAACAACATCTTGCGCCTCCTACTCTGGTTCAGTGGGATCTGGAAAACTTTCTAGTGGCTCTCGAACCTCTTCGAGATGTACAGTCCTCCCACTGACTCCTTTTGAGAGAAACTCCTCAAGGAATACACCATTCCGAGCGACAAACACTTTTCCCTCCTCTCTATTATAGAAATAGTATCCTTTGGTTTCCCTAGGATACCCCACAAAGAAGCACTTGTCAGACTTAGGACTGAGCTTGTCAGATGTCATACGTTTGACATACGCCTCACATCCCCAAATATTTAGAAAAGACAAACTGGGACGTCTCCCAAACCACATCTCATATGGCGTCTTCTCTACTGACTTAGATGGAACTCTATTAATTGTGAAAGTTGCGGTTTCTAGAGCGTCACCCCAAAAGGATAATGGAAGATCAGTGTGACTCATCATGGACCTCACCATATCCAACAAAGTGTGGTTTCTCCTCTCGGACACCCCATTCCATTGAGGCGTGCTGGGTAGAGTCAGTTATGGATCAATTCCACACTGCTTCAGATGATCACTAAACTCACGGCTCAAATATTCACCCCCATGATTCAATCATAGAAATTTGATTGTCTTGCTCGTATGATTTTGTACCTCATTCTGGAACTCCTTGAACTTTTCGAAGGATTCCCACTTATACCTCATCAAGTAGACATAGCCATATCTACTAAAGTCGTCGGTAAAAGTAATAAAGTATTGAAATCCTTTCCTAGTCGTGTGACTCATTGGATCACACACATCAGTATGGACTATGGCCAATAGCTCACTCGCCCTCTCACTCTATCCAAGGAAAGGCGTCTTTGTCATTTTGCCAAGTAAACAAGACTTGCATGTGTCATATGATTCAAAATCAAATGACTCCAAAAGTACATCACTATGGAGCTTTTGTACACGCTTCTCATTTATATGACCCAAATAACAATGCCAGATGTAGGTGGGATTCAAATCATTGAGTCGTTGTTTCTTAGTACTAATGTTATAAACATGTGCATCATTAAGACTTAGAATATACAATCCATTCACTAATGGAGAAACACCATAGAGCATGCCATTCGAAAATCTTGAACAACTCTTGTTCTTTATTACGAATTCAAAATCATCTTCCTCTAAACATGAAGAAGAGATAATGTTTCTGCCTAAGGCGGGAATGAAATAACAATTATTTAACTCCAAAACTAATCCTGACGGTAGCGACAGTGAATAGACGCCAATGGCCAACACTGCAACCTTTGCACCATTCCCAACGCGGATATCCAGCTCTTCACTTGCACATTTTCTTACTCTCCTCAGCCCCTACAACAATTTGCAAGTATGAATCACCGATCCAGTATTAAATACCCATGAATCATTTGGACGAGTAGAAAGATTAATTTCAATAACATTAATACCTGAAGTGGAAGTCCTACTTTCCTTCTTGTTTTTCTGCTCTTCCATGTACACCTTGCAGTTGCGCTTTCAATGTCCAGGCTTGTGGCAATGGTGGCACATATCAGAGTTGGCAGGACCAGACCTGTACTTTCCAGTCAATTTAGACTTCGCACTAGAGATCGTACCTATAGTCTTAGCATTCTTCATCCTCCTCTTCTTGCCCTCGTTCTAAATGACCATCACATGGTTTGGAGCCTTCCTGATACTCTCCTCGGCAGATTTCAGAATCCTATGCAACTCAGCTAGTGTCTTCTCTAGTTCAACCATGTTATAGTTCACGATGAACGACTCAAAGCTCAGTGCAAGCAACTGGAGAATAACATCAATAGCGAGGTATGGATCCAGTGGAGTGCCTAGTCTCTCTAGAGTCTCCACGCAACCAATCATCTTGATCACGTGAGGGCTCACTAGGCTCCCTTCAGCCAGCCTACTACCAAACAAGCATTTAGACACATTGTATCTTTCTGCCCTTGCTTGGTCCTAAACATGCCCTTAAGCCCTACGATCATATCGTAAGCATCACATTCCTCATACTTTTTCTGAAACTGAGAGGACATGCAAGCAAGCATCAGGCAGCTGACATCCAATGAATCACTAGCATGCTTCTCATAAGCACACTTATCTACTATAGAAGCATCCTCTCCTGGTTCATGAGGGTGAGGTTCCTCCAGAACATAATCCTTTTTCTCTTGCTTGATAACAATCCTCAAGTTTCGTTACCAATCCATAAAGTTCGTTCCAGAAAATTTATCTCGTTCAAGAATAGATCACAAATTAAAAACAGGAGTGCTCTTAACAATAGACGTAGTAGGTGCCATGATCTACAAAAGATTAAATGCGAGGTTTAGCACTTTGTAATGTTTATCTTCTGTCCAAAAAAGATGTTCCACTATCTAAACTAGTCACTTTCTCTCTCATGACTAATAGTGGCGCAAGAACCATGGTCACGCTATCAGCTAGTGGGCTTTGGCATCACTGCTAGAAGCTAGTTGACATAGGTAAGAAACTCCTTACTAATCACATCGTATGTGACTCTTGTCGTTGGAGAAGCATCAAATGCTCGACCCCAACTCCTATGCTCCAAGACCCAAAACCATTTTGATAGTCTCATCAAGTGAACCAACATGTTGTGTGCAGAAGTCCGACTTCTGCCCCAACTGGTCGAGATAAAAGATAGCACCCTACTTTGACATACCCACTATCAATGAGCATGAACCCTAGTGGGTGCAGCTATTGGGAAGAGCATCAACACATAATTTTCTGAGGGAAAACTACTCTAGCATTGTAACGTCCCTAGCGCACACGAAACATGAAAGAATAGAATAACTGGAACATAAGAAAGCATCACAGGCAATCATATTAGCTGTGACATAGCATGACCTTCTTCACATGGCGATCTCCATCTCCATGGCTCCCGTCATCGAGTGCATGCTCCTGGCCTCCATGAAGAGTACTAGTCCATCTCGCATAGGCTATACTAATTACATGGGCTGAAGCACTGTGGAAACGACATGCAAGCCGTAATGAATTTTACATCAGCCTTGGGTTGTAAATAACCATGACACGCATGTCATATTTAATTTACATTCATTGCATGAATCTCATACATCACATTTAACCAAGGCCATGCCAGTCATGACATTCTCTACAAAACAAAGTTAGGAGAGCAATATACTAATGACTGGATTTTGGATCTGAAAAACCCGGGTCAGCAAGCTTGATTTTTTTTCAAAATCGTGTGGGTCAGAACTTCTGATCTGGCATAGGAACTTCCGATCAATATCAGAATCCCGCATCGCAACAATTGCCTTCTATATCGAAACATTATTCGACATCAGAACATCCGATCAGTATCGAAACTTCCGATCTTCCATCAGAACTTCCGATCACATCGGAACTTTCGATCACATCGGAACTTCTGATCTGTTGCAGACAGAAACAGATCTAATATGTTTTTCCACCATGTATCTCCATACATGAGGGATCCAGATCAAACACTACGCACGTAGGCTCTGATACCACTTTTGGGGAATAGGGAAGCTACGCTAGCCAGTAAATTCAAAAATTTCTGCCCTATGGCCCTAGGCTCATGCGCGTGTGAGATCATAGATCAGTACCTTCTAGCATTTGACGTGCTAGGTGCAGCGGAAGAAGATGTTGGAGCAACACATCTAGCCTCTCCTTGCTTCGTCCTTGCCATCCTTCACCGGTCCGATCGATGAAGACGACATAGTCATTCACATGTAGACATTCACGAGCATCACTATTGAAGCAACGTCTCCACGGAGTCCACATGTACAGGGATGGAGTACCTCCCATGGCAGCGTGCTAGCACCGCATGTGAGAGACAAGGATCCTTGACCTCAACGTTTGAGATCAAGAAGGGGAGGAGAGAACTCTTGGGTGGCTAGGTCTAATCTAGGCTTATTGTTGTTTCCAAGACGTCCTCCTCCTCGCCTTATATAGGGCTGAGGGCCCTTGGGTCGTGCTTATCCCGAAACCCTAAAAACCATAACATATCCAATCTGTTTGCCCACGTCAGTACTTACGATACTGTATTGGAACTTTCGATAAGGTATTTTAGGTCTCCTGATACAGTACGACACGCAACAGATCCAATATGTTATTGCCCACCTTGGAACTTCCGGTACCATATCGGAACTTCCGATTAGTACAAAATTCCTCGATTCCGAATCGGAACTTCTGGCTCGTCGGAACTTCCAATACCATATCAGAACTTCCAAAGCAACAATTGCTCTCTATATTGAGACCAGAAATTAACCGGAACTTTCAATACTCACTATTGGAACTTTCGATCTATTGAATTTTCTTGGGCATAACCTTCAGCTAGTTAGACAAGGCTATCTGCATGTATGATCTAGTTAACTACCAATATGTGCAAATAACTTACCATCGATTTCTTGTTAATGATCGTGTTATTTACTGTACATACATATAAACGAGTCTTAGAGGATAATCTTACCGATATGTCTTGTAGGAGAGCATTCCTTGCTAGAGTTATATCTATTGGATTGCCAAAATAATAGATATGCTTCAGTTGCTCTATTTAGTCGATGTTGACCTCCCTAGCTATCTGCTTCCCCTTCCTCTCTGCAATATTGCTAGGGCCCTCGCTTGACATTATAATGAAACCATGTTAATCATATAAACAAAACTTGCATGTCTAGTAAGTAATGCTAGTTCTATATATATACCACTATCATTGTCCTCCACTTTTATGTCTATTGGAGTATTCTCATCACCAAAGTTAGTATAAAATTTGGCTATCACTGTCAATGGGGTCTATCCCATTGTTATTATCACATAGTCCCCTTGTGTGATGGCGCATCTTTGACTAAATTCGGCCCACCCTTTGTGGATACATATTCTGCCTCCATAGTTCACAACGTCAGCCTCACTAGTGCACCCATCTCTTATCAATATCTTAAGGGTGTCACTAGCATGAATGTTATTTATATCGTCAAATCTTTTTAATAGAAACTAAAATAGTAAGATAATATCACATTAATTTCTTATATTTATTACCACACAAACAATATATATTATAATGTACAATGTATAAACTTGGTGACATCCCCGCTGACTAGATAATTGATCTTTATGAGGCAACTGTCAGGAACATAAGTTGGTACCATAGGGATATGATTACTAGCTATGCCCTAATTCATGTTATATTTAAAATTATGAAAAAATACAATAATACCATATGAATGTAACCTAATGTACATTGAGTATGATTGCTCTTAGATGTTCAACTGTTAACTTAATGGTCTCCTTGCCACTAGGTTATAATTTAATTCATAGGTGTGTGCGACAACTAATTCATTAAGCAACAATACTATGTAATAATAATAGTAAGCATGTAATAAAACTAGGCAATAATAAAAAGTATTATATGAATAAAATGTAGGAACAATAATATTAGCGCATAATGAACTTAAATTGTCACACACATCCTCATATTTTGTAAATAGCATTATCTTAATTTAGAAAATATTTCCACAAAATATCCACATTCCATCATATTTTCACATATTCATCACATTTCCACATATTAATCACATATTGACATATCCACATTTTCGGAGGAGGTGGACCTTAGGAGGAGGATTATACAACTAAGGTGGCAGTGAGTAGGGCCAACCACGCGCAATGAGTATCCATGGAATGAATGGCAGAATGGAGGCCGACCATGGGCGATAGAACAAACGATGGAATAGAGGTCATGGGGACTGAACGGACGACCGGGACGGAGCCGACCATGGTGGTGCCGATGAGGATCGCAATGAAGAGGCGATGGGGACAATGAGAGGCTAGGGTTAGGTTTGTGCCAACTGAATCAGTGACGGTTAGTAGTTTCTACCCATCACTTGATCAATAGCTATTAGTTACGAGCAGAAACTACACCCATCATTGGGTCAGTAGTGATGGGCAATAGATGTTACCCATTATGCATATTACTGACGAGTCACGATTCAACCCATCACTAATAAGGTAACATCACTGACTCGTCCAAAATGGCTCGTCACTAAAAGTGTATTAGTGATGTACTTCAATTATTCATTAGTAAAGCTCCACCAATAAAGACTGGTTTTGGTTTTGTGGTAGTGATAATTGTTTCATTTTATTTATTAAATAATATTTTACTTATACACATTAGTAGTGTATTTTTAAAATGTAAATCATATTTAACTAGAAAAACAAATTGTTTCAATTAGTCATAAATAATTTTTTCACATAACTACATATATTTTTTCCAGCTAGTATATCATAATGTTTCAAATAGTTAAAAAAATTGATTTATTTTATTTATCAAACATTGTTTCACTTTATACATTAGTACATCAGTAGTATTTCCTAAAATTAATGTAACACAACTTTTAACTAGAAAGATAAATTATTTGAAGTGTTGAGATATAATAATGTTTCAATTAGTTTTGATCAATATTTCACATTTTATATGTAATTTTTCATTTAATAACTCATAATGTTTTAGCGCAATTGGTTACAACAGTTTGATCGAACGACCATGATTCAACTAGAAATCGGACCATGATTCAATTGTGAGAAATCGGACCATGATTCAATTGTGAGAAATCGGATGACTCTATAGAGCGCTAGATCTTTTGTCGATGTTAAGACATCCGATTTGTTGTCACATCCAGAGCAAGCAGAACTTCGAACAAAACATGTAAGCTAATTAATTATTACAGTTCACAAAGTAGCACAATATATCATTAGCTAGTAATTACCGGGTCCACCATAGTACACATACATACCATTGTAATTAACTCCGTTGCTACAATAGGAATATTTAGCTGGATTACTAGTTCCAGGATCGGCTCTACGAAGATCTGGAGTAACAAGCTTGTTATTCTCGTTTACAATTCGAATATCCCTAACAAAAGCTGCTTTACCAAATCCTTCGCAAGCGAAATGCCCACTGCCCATTTGAGGAAGGTCTAAAGAAGCTGTAGGACCTTGGACGAAACCACCCCAATATGCAAAGATGGCTTTATCCTTGAGGTAAGAGAATTGCGAAAATGGCCAGTATCCGATCTTCGTATAATTTTCGCCATACGCCAACCACCAGTGTTTAGTCCTGGGGTCCTAAAGTAAATCAAGATTATCCATGTGCTTGTTTGAGTTTTTCGATCAGATTTTCGTCCAAAAAACAAATAATAAATAACTAATAATAAATCAAACAACTCGATCTTGCAACAATAATTTGTAAAAAGGAAAACATTTTGGAAGTACAAAATAAAAATTGTGCATACGTACTTAGATTTTCTAGATTTTTTAACCCACTACAATTGACTTAATCATAAAATTAATGTGATAGTAGTTTATTTGGTTTTTTCTCAGCTAACAACTACAATTGTCTTTTCAGAATAACAAACCCTACTGATCTAGTATATACCTAGAAAAAACTCTTGAAGTAAATTAAAATTATCCTTGTTTGCCACGATATTCCAGGCACACTGCATTTCTCATTGTATTAACCTTTCATTCCATGAAACAAGGAATGTAAATTAGAAGAATATATTTACCCTCTTATTTTAATGGCATTATATCATGGAATTAGTCATTTAAGAAATTCTCTTTATGGACATCGATCAATTGTAAGTAACTCAACTAATGCCGTAGTGAACTGTTTAATTTTCAAAGTAAACAAAAGTCAAGTAAATGCTAACTTTGCACATAACTAGACCATACCACCTGGAAAAAAAATAAAGTGAGCCTACATATGTATTCCTACAGATTTGAACAGTAGACTTGTACCTTAAAAATAAGAACATTTATAGCATATTGTGCTCCATTATAAACAGAGACGGGACGTATTTTTCCTCCGAGAACAACAGTCCGACTAACTTGCACGAATCCTGGGCAATTGTGATCAAAGCAGAATTTCTTTCGTAATTCATCAGTCTGTTCACAAAAATCAGCTCCAAAGTCAGTAGGTATCATAACAAATTATTGAGTACTTATACCAGTCGTTTTTGTACTCATGGACAATAATTAATCAATCACGACAAACAATTTTTCTCATTGTTTATTTTGCTTTAGAAAAGATTAGTTGTTTGTTTGTCACTTGGGTGATATTTATTTGACAAAAACAAACATAAAGGAACATAAAAAAGTACGTACAAGTTCTCAGACAATTTATATTTAAAACAAATGATTTATATAAGGAATTACAGGTTTTTATTGAAAAAATAATGTTTAAGGCCTTACCCAACCAATGTGGAACCTAGCAGAGCTATCACCGCTCAAGCTTGGAGACACCCAAGAGCCTGCACCTATCCCAACTAAACCGCCATCTGGTCCATTAGAAATCTGTATCCATGATGCACTGCGATCTTTGCGTTGTTTATTCACAAAAGGCTCGTAAACATTTATTGATGCCTGTGTTCCATACAGATATCGATCATCCCAGTATTTGACTCCTGCTGCCTGTAAGCATAAACAAGGATGGAATACAAAGATTAACATCATAAACACCACAAGAGTCAGAATATTCATGTTGGACAATATTCTCCAACTTATACATGTTTGCAGTGCCACTAGTGAGCAAATTTTAGTACACAGATCAACATTCTTGTAACGAATTGCATATGATTCCTTCGGCAATTACATTCATAATGTAAGTATCTTGTTGAAAGAATAGCGTAAAAGTTTCAGAATCAACACTAGTTAATTATTACCTAATTAAAAACCCATTTAATCTATACAATTCTAGCTTTCTATTTGATCCAACCATTTGAGTACTGTCGTACATGTCTCGCGAACATCGGTGCCAACATTCAGACATTGATCAATTTTTTTATCGAACATTCAAACATATATTGATTTCAAAATAATAATTCATTAACCGGCTTTCCACTAGTCCGGTGAACTATGAGCTGTAATAGCTGCTCAGGTAAAAATTCTACTCAAAAGTATATATATTGTTATTGTCAAACTTTGCTTATTAAGGTCTCTCCTTTCATCTGTTACAAAGAAGGTTAATATGGTTTCAAAGATTTGTTTTAATAGAAAAATTACCTCATCTTGTCCATCATTGCTAGTCAGCGTGACTACACGCTGTACCGTCACGTTGTCCATATTGTTGTTACGCAATATTGGAATGGTTCCAATGGGACAGTCAATCATAGACAGTTCTGCTGGGAAGACTCCAGGTACCGATGAGGATTGGATATCGAACCCAATTGGAAAAGAGCTCGGTTCCATCTATATATTTCACAAATAAAATTTGATCACCACATAATAAATTATTCTAGTACACATCAACATAATCAAAGGAATCCTAAAACAGAAGAATTTTTTCAAGTTCGGATGAAGAATGATAGATGAAAAACAAGTTATTTTTTCATTTTAAATGTTAATAAAATTGCGCGGAGTAGATAAAGAATAATAATTACATTCCTAAAAAGCAGAAGCAAGACATGAAGTGAGGTGCATATATGACTAATATAAACGATCTTTCTATCAATATTTTGCCAAAAATTTGCAATCTATGTACAGTATAATAATGAATTTTAAAGGACTTGCATCTCTTATTTGGAATATTAAATAACTTAAATTTAGCTACCATATGTAAGCAAATCACATATTTATGAAGGTAGCCTACCTGAATTTTATGGTCTCTCAACAATGGATGTTTAAATGCTGGTTGCTGATTCACGTCAACACAATCAAATATTTCTCCATCTTCTGCCTACTTTGATGCTTCCTATTTTTATTAGCCATCAAATGATACTAAATATACAAACCAATAAATTTTCTTGCTCATACCTGAATAGTCCTAACAATGTATTGACTTGTAAGGATTTGACTGGCATTTTCTCCTTTGTTCATATAGTTGATCTCTTTTGCTCCGTTGATTACAACAAGATTTGATAAGAGGATGATCGCTATGATAGCATTATTTTCTTTCATGGTGAAAATCGCAACTGGTCTATTTCATAGTATGTAGCCATTAAATTTATAGGTTCATAGGAACTACTAATGCAACGGTTATCGTTCAAGAGGTGATATATTGCAATTAATATCTTAAAAAGATATTGCAATTAATATCTTAAAAAGATATTTTAATTAATATCTTAAAAAGATATTGCAATTAATGTTCTTATATATATACAGTGCACTTAGTATTAATTGCACTAGATATGATATTGAAATTAATTACCATGCCTATCATTTCTTATCTCTCTCTCTTGGAAGCTATTTTGAACCTATGGCCAATTCTTATTATGCCAACATTTATGATTGATCAAATCAATATATTATTGCTTTGCACTATCCGATACATTTATATTCCGCATTGTTCTTATCAGATACTTTAACCAATAAGGCACTATCTGGAGATGACGCCGACAGACCATCGACCAATATACTTAGGATAATTAATATTCAATTTTCCGTCAATTGCAGGATCAAATTTATTGGCACACTCATAAACTTTGGTTTTAAAGACTACTTGCACTTGCACTATAGTTAAGCAAATCTCCTAAGCCTTTGAATGCGAAGATGTTGAGATTTCTTGCTATTTCTCCATCAACAAGCCTTCTTAGTATGCCTGGTAGGATAATTATTTTCTTTTGCTAGTGATTTCTCCAATTAAACACAAACATCATGTCAGGGAAGAAGGTTGAGAACAACGGCAACATCTTTCTTGTGACCATGGACAACTTAACTAAGGAACAGAGAAAAGAGGTGGAGCAATCCATCCACGAAGAAGGTTGAGAACAATGGCATCCGATTTAGAAGGCCCAGTTGCCAAGGTATGTTTTTCAAGGGAAGTCAAGCCAGTAAATTCCTGGTAGTCCACTGAGGTCATTGTAAGATTTTGTAAACCAAACAGTGCACCAAGCACTAATTAATCAGTTTAGAGTATTGGTGAATACACTCCACAAAGTGATCAAGAAGACAATGGATGGGATCATCACTTAGGAGACAACTCAAGGTCCTATGTAGTTACCATAACGATGACTGATGCCTATTATCCTTACCTCACCGCCGCCAATGACATCTCAAGTGCCCAATGTGACCTATGCGCTAGAAGTTTTTAGGGATACCAATGGGTCTGAAGCCCCGTGGGTCTAACGAAAACCTTCCCGTGAAATAAACCCGTAAAACCCATGCAAAATCGAAACCACAAAACCCATGAATTTAAAACTAAATCCGAACCCAAACCTATCAGGTACCCAAAACCTAACGGTTAACCCACGGATTAGTTTATACTCTACATGAATTATATTACAATATAAATGTAATTAAAAATCAATAACAAATAGGACATTATCATATTATTAGTATGTAGTTTAAAATGATGAAATTACTCAACATAACATTATTATGAAAAAGGAATGATAAATGGGCTAGATACTATGTAATTTTAAGTAATCGGCTAAACCAACGGAAACTCACGGGTTTAATGTAAACTCGTGCCTAACCTAAAAATAAATGGATACCAAAATCTACAAACCCGTAGGCACAAAATTAAATCCAAATCTATGCCTGTCGGGTCAGGTACCCGCCGGTACCCACGCTTGTGGGAAAAACTGCTATCCCTAAACGTACTAATGTTCCTAGCCTTATTCCACCGGTACAAGTAGTTTTGGGGGGACAACATCAACAAACTCAGCCCCAATTCAACATGCATATGTCATGCCACTATCTGAAGCCATTGGCTCTATTTGAGAAAATAAGAATAACATGCCTACATACGTTGGTATGAAGCCTAGATCGTGCTTTCTCAATGGTCCCATTTTGAGAAAGGCCAACGACATTATCTTTGGGCTCCCAAACAAACCCTAAAAAGATATTACCCACTCTACCATATCGCTTCTTAAGGCTCCATGATATCTCAATACAAGTTCCTAAGTCATAAGCCTGACTATGGTACTACCATTAGGCAGATCGATAAAGGGCACCTTCTGTTGGGTCTCTATTGACCTTTGATTTGGACTATTACTTTGCTAGGGATGGATATGGATGTCAGAATATACGAATTATTCGTATTCGTATTCGAATAAATATGGATATCCATATTCGTATCCAAATTAAATATGGATGACATTCGGAAATATCCAAATTCATTTTACAAATGTGGATATGGAAACGGATACACCCGTATTCGTTTTAGGATATCCGAATTTTGCTGAATATGGATATGAAAATGGATACATCCGTATTCGTTTTAAGATTTCACACAGATTAAACTTAGACTCAAGATAATATATTATCACTATATTAATGGTTTATTTATTATTTATATAATTATGGAATACTTAAGTTAGTGAATATTAATAAGTTATGGTTTAAAATAAATTGATGGTTAAATATTTGTTTGAACTTAAATATTTTTATATAATTAAAATACAACATATCTCATACCATATAATTTTTAGTATTTTTATAGATCTATTTTCTATTTTTAACTCATTAATTGTGTTTCTAGTATTTAAATTGGAATATGTGAAATTTGAACTGCAAGTACCTAAAATAATGCACTAAAATTTATATAAAAATCACATTCACTATTTTGTGTCCATTTTTAGTTGTTATCCACTAAATTTAAAGAAATGTTAAAAAATTTATGTTACGACACTTCATCAGTAATGTGGAGCTTAAGGGTTTTTTAATTATAAAAAAATAAAATAAAGTCTGAAAAATACGAGACTTGTCATAGTGTTATAATATTATACGTAGATATCATGATGAATTTTTTAAAATGTTTCGAAAATTTTATTATATAGGATGTTAAGAAATTTGAGATTCTCTTGAGAGGAAATAGAGTTTTGAGAAGGAATAGGCTATGGTTTAAAGTAAAATTAATAGTTAAATGTTTGTTTGAACTTGAATTTTTTTATATAATTAAAATACAACATATCTCATACCATATAATTTTTTGTATTTTTCTAGATATATTTTCTATTTTTAACTCATTAATTGTGTTTCTAGTATTTAAATTGGAATATGTGAAATTTAAACTGCAAGTACCTAAAATAATACACTAAAATTTATAGAAAAATCACATTCATTATTTTGTTTCTATTTTTAGTTCTTATCCACTAAATTTAAAGAAATATTAAAAAATTTATGTTACAACACTTCATTAGTAATGTGGAGCTTAAGGGTTTTTTAATTATAAAAAAAATCAAATAAAGTCTGAAAAATACGAGACTTATCATGGTGTTATAATATTATACGTAGATACCATGATAAAATTTTGAAAATGTTTCAAAAAATGTATCATATAGGATATTAAGAAATCTGAGATTTACTTGAGAGGAAATAGAGTTTTGAGAAGGAATAGTCTATGGTTTAAAGTAAATTGATGGTTAAATGTTTGTTTGAACTTGAATTTTTTTATATAATTAAAATACAACATATCGCATACAATATAAATATTTTGTATTTTTCTAGATCTATTTGATATTTTTAACTCATTAATTGTGTTTCTAGTATTTAAATTGGAATATGTGAAATTTGAACCGCAAGTACCTAAAATAATGCACTAAAATTTATAGAAAAATCACATTCAATATTTTGTATCCATTTTTATTTCTTATCCACTAAATTTAAAGAAATGTTAAAAAATTTATGTTATGACACTTCATTGGTAATGTGGAGTTTATGGGTTTTTTCATTATAAAAAATCAAATAAAGTCTGAAAAATATGAGACTTATCACAGTGTTATAATATTATACATAGATATCATGATAAAATATTTAAAATGTTTCGAAAATTTTATTTAAGAAATCTGAGATTCTCTTGAGAGGAAATAGAGTTTTGAGAAGGAATAGACTATGGTTTAAAGTAATTTGATGGTTAAATATTTGTTTGAGCTTGAATTTTTTTTATATAATTAAAATATAACATATCTCATACCATATAAAGTTTTTGTATTTTTCTAGATCTATTTGCTATTTTTAAGTCATTAATTGTGTTTCTAGTATTTAAATTGGAATATGTGAAATTTGAACTGCTAGTACCTAAAATAATGCACTAAAATTTATAGAAAAATCACATTCATTATTTTGTGTCCATTTTTAGTTGTTATCCACTAAATTTAAAGAAATGTTAAAAAATTTATGTTACAACACTTCATCAGTAATGTGGAGCTTAAGGGTTTTTTAATTATAAAAAAATCAAATAAAGTCTGAAAAATACGTGACTTGTCACAGTGTTATAATATTATACTTAGATACCATGATAAAATTTTGAAAATGTTTTGAGAAATTTATCATATAAGATGTTAATAAATTTTTGAAAATATTTAATTTTTAAAAACAATAAAATTCAGCAATTCTTTCCAAATTGTCACCTGTTTTTTTTGCATTTGCGCGCATGGACTCAATTTGTGTGTTCTTGTTGGTTGAAATGTATGATGAATTTCGGTTCAAGACTTTATGTAGTTCTTATTGGTTGTTGTGTATGATTAATTTTAGCTAGTGTTGTTTAAAAATTTATTTTGTGCATGGTTTATTATGTATCATTATTTCTTATTAATTATTATTCTAATTTGGTATATTGGACCCTTTGGACTTTTAAAAAGTTTGTGAAACAACGAACATTTGGAGTTAAACCGAGTAAACATCCGAATACATATTCGTATTCGAAACATATTTGAGAACATCCGAATTCGTATTCGTATTCGAATTAAAATGTGGCAAATAGTGCTATCCGGATTTGTTTCCATCCGTATCCGATCCGAATCCATCCCTATACTTTGCTTCCTAACTTTTTCCCTAATCCACTTCGTAGTGACTTTGATTAAAAGTTCAAGATACTTTGAATACAATAATTAATTCTTGCCACAAATACAAGCTCTGCCCCGATCTACGACAAGCAAGGGGAAGGTAATATTGAAGGTACATGATAAAGATGAAGCCAACAAGGGAAAAATCAATTTCTTTATTCATATCAAATAATGTTACATCATACACATACATTCCATACACTCGTGCAGTAGGAAAAAGCACTATCTAAGAGTAAAAAAATTGAAAATTTGTACTCGACCTGAAGGGGCCCTTTGTTCCATCTAGGCTAGAGGGCCCGTCCTCCAGAATTAGCCCTTCTTCCATGGGCACAACTTCCATCGCCTAGACCCGTCTGACTAGAGACTTGCCTAGATCTTTAGCCCCAACTGTTTGAATCGCCTCACCCATACCTCTAGCTTCCAAGAGTTCAGGATGCCCTAGAAACCCTTCGTTCTTCTTGAAGTATATCTTAGCTAGGTGCTTGGGTCAAAAGGGTAGGTGTTAAAGGTAGAGAAATCAAGGGCTTTATTAGGATATACCATCTAAGTCTGATATATAGGGCCTCCGACTTTGGCAATGATTCCTTCATTATCACCAAAAGAATTGGCCACGTTAAGGCGAAGGCACGTACTGGAGCTCTAGAAAACGATGGGAGCAAAAAAATGATGCACAACATGTTATATGTCACGTGGCGGTGGCGGGCGCGCTGACGTCATCTGCCCGCCACTGCTATGGCTAACATCAGTGGCGGTCAGATGACGTCAGTCTGTCCGCCACTATTGTGTTTTCCCCATTTTATAGAAATGTTATATAAACCTTAATTCAAATAGTCTCCAGAATATATATTCAGAAATTCACAGCTCCACAACAGTAACAGAACATAACAAAACCATAATGTATTCACAGCTCCACACAGCTATCCTCAACAACAACAACATCAACATGTACAACGACAACATCAATTTACAAATTTATAAAGTTCACATTTATCACAAATCAAGTTTACAAAGTTTACATCTCATCATCAAAACTTCAAAATTAACAATTGTTCACCCTTGTTGGAACGACGGATCGAACTAGCAGGTTTTCTTAGTGGATGGAAGCAATGAAATGTTGCGTGCTCAGTATTCTTGGATCGTGTGTATTACAACTATAGTTGGGGGGTATTTATAGGGTGGCCCGCTCTGAGGGGTCGGGTCCCTGCAACCTCCAACTGCCACTCGGTCTGACATCGGTCAGCAGTACAAGCAAAACAGACACTTCATAGTACAGACAAGCAATGAAATGTTGCGTGCTTAGTATTCTTGGATCGTGTGTATTACAACTATAGTTGGGGGGTATTTATAGGGTGGCCCACTCTGAGGGGTCGGGTCCCTGCAACCTCCAACTGCCACTCGGTCTGACATCGGTCAGCAGTACAAGCAAAACAGACACTTCATAGTACAGACAGGCATTACATAGTACAGATAAGAAGGTGTGATCTGGCGGCGTGTCGGCCGTGTCGGGCGCTGCAAAGTCCGCCCGACACGGCGCAGATGATCACGATCTTGCCCCCCTACGGACTTGACTGGTCTTCTTATAGTCCGGCCTCCCTCCAGATCCTCAGCTTGACACGAAGGGTGGCCTCCGGCATCTCAGACCCGAGGGGTGGCCTCCAGCGTCCTCGACCCGAAGGGTGACCGCCGGCTCCTGTCTGATCACTCCTCCTCCGAAGACCCCTCCGGCGTGCCTCGGAACCTCCAGAAGCCTCCGGCTCCCTTGCTCGGAGGTCTAGGTACCTCCGGCATAGGGTTTCGGGTCTGCTGGTGATGGTCTTCCTTCGGAGCCATACAAACCTTTTCGTTCCCCTGCTGCCATCGGGATTATCTCCCCCAACAGTAGCCCCTCGCTTCTTTCCTCTTTGAGAGCCCTGCGTAAGAGAGGGTGGAAGCACACATGATAATCTCGATAACCTTTATAAGGAAACGACTTACATATAGATGCTGAATTCCGCTGCGGGGCGGCCCCGTCCGATCGTTTCGGGGATGTTTCGGAACCAGCGGGGCGTCCAGGAGTCCAGAGGCCGGGAGCTTATCCCGGAGCACCCTCAGCGAGTTAATCGCTCCCCCCCCTTCGAAGAAAGAAGTTTGACCGGTAGCGCGGGTGCCCATACGCATTTGACCACCAGATTCAGGCGCCCGAGGAGGCGAGCTAGAGCGTTACTCGACGCAGTTAATGTGGCGCGCATGTAGGCGACATCGGGGAGGCGGACCGCCAGGGACTGGTGCACCCGAGGCACCGGTTGGATCTTAAATGTGGATGCCACGCGACCGTTACGCACGCGCACGAGCGGGCGGAAGGTGGACCGGCGGCGACCTCCGCGCTTAAATAGCCCCTGCCGCGCTGGCCAGGCCCCCCTCATGCCCACTTGTCCAGCTTCCTCGCTTCATTCTTGACAGCAGCACCTGTTCTTTGAGCTCTTGCTTCCTCCCTTTTTCCTCTCGCCATGGTGGAGAAGAGAGCTCCCATCGTGGCGGTAGATCCCCGCTTCTTGTAGCGCCAGATGGCGGCGGCAGCGGTAGCGGCGGCGACTGCCTCTGGCCTGGCTGAGGCACGCGACCCGCGGGAGCTCCGTCCCGCTTCGGAGCGATTTCGGGAGCAGACCCTAGAGCTTGGGCCATCGGCGTGCACCGACGCGTCCATCGAGCAAGCGACTAGGGGCCGCCTTGGCCCCGAGTCACTGACGAGGAAGCCAGGCCGGGAATCAGTCCCACTGCCACGAGAGGGGGAGGTCGTCCTCTTCGAGGCCTTCTTTGATGTGGGGCTTGGGTTCCCCACTTCAGAGCTCCTTGCCGGAGTGCTGGACGCCTTTCACTTGGAGCTCCCGCAGCTGTCCCCGAACGCTGTGGCCCGCCTTGCCATCTTCGAATGGGCCATGCGCACCGAAGGCTGCGACGGGAGAGCGGAGGTCTTCGCGCAAATGCACGAATCCCTCTGCCAACCGAAGAAGAAAGGGGGCCAGATATTGGCCTTCAGGAGCATCAACTTCCAGCTCTGGAGGAGGTATGCGGACTCCTTCCCGGTGAAGGCCATCAACGAGAGGTGGTACTCCAAGTGGGTGAACCGTTGGTTCTACGTCCACGTGGGGCTCAACTCTGGGCTCGCCGGGCCTCCGCGCCATATCTGGTTCCGGAGGGAGGCGCGCGTCGAGGCCAGCGCCGGCTCAGTCTCCACGAGGATCTAGCTCCTTCAAATCGTCGCCCGCCGGATGAGCATGCGGGACCTGACGGAGGAGTTCGTGGCCCTCGAAATCCCTCCGCTGAAGGAGGAGTGGCCGGCGTCACTTCGAGGCAGCCAGGACGAGTCGACCTCGACGGAGCTCTCCCGTCAGCTTGGTAAGCGTCCGTACTCTTTGGCTTTGCTTCCTTCTACCGCGCTCGTAGGGTGCCCGGCCCTGACCCTCGATGCAGGGTCGCTCGTCGCCAGGACGCCTGAGGAGGTGGCCCGCATGGCGGAGAGGATCCTCGGAGCCCCCACTCCGGCCGAATACACTCGGCGGCTGGAGCTGGTGGGGTCTTGGGAGCGATTCAACCAGGTGTGGGGCGCACTCGAGCTCTCGCCCCCACCTCTTCCGGAGGGGGAGGTCCTCCGAGCTATTTCGAAGAGGAAAGTGGCCGACCCCGATGGCGGGCTCTCCCCTCGGCGCCCCTCGAAGAAAAAGAAGGTGGTGAAAGGCCCGGGGAGGCTTTCTCCGACTCACTCCTCCGCCTCCCACTCCGAATGGGGGTGTTCCAGCGAGGGGGCCGGGTCGGAGTCAGAGGACCCTCCGACGGTTCCGGGCCCGAACCAGTCGGACCGGCCGAGCACCGAAAAAGCCGGAGACGCTCTTGCTCTGTAACACCCCAAATTTCCAAAACAATAAAAATATTATTTAATTCAATTTCCTGAATTTTATATTTCTGAAAATACCTTTAATATCCTTTTATACCCTTTTGAACTACAACATAGAGTTAATGACCAAACCAGGAGCTGAAAATTTTTGTATAAACTCCCAAGGCTAAAATATATTTTTGAGAATTTTTATAAATTTTTACCAATCTTGGAAGTAGCCCTATTATTTTAAACCAATTTCTGCAATTATTTTTAATCAGAAAATATTTTAAACAGTATTGGGCCCTCCTCCTCCCTTCTCTCTCTCCCGGCCGGCCCAGCCCATCACCCGCGCTCGCCTTAGGATGACAGCCTGGTCCCACCTGTCTGCGCCGGATGCCTCCCCTCGCGCGCGCACCCGACACCACGGCCCCACCCGTCAGCTGCCTCCCTCGCTCGTTCGCGTTCACTGGCGTGTGGCCCCCTCTTGTCAGGTCCTTCGTCCCCGCGAGATCCGCCCCCTAGTCGCTCGCCGTGGCCCCTGGTCCGCTCGCCGTCGACGGAGAAGACGACCGGCACGGGTCGAGTACCCGTGCCGTGCCGTGTCGGATCTGATCCCGACCGTGCGATCGCGATCGGATGGCGCGTGTGAGCCCACGTACGCGATCTAATCCGCACCGTCGGATCTGGTCAAAGCGTTACGTTTTAATCTTGCGCGTTCATTTCAATTTAAAACCCGCGATCGATCTCGTGCGTCCACGTAGTACCCTTTCGCGCGTTTTAATCCTGGCCGTCCATTTTCACTTAAGCGCCCCGCCTCGCCTGCGCACGTTGGATCTGGATCCGACGGTCCGGATCGATCCGGCGCACGCGCACAGTGCGCGGGTTCACCGTGAGTCTGGCTCACCGTGGACCCGAGAGGGTTTAATTTTGAAAATAAATTCCAGAAAAGATTTAAAACTTGTAAAATTCATATCTGGCGCATTTGAACTCTAAAAATTGCCATTCCAATTTCAGAAAATTCATAATATTATTCTCTACATGACTATTCAATAAAAACAGTAGGTTTACTTTGGACATTTCATGTTTATTCAAATGGATATTCAAATGCCTTTAGGGTTAAAATATAAATTCAAATATTTAAACTTCAGAAAAATTTATATTTATTTCCTTTCTGTCCATGTACTGAAAACCAATAAATTAACATGAACTTTTCATTTCAAATTTATTTGAGAACTTAATATGACAATAATCACATTTAAACACCCCTTTTCTAAAAAGGATAACTTTTTAATTCCTTTAAAAATTTATTTATGAAATAAATCACAGAACCTTAATAATTGAATTTATCTTATTTTTAATCAAACCAACTTTAACTTATGTGCTTATCATGTAATGTTATATTGTTTGATTGAATGTTGTGTTCTTTTTATTTTACTTCATTATATTGAAAAGACTACGACGTCACCGAGGAGCCGAAATATTACCCGGAAGTTCCTCCCTCTCCCTTCGCTGATCGAGGCAAGTCACCAAACCAATCTTTTGAGCATATTGAACCCATGTTTGATTAAACTATCGCTAAAACACATAGGTTATATATGCATTAGTCAAATGAACCCTTACAATATATTTATTTAGGATCCCCCGACCTTGATGTGCAACCCAAGCCATGCTCTCTATCCTAAACTCCTTGTCACCATATGATAAATGTTATTAGCTAGTGTCCAATGTATCGACACGATCGCTATAGGATAAAAATGAGTCGTAGTACATGGTTCTTCTATATGATCCCCATTGTTTCTTATCTATGGAATTCCGTTGGTGTTGGAGTTGTGGTTGTGAGTGAATGCATGGTGGGTTCCGGGTGCAAGCTAGGGCATTGGTCGGTAGCACCCGGGGCACTATAAGGACCGGTCTGAGGGATCCGTTGCAATACACTTACGTACTAACCACAAGTCTAGTGGGTAAGTCCTAACTAAGGTATGGGTTGTTCCAAACCGAGGCCACCATTTCGAGATGGGTCAAGTTGCACCTGCGGGTGACTTGTACCAATGTGGCGCAAAAGGGGGTGCGACGTTAGCCGAGATGCGTCCCGGCGCGCCGGCGAAACCTAGAGCGGGTGGTTATCGCTTGGAACATTTCATGCCGAGGTTTTGGCACGAGTTCCCGTGGTATGGGTCATCTCGTTTGGGATGAGTGCGTGCCTTGTGGGTATAGTAGTACATCTCTGATCAGAGTCTTAAATCTTTTCGAAAAGCCGAGCCCACGGTCAAGGGCGGGTTGCGTGACATCCCACAGTTAGATTACTTTGAATATGTATGTGCATGATGGATTGACATGTAAGGACTGTTGAGCGAGGTGGGGCTGACTGTACCCCTCGAGTTAGATGATGTTATCGATGTTCATGTTTATGTTTCCGCATGATAAAATTGATTACACTAAATGCAATAAATGAAACTGTACTTTTCCGCACTGTTAGCCATTACCCATCCTTGTTTATTATCCTGCATTATTACTTGCATTTGCGGTGGCTTGTTGAGTACTTTTTGTACTCATACCCGTTGAACACCTCAGAGGATGCCTACTACGAAGACGGTCTGGAGTAGCGACCCAGTCGAGAAGAACGATCCTGAAGAAGACGTTCGTCATGCAGAATTTTAATTATCTTTATTACTGTTTTTACCAAAACTTTGATGTAATAAATATGGTCTGCGTACCATGAATACTGTCGTATGTACGCTGTCGCATGATGAACCTCTTGTATTATTATTTTTCTTATGAAATTCAATAATGTCTCGATTTGTTAAATCGGGGCACTACAAGATGGTATCAGAGCCGACTCGACTGTAGGAAGCCAAACGGACCCGCCTAGCCAATAGCCCCAGGAAATTATTTCTCGAAAATCTACTTTATAAACTTTGTTCCTCTCCTCACTTTTATTCAACTTGCTGTTTTGTAGATGCCGGTATACCAAGTGCACAGCTACTGCCGCCATTACGAGGGCTTCGTCCGGGAGCTCCGTATGATGCTCACCTTCCTCGGGTTCCTCTTTGAACCCGAATTCCAAGGAGTGTACCCCGACGAGTTCGCCGGGCCTTGTGACGTCTCCCTCACCGTCCACGGCTCCGGAGAACACCTGCCACCCTACACCACCGCACTTGGAGGCCCGACTTTTGACGTCGCGTGCCAACGAGTCGCCATCCAGGCCCTCATGGAGCTGAGGATGATCTACGATGATCGTCTTCAGAACTCGTCCTTCCGGCTTGTGCCGAAGCGTACTCCCGGTGCCCACCGTAGCATCTACCTCGGAGTTCACTCCGTGCGTGATCCGGTCATGGCTCGGCAGTCGCGTCTTCTACAGGCTATGGACAATCTCCATACTGAGGCGGTGCTCGACGCCAACGAGCACCATGAGGCGGTTGAGTTCTTTCGTGAGGAAACAAAGAACTTGATCCAACAGAACGGCGAGCTGCAGCGCAAGATCATACAACTGCAGAAGGATATTGCGGAGTTGGTTCCTCTTCTCCCAAGGAAGAAGAAGCCCAACCGTGAACCCCTCCCTCGCCCCAAGAGGATCCCACCACGACCCTCCCCCGCCAGACCCTCCACCAGCGCCCCTACACCACGCCCCGGCCTCGTCTCCGACTCCATCATCGAGAATTTTCTCGAACCCACCATCCCTCTGGAGCCGCGTACTCGTGGTTCTGAGAGCACGGAGACCGCCTCCGGTGGCGAGTAGGTGTAGGAGTCGCTACTTTAATAAAAGCTTAATTTTGTATGTGGTGCTACCCACGACGACTGTGTTGTGGGTAGAATAAGATCTTAATTGTAATGAACATTTTCCCACTTGATTTATATATGCTTAAACTATTCTCGTTAATTGTGTTGTCATCTTTTTGCCTTATAACCTTATGAATTCAGAAGATGGCCGACCACCAGAACACCGGCTCCAACAACGGAGCAGGAGGAAGCCGTGATGCGCCCGAGGGTGTTGTACCCAACTGGGGTGCAACGGGCCCGCGTTAGTCTGGGTCGCCCTCCACCAACCACCCCACCTTGGCGGAGATGATGGCGAATCAAAACCAACTGATCACCGCTCTCCTCACTCAGATGCAGAACCAACAGGCTCAGTTGGACCGTCTGCAGAACGGGGAACCTGCCCCTCGCGCACCAGCACCCGCACCCGCTCCGCAACTCTCGGAGTTTCTGCATGTGCGCCCGCCCATTTTCTCAAGCACCATCAACCCGATGGAGGCCGGAGATTGGCTTCGCACCATCGGAAAGAAGCTTGACCTCCTCCCCTGCACCGACCGGGAGCGAGTGGCCTTCGCCACTCACCAGCTCCAGGGTCCCACCGCTGAATGGTGGGACAACTATCGTGAGTCCCAGCCAGAGGACCACGTGGTGACTTGGGCGGAGTTCACCATCGCCTTTCGTGCCGCCCACGTCCCCGCCGGTGTCATCGCGGTGAAACTGCAGGATTTCCGCGACCTGCAGCAAGGCAACAGGACCGTCATGGAGTACCTCCATGAGTTCAACCGCCTCGCCCGCTACGCACCGGAGGAAGTGCGCACCGACGCCCTTCGCCAAGCCAAGTTCCTCCGGGGACTCAAGGATGAGCTGTCCATCCAGCTCGTCGCCACCGACTACGCCGACTTCCAACGGCTAGTCAACAAAGCGCTCATCCAAGAGACTGAGCAAAACAGGTTGGACCTCAAGAAGAGGAAGATGATCGCTTTCAAGCACCAGCAGGCGAACTCTCAGAGGCCCCACTTCGTCCCTCCGCCACCAGCGCCCGCCTACCATCCTCGGCCTGCCTTCAGGCCACCTCACGCCGCCGGTGGGTCCAACGCTGGGCATCCTCGCCCCGCTCCACCAGCTCCGGCCGCTCAGCCGGCACCAGCCGCCAAGGCCCCGATCTTGAAGGATCGCCAAGGGAGGCAGGTTGTCTGCTTCAACTGCCGCAAGGAAGGGCACTACGCACACCAGTGTCCTCACCCCAAGCAGCCCCAAGGTGCAGCACCCAACCAGGCGGTTCGCGCCCGCGTCAACCACGTCAGCGCGGAGGAAGCTCAGGAGGCTCCTGAAGTCGTGCTCGGTACATTTACTGTGAATTCCGTACCGGCCGTAATATTATTTGACTCTGGAGCAACACACTCCTTCGTCTCTGAAGATTTTGTGAAAACCAATGAACTAGACGTACTCCCTCTACCCATCCCCATGGTGATTGCCACTCCCGGCAATAAGACCTTAGCCCGCTTGTGCAGCCCTAAGGTTCAAATTGACATCCAAGGAGTACTGTTTCGGGCCGAGCCAGTCCTCATCCAATGCACCGGACTCGACCTCATACTATGAATGGATTGGTTGATGAAGCACAAGGGAGTGATCGACTGTGCCAATAAGTCCGTCACGGTGACCAACCCTGAAGGTGCAGCCGTCACCTTTCGAATGACCAATCGCAGGCCACTTGGAGCATCCCTTCGCTCGATAGCTCTTGAAGAGGTACCCATAGTCAAGGAGTTCGCGGACGTCTTCCCTGAAGACCTACCCGGAATGCCTCCCAAACGGGACATCGAATTCAGGATCGAACTTGTCCCCGGGACCACTCCAATCTCCAAGCCCCCGTACTGGATGGCCGCTAATGAACTAGCCGAAGTCAAGAGCAACATTGAGGACCTAGAGCAGAAAGGGTACATCCGACCGAGTACCTCACCCTGGGGTGCACCGGTTATATTTGCCATGAAGAAGGACAAGACCAAGAGGATGTGCGTGGACTATAGAGCCTTGAACGACGTAACCATCAAGAACAAATACCCATTTCCTCGGATCGACGACCTGTTCGATCAACTGAAAGGATCCTCGGTGTTTTCCAAGATTGACCTCAGGTCAGGTTATCACCAATTGAGGATTAGAGAAGAATACATACCCAAGACTGCCTTCACCTCTCGCTATGGACTCTATGAGTACACCGTGATGTCGTTCGGACTCACGAATGCCCCGGCCTTTTTCATGAACATGATGAACAATGTATTCATGGAGTTCTTGGACAAGTTCATCGTGGTATTCATCGACGATATCCTCGTTTACTCCAAGACTAAGGAAGAACACGAGACTCACCTCCGTCTGACCCTCGGAAAGCTAAGGGAGCAGCAACTGTACGCCAAATACAGCAAATGCAAATTTTGGTCGTCTGAGGTGAAGTTCCTCGGTCATGTTATATCTGCCGGAGGAATAGCGGTGGACCCAACTACCGTTGAAGCAGTAACCAACTGGCTGCAGCCCACAACCGTGACCGAGATCCGGAGTTTTCTCGGATTGGTCGGATACTACCGCCGGTTCATCGAGAATTTTTCCAAGATCGCCAAGCCTATGACCAGACTTTTGCAGAAGGAAGTAAAGTTTGAATGGACCTCCGACTGCGAAGAAAGCTTCCAGACCCTCAAGAAGAAACTAGTGTCAGCTCCTATTCTGACTCTGCCAGACATCTGGAAAGACTTCCACGTCTACTGTGATGCCTCTCGTCAAGGATTGGGATGCGTCTTAATGCAGGAAGGGAAAGTGATATCCTACGCCTCCCGGCAACTGAGACCGCATGAGCTGAACTACCCAACCCACGACCTGGAGTTAGCAGCCGTGGTTCATGCCTTGAAGATATGGAGACATTACCTTGTGGGGAATCGGTGTGAGGTCTTCACCGACCACAAGAGCCTCAAGTACATATTCACCCAACCAGATCTGAACCTCAGGCAAAGGAGATGGTTGGAACTGATTAAGGATTATGACTTGGGCATCCATTATCATCCAGGCAAGGCGAATGTGGTGGCAGACGCCCATAGTCGAAAAGGGTACTGCAACGCCATCATGATTCAGGACCAAGCTCCTTTACTTTACAAGGAGATGGAAAGGCTAAACCTAGGGATCACCACCCGAGCGTACCTCGCTGCCTTGGAGTCTCGACCTGTCTTAATAGACCAGATCCGAGAGAAGCAGAAGGAAGACCCGGACATCCTGGAGATTCAACAGAACATGAGGAAGGGTAAAGCCCCCGGATTTTCCGAGGACGAGCATGGTACCATCTGGTTCGGAAACTGGATATGTGTACCCGACCAGCCTGAATTGAAGACCCTCATCCTTCAGGAAGCCCACAATACTTTATACTCCATCCATCCCAGGAGTACAAAGATGTATCAAGATCTGAAGGAGAAATACTGGTGGGTCAGCCTGAAGAGAGAAATAGCTGAGTATGTGGCCAAGTGCGACACATGCCGGCGAGTCAAGGCGGAGCATAAGAGACCTTCCGGACTCCTCCAACCTCTCAAGGTCCCTGAATGGAAGTAGGAAGAGATAGGAATGGACTTCATCACGGGACTGCCCAGGACCCAAGCTGGTCATGATTCTATCTGGGTGATCGTCGACCGACTCACCAAGGTAGCTCACTTCGTTCCGGTCAAGACAACTTACACCGTCGCCAAGTTGGCTGAGTTGTATATGACCCGGATCGTGTGCCTTCACGGAGTTCCTAAGAAGATTGTATCTGACCGCGGGAGTCAGTTTACCTCCAAGTTTTGGAAGAACCTTCAAGAGGAACTCGGCACCCGGCTGAACTTTAGCACCGCCTATCATCCACAGACCGACGGTCAAACCGAAAGGGTCAACCAGATATTAGAAGATATGCTTAGGGCTTGTGCTCTAGACTTTGGCGGAATGTGGGACAAGAACTTACCATATGCGGAGTTCTCCTACAACAACAGCTATCAAGCCAGCCTGAAAATGTCCCCGTTCGAAGCACTCTATGGACGAAAGTGCAGAACACCGTTGCTCTGGGATCAAACCGGAGAGTCGCAACTGTTTGGGACCGATCTATTGAGAGAAGCTGAAGAGAAGGTCAAGATCATAAGAGACCGATTGAAGGCAGCCCAATCCCGGCAGAAGAGCTATGCCGACAACTGTCGAAGAGACCTAGCCTTTGAGGAGGGCGATTATGTCTATCTCCGAGTCACTCCCCTCCGTGGCACTCAAAGGTTCAACATGAAAGGCAAGTGTTGGCGTAAAAGATTACGCTAACAGGTTTCTGTAGAAGAGAAACTAACAAACGAAGTGTTTGCGAAGAGAACTGTTCTAAGCCTCCGAAAGGATAATAACTTAGAATAGTTCAGATGTGTGTATTGAATAACTTGTATTCGGTCCCTATTACAGGGTGAAATGGGGGGTATTTATAGGCCCAAACATTAAGGAAAAGACCTATTTACCCCTCTATTACAACCGACATAGTGGAAACTATTCGGTTCCCTTAATAGGGCTAAAATGGTAAAAGACTAATCTAATGAGAAAGAAGATAAGTCTTCCATCTTAGTTGGCAGAAAAGATCTTGAAGGGCCTTAGTTCGAAGATGTACTTCGAACCAATGCCTACTTCGTACTCTGAACTGGGTTCCGAGTATCTTCGAAGACGACCGTCTGGGAACCTTCGAACCCGCTGTCTGCCTTCATGTTGCTTCGGCAATAACCCCAAAGATGAGATATTTTCCCCCAACAGTAGCCCCTCGAATACGCTTCTCCGTTTGACCTGTAACGTTAGGAGAGCAGTATACGGAAGGAAAAGATAACCAAACATAGGGGTTATTGGTTTTTATTTTATCTCCGAAATGCATGAAGATATGAACTTCGAATCAGTCTTAAGGTAATTGCTTTTCGAACTATCTTAGAACCGACTCAAGAAGTTCGAAAGTCTTGTAGACTTAGAGAAAATACCCGTTAAGTTTCTGTTTCCAACAGAAACTATAACAGGCGTTAATTTCGTAAAGGAAGTAACGGCAGGAATACGAAACGACATGGATTAACGGTAAGAAAGTGAAGTTTAGGCTATAAATAGAGGGCCTAGAAGTTACCCGGTTACCTTTTCACCGCATTCTAGCAACCAAAAACTTTTGAGCCCTTTGAGTTCTTGAGCCCTAGCCTCCATTTTCTCAGAGCAATCCGGCGATCGCGATGGTGAAGACTAAGGGATCTGCACCTCCTTCGACCTTGGCTCGGCAGCAGGCGGCCGCAGCAGCAGCAGCGTTGGCGGCGGCACCTCCGATGCCGGCGGCGACATCCATGGCGGAAGGGGAGAGAAATCCCCAAATCGCCGACGACCAAGGTCTGTGCCCACCATCGACCAAGTATTTGGATCAATCTTTTGAGTTGGGGCCTTCTACCTGCAAGAGAGAGTCTTTGGCAATCACAACAGGGGGAAAAATTAGTAATGGAGTTATGATTCGGAAGCCGGGCAAAGAATCGATTCCATCACCAAGACCCGGGGAAGTAGTAGTATTCGAAGCTTTCTTCGAAGCTGGCTTGGGCCTTCCTGCTGTGGACTTCCTGGCGGAGGTATTGGATCTGTTTCATGTAACCCTCCCCCAATTATCTCCGAATGCAGTAGCTAGATTAGCTATCTTCGAATGGGCGCTGAGAGCCGAAGGTTGTGAGGGGAGGGCAGAAATCTTCGCTGCACTTCATAGAGCAACTTGCCAGCCGAAGACCTTCGTAGGCTCTGGAGGTGAAAAAGTGGTAGTATCCTTCAGCTCTATCAACTTTAGGCTTCGGGATGAATATGCCCTTCAGTTTCCTGCCAAGGCCATCAATGCTAGATGGTACACTGATTGGGTCCTGAGATGGTTCTATGCCGAAGTTGGAGCGAGCAGTCCTCTGGCTGGGCCCCTTAAAGAAATTCAATTCCGGAAAGAAGCCTTAGTGCAACCCAACGAAGGCCAGCTCGAAGCTCGTCTTAACCTGCTTCAGAAAATTAGCCGAAGGTTAAGCATGCGGGACTTAGCCGAAGAATTCCTTGGACTGCAAATTCCTCCGCTGATGGCCAACTGGCCTATCGTCTTCGAGGATGATTCGGAAGGCGGTCTTCGCAAGATCAACTTAACTTCGAGCCCTGCAGGTAACTTCGAAACCAACATGCATTGTACATATTTACTTCGAAGAAAGACTAACTTGAATTATTTTTTAGCTTCTTCAGCCCCTATTACTTCAGAGCAAATTGTAAGGGCTTCGGAGAAGATTTTGGGTGCCCCAACTCCGACTGAAAAAGAATGGTGAATTAAATTGGTCGGGAGTTGGGAAAGGTTTAACAGAGTATGGGGAATGTTGGAGTTGACTCCGCCCTCTCTGATGGACTGGGTGCCTCTGGAGAAAGGACCCAAGAAAAGAATGGCTGAAGCCGGAGCTTCGAGCTCCGCAAGGACTCCGGTGAAGAAGGTGGCTCGGAAGCCAAAAAATATCGCACCTTCGGATCCTGCGCCTTCGAGCTCAAGAACTTCAGTCTCCGGTTCTAAAGAAGATGAAGGTATATTATTAGTGAGATTGATTGATGAAGATGCAGCTCAACAAAATATTCACATTGAAGATACTGCAGGTATGCCGGAGCCCCAAGCTATCATTGAAGAAGTGAGAGCTCCGGATACTCAAGAAGAGCAAATCGAAGCCCCTATGGGTGAAGATGAAGTTGAAGTTCCTACAACTTCAGTTGCGGATGAAGGGAGGACTGCTCACGGAGATACTCCAACAGCAGAAATTTTAACTGTGGATTCAGATGATGACTTCACCTTCGATCCTCCGAGCAGTCCAGTGCTCGATCTCCCTCAGAATGTCGAAGGTAAATTTCGCATAATTCTTTATCATTTTCTGCAAAATTATACAATGTATAATATTTTTGTTTTGTAGAGCCTCCTGCTGTAGAAGTACATCACGAAGACACAATTCAAAGGCCTTTGACAACTTCGGAGCCACACCCGGAGGTTACTCAACAGGGGCATGGAAGGGGTAAAAGACACACAGAGCCTCTCCCTACTCAAGGATCAACTTCGTCTGAGTCTACAGATGAAAGTGAATCAACTGAGGGGGGGCCATCTTCGGAAGTTCCAAGGACCTCAGGAGAATGCTCCGGAGCTTCGCCAAACAGGGAAGATCAAGAGGCTTCGGCTCTGCTCCCTCTTTTAACTTCTTTTTTGGAGCAAAGAAAAGGGCTTCGGACTTTGCTCAAACCTTTAGGTCGAGTGAGTCGGGAAGTCGGGGAGACAGAGCTGGTAGCAAAATTAAGCAGGGCGAAGAGTTCGGAGCTTAACATTGCTTTGGAACGAGCGGCCTACCAGGTACGAAGCACCTTCGAGCTAGTAACAAATTATACATGAATAATTTCTTACTTTAGTTTTTTCTTTTCTCAGCAAGCAGTCTTGGCCTGCACTGCAACTTTATCAAGCGAGAATGAAATTGCTCGACTTCGGGAAGAAAATGAAGCTCTTAAACGCAACTTATCTTTCTCCGAAGCTAGAGTACTTCAAATGGATAATATGATTTCAACGGAGCGTAGGGCCAGACAGGGCTTGGAAGCTGTTAATAAGGAGCTCGAAGCAGAAAGAATCGTGCTTCGGGCCGAAATTGAAAAGGTGCGGTCGGAGCATGCTAGTGCTGGGTCCGAACTTGTAAGGCTCCAAGAAGAAGCTAGCCAACTCCTAAACCAGAAGAATATTTTAACTACGGAGAATGCTAGGATTTCTGGAGTTTTGGCAGAAACGACTTCGAGCAAGGATGCACTAACTGAAGAAAAGCTCAAGTCGGAGAAGGTGGCTACGGAGGTCATCGAACAGATGCTAGGTGTTCTGGAGTACTTCGGTACTACTGGATCACTTCCTTCGGATGACAACGTGACTCTGCTGCGCCGGTTAAAAAGGATCCAAGGAGCAGCGAAGCAAATGAAGACGGCAGGCATTCGTTATGGAGAACTCTCCGGACAAGTGTCTGCCCTTGGACTACTTCGTTACTACGAGGATTTGAGCCGAACAATCACTCCGAGCGCAGAGGGCTCCATTACCTTTGACGACGAGCGACTTTTGAATCCTTCCGAAGGCGTGACTGCCGCCTGGCGAGCCTTTCAAACCTCATGGAGAGCCGAAGGCCGTTCTGCGATCAAGGTTTGGATCGATGAAGGCCAACGCCAGAAGCAAGTTCGGAGCCAAGCTTCGAGCAGTCAGCCTCCTCCGAACCCGCAGGTTTAGGAATTATTTAGGATTTTTTGATTATGTAAAGCTCATGCTTGTAAACATTTATCATTGAAAGTCTTGTTTGTCATATTTTTAGGCTTTGCCTCTTATGGAAGATATCGAAGTGTTAGAGCTTAACAACGAACTTCGCTCATTGTGGAACACCTTTGAACTTCTAAAAAGTTATAAGCGTCCTCGATTCCTTATTCCTCGAGATGACTCCGGCGTAATTGCGCCCGAAGTAATCAAAGACGTATTGTCTTATATTAAAGAGGAAGATAAAGAAGTTGACGCAAACACCTTATCTTCTGAAGACACTAATTGGTCTGAAGACGAAGGTGAAGCTCGAAATAAAAGATCTGAAGATCTTAGAAGCTGGGAAAGAAGCCCCGAACGGCTTCGAACTTGGGCCGAGCTTCAACAAGAGCAGAAGGATTTTAGAGCTTCGAAGGGGAGGAAGAGAGTTAAACATAAAGTTCTTAGAACTTCTGATGTTGGAACTAGTCGTTCCACCCCTAGCTCTCGGGACCGAAGAGGTCTCCGATTCCTTCTTGGTATAGATACCAATTTTTCATAGTGTAATCTGTAAACACATTTATTTTAATAATGAATGCCGATTTAAAATTGTCTCCATATTTACTAGCCCCTCTTTGGGAATAAGCAACTTCGAAATGTATTCAAAGATGGTTATGCGCAAAGAAAAAACTTCGGAGTACAATTTTTTGGGGGTTCGGAGCCCCTCTGTCATTTAAAGATCTTTTGAAATCTTATGAAATATCTTCGACTTTTTGCAGTCAGAAGAATGGTAACTTAGTACCTTTGTTTTACGAAAGAAATCAATTGAGATAACTTTCAGGACACTTTAGTGTCTTAAGAAATTTGTCACTTGGACTATGTTAACAGACATTCGAAGCTCATGGCTCAAATGTTGTTTTGCTTTAGCCACCTTCGGCTTGTCTTTGCGATCTCTGACGAACCAATGGTTCGGAGTTTGCAATGGTCTCTTTGGACTCTTTTTACGGATGTCTACCAGCCAATGGCTTGGACTCCGTATAATTTGGCCACCTTCGGCTCTTTTTTGCAGAAGTCTACCAGCCAATGGCTTGGACTTCGCAGATTTTGGCCACCTTCGGCTCTTTTTACGGAAGTCTGCAAGCTGCAGCTTGGACTCCGTAGATTTTGGCCACCTTCGGCTCTTTTTACGGAAGTCTACCAGCCAATGGCTTGGACTCCGTAGAGTGTGGTTTTGGGCTCTTTACGGATGCCTACAAGCCAGTGGCTTGGGCTCCGGATTATGTCAGCCCCCACATCGGAAGCTTTGAACTTTATGGGTTCGAAGTCCGAAAATACAACCCAGCTTAATGACACTTCCCTCTCGGTCGACCCCGCGGTTCCAGTGCGTCCACTCGGAAGCTGGAAGTCTATGAGGGGAAGGCAACTATCAGGGTCGTATGCTTTATTAATTTAGAGGTGATTACAAGCGAATTACAAGGAGCCCTTATGCGAAGTATCACTTTAGGTGCTCCGCATGCCAAGTATGGGCTAACTCTTCACCTTCTAAATTAGCTAATTTAAAAGAACCAGGGCGCCCTGAGCGGACAATTAGATATGGACCTTCCCATTTATTGCCTAACTTCCCTGGTGCTATAATGCTTCGTAGAACAAGATGACCCGGCCTTAACTCGCTGAGCTTAACCTTCGGGTCATACCAAGTCTTCGTCTGCTGATGATACTTTGATAAATTAGCTACAGCCCGAAGTTTTGTTTCTTCTGACAAATCTAACGAAGCTTGTCTTTCTTCTTCAATGTCCGGTTCGGTGCTGCGAAATGATCCCCCTTTGAGCTCTGTTGGAGTCATAGCTTCATCTCCGAATAGTAGTCTGAACGGAGTAAAACCTGTGGACCTTGTTTGCGTAGTCCGAATGGACCATAGAATCTTCGGAAGCTCTTCGGTCCACAGTCCCTTTGCTAGTCCTACTATTCTTCGATTTAGCCCTGATAAAATATTTCCATTGGATCGCTCTACGGCTCCATTTGACTGAGGATGCCTCACTGCAGCAAAACAAAGCTGAATGCCTAGGTCTTCGCAAAACTTCCTGAAGGGTTCTGCGTCGAACTGTGTTCCATTATCAACTGTGAGGTATCTAGGCACTCCGAACCGGCAAATAATGTTTTTCCAGAAGAATTTTTGTACATTGTTCGAAGTGATAGCTGTTAAGGGCTCTGTTTCCACCCACTTAGAAAAATATTCAATAGCTACCACTGCGAACTTCAGATTTCCCTTTGCTAACGGAAAGGGACCAATTAGATCCATACCCCATCTGGCCATGGGCCATACCGGAGCAATGACTTGAAGAGCTGTTGGTGGGCGATGACTCCGTCGACCCATCCACTGGCATCCTCGACAAGTGCGGACCAAGCTCTCCGCATCAGCTGTTATTGTGGGCCAATAAAGCCCCTGGCGAAGTGTTTTTCCTGCCAGAGCTCTAGGGGCTAAATGGCTTCCACAAAGGCCTTCGTGAATTTCTCGAAGAATTTCTTGGCCTTCGGCTTGAGATATACATCGGAGTAGAGGGGAACATACTCCGGACTTGTATAATATACCGTTGATTAACTGATAGCTTCTGGCTCTGAGCTTTAATCTTGACAACTGGGGCTCTTCGGGCAAATTTGTTCCTCCTTGCAAGAGTTCTATGATCGAATCTTTCCAATCTGCATTAGGAATGCAAAGAATCTCCGCAGAGGCAATTTGTGGCACCGAAGGTATATTGAGCTCCTCATAGAAAGCTTCTTCGGGCACATCCACAGCTCCGGCTGCAGCCTTCGCTAAAATGTCCGCTTGCATGTTTTCAGCTCTTGGTATACTCCGAATGGAAATACCCTTGAAATGTGCTTCGATCTTGCGAATTTCTTCTAAGTACATGGCAAGCTGTGGATGCCGAACTTGAAAACT
Organism: Zizania palustris; assembly: GCA_019279435.1. NCBI lineage: Eukaryota > Viridiplantae > Streptophyta > Magnoliopsida > Poales > Poaceae > Zizania > Zizania palustris. Next base: position 65,650,154 of record JAAALK010000287.1, on the reverse strand, counting down.
TTTGTCTACGTGCCCTGCTACTATCTGAGAATCTGTCTTTATAATTATTCTTGTAGCCCCTAGAGCACGTGCTTTCCGGAGTCCCAATAAAATCCCTTCGTACTCCGCTATATTATTGGTTGACTTAAAGTTGAGTCTTGCGGAGTACATTGCTCTTTGTCCTGACGGTGAAATCAACACTGCCCCAATGCCTGCTCCGGATGCTTGGAAAGCCCCATCGGAGTAAACAGTCCAAACTCTGTCACTTGATTTCTCCGGAGTCAAGTTCGCAGGTGGAGTCCACTCTGCTACGAAGTCTGCTAGGACTTGGGATTTGATAGCTGTCCTTGCCAAGAAAGATATGCCGAAGGGTGCTAGCTCGACTGCCCATTTTCCAATTCTTCCAGTGGAATCTTTGCTTCGGAGCATATCTCCTAAAGGATACGAAGTTGGTACAATTACATTGTGAGCCAAAAAATAATGTCTTAGCTTCCTCGAAGCCATTATCAGAGCATAAACGAACTTCTCAAGTTCGGAGTATCTTGTCTTCGCTCCTGATAATGCTTCGGATACAAAATAGACAGGATTTTGGACCAACTTCCCATTGAAATCCACTTCTCTGACAAGGACTGCGCTGACAGCTGAACCTGTAGCTGCAAGATACAGGAGTAGGGTTTCGTCCGCAATAGGCACCGTGAGTGTAGCAAGATTACTGAGATAATCTTTAATATCTTCGAAGCTTCTCTGACACTCCGGTGTCCATGCAAAATCTTCGGACCCTTTCAAAGCTTTGAATATCGGCAAGCTCCTTTTCGCAGACCTTGATAAAAACCTGCTAAGTGCGGCCAGACGTCCAGTCAGCTTTTGCACTTGCTTTAAATTCTCCGGAGGAGCCATCTTCTGCAGCGCAGTTATTTGAGTAGGGCTAGCTTCAATTCCCCTGCTTGAAACTAAATACCCTAACAATTTTCCAGCCTTAGCTCCTAATATACATTTTTCAGGGTTAAGACGGATCCCACATGCCCGAAGGCTATTGAATGTTTCTGCTAAGTCTAGGCTATGTTGGTGCTTTAAAGCACTCTTTATTACAATATCATCCATATAGGCCTCCATATTGCGACCTAGTTGATGACCTAGAGCCTTAGCAACTAATCTTGAAAAAGTATCCCCGGCATTTCTTAGGCCGAAGGGCATTCTTACATAGCAGAAGACTCCCGAAGGAGTTACAAAGCTTGTCTTGATTTCATCTTCGCGCTTCAACCATATTTGATGATAGCCGGAATACGCGTCAAGGAAGCTTAATAACTCCGAACCTGCAGTGGAGTCAACCAGTTGATCAATTCGGGGCATGGGGTAGGGGTCACGTGGGCATGCTTTATTCAAGGATGTGAAATCAATGCACATGCGCCACTTCCCGGAAGACTTCTTCCTGACGAAGACTGGGTTGGCTAACCATTCTGTGTGAGCCACTTCTCTGATGATTCCAGCCTTCAACAGTTTTTCAACTTCGTCCTTAGCTAGAGCAGCTCTCTCTGTGGACATCTTCCGGAGTCCTTGTCGAACAGGCCGGGCCTTCGGGTTTACAAGTAAACTGTGTTCAATGATATCCCGATCGACTCCGGTGATATCTTCGTCAGACCAAGCGAAGACATCCAAATTTTCTTCCACTACCTTTTCCAAGGAGGTTGCAACTTCAGGAGGTAAATCTTTACCAAATTGAAAAGTGTACTCTTTACCATTTTTAACAATGACCTTCGTTGCAATCTCTCCTTCGGGACTTGGTCTCGGAAAAGACTTCTTCGAAGCTTCGGAGGAGGCTGAAAAAATTTCTTCATTATCCTGCACACTGTTTACTTGCCTCGGATCAAGAGGGGGACCGTGACCATATTCCGCCCTCCTAGCAATGGCTTGATCTCCGAAGATTGTTAGGACTCCTGCTTGTGTGGGCATCTTCATGCACAAGTAGTTGTGATGCGCCACAGCTCCGAACTGATTCAACATGCCCCGTCCGAAGATGACGTTATAAGCATACGGGGCATCTACCACATCAAAGATAACTTCTTCAGTCCGGGCTAATAAACCTTCTCCTAAGGTAACTTCGAGGCCTATCTGACCAAGTGCATCAAGCGGAGGTCCTGCGAAGCCTTGCAGAGGACGAGCCGCTGGAAGGAGATGCTTCCTGGAAATGCATAACTGATCGAAGGCTTGCACAAAAATGATATCTGCCGAACTACCTCCGTCAATTAGCACCCTTCGGACTTCAGTCCCTGCAATATCAGCAGTAATAACCAATGGATCTGCGTGCGGGAACTTAATACCAGCTGCATCCTCCGCAGAGAAAGATATCGGAACATGAGACCACTCCGGCATTGCAGCTGCAGATGACGAAGTCCCAATATGACCTACTTCCCGAACGTACTCTCTTCGCTGTCTCTTGGACATGCTTCCGAGGGTACCTCCTCCGGAGATAGGGAGAACTACTCTTTTTCCTCTATCTTGCCCTTCCTCTTGCTTCGGAGGTGGCATAACATTGGCCACCGGAGGGTGTCTTGCAGCATCAAAATTTTCTATCCGCGCCACAGCCTGAACCGGCTCTGGGCGCACTGCTGCTGGACTTCGGTCGGTACTGCCTCGACCCGAAGTTCTCTCCAAGTACTCTCCCCTTAGAGTAAGGATAGCCTTGTAAGTGTCAGTTGCATGGCTTCGATTTTCTCCATGAATGCAGCAGAAAAGGGTCTGGCTCTTGCCAACCGTTTTCCCTGGCGGCCTCCAGCCGCTGGCCTTGTTCCCCGCAGACTGTGGAGCTCTTGGTGCAAACTTCTGTGGGGGTGCAATATTCAAGACTTCAGAGCGAGGATGCTTTTGTCCTCTTCTCCGATCATGTTGCATTTCGAAGACTGGTTCCTGCGGCTGTGCCGAAGCTTTCACTTCTACTTTGACTTCTTGCAATACGGTCGAAGTAGCAGCAGTCCTCCGAAGCCAACCCTCTTCTGACCTCGCGTACTCCTCGAAGTATGACATCAACTGTGAGACTGAGGAGATGCTCTTCCGGTGCAGTTTATCCAGAAGGCCTTGATGACTGACGCCTTCCCGAGCCGCATCAACCACTGAAGATGTGGACAGCCCCCGAATTTGCGACTTCGTATGAGCGAAGCGCTTAAAGTACTGCCTCAATGTTTCTCCGGGGAGCTGTTTCACCTGGAAAAGGCTTCCTGTTGACATAGGAGGCACGAAGGTGCCCTGAAAGTTACTTATAAACTTCCTCTTCAACTGTGACCAAGAATTGATTGATCCTGGCTTCAAAGACCAGAACCATCTCAATGCCACTCCTTGAAGAGCTAACGGGAAGCACTTCGCCATAGTGTCTCTAACTCCGCCGCTAGCCTCAATCGCTAGGGCATAAGAACGCACGAACTCTCCGGGATCTTCATCTCCGGCATACTTACAGAGCTTCGAAGTTTTAAACTTTGGATCAAAGCGAACCTTCTGCAGCTCAGGATGCAATGGAGATTCATTATCGTAAGAGGCGTTCTCCGGGGCTTCAGGATAACCAAGATCGTCGTCTTCGGGCACTTCTGGGATAGTTGGGGTGGCTTGAGAGCGAAGCCTGTTCGCAGCTTCTTGTCGCCACCTTGCTACCTCAGCTTGAAGGTTGGCCATTTGAGTGGCCATATCCCCAAGGTTATCTTCATTTTCTCCGGAAGGACCTTCCGGGTCTTGAGAACTGATAGGATCAGTTCGAATCGGGATGGAGGGTGGAGAAGTGACTCCGGGCTGTCGGAGTATGGAAGGGGTTGGCGGAGAGGCTTCGTATGTTCGAGGGATAGAAGCCCCTTCCGGAGTTTGTGGAGGGAAAGCCGAAGACCCTCCGACTTCAACTGTGTCGAAGGGTATCTCTCCGGAGATCCGAGAAGACCTTCGAGTAGGATTGCGAGGTGCGCTCCGCTTAGGAGGCATGATGTAAGAAGTTGGTAGAGAACGAAGTTTTTCGGACTAGGTTCCCCACGGACGGCGCCAACTGTTGGCGTAAAAGATTACGCTAACAGGTTTCTGTAGAAGAGAAACTAACAAACGAAGTGTTTGCGAAGAGAACTGTTCTAAGCCTCCGAAAGGATAATAACTTAGAATAGTTCAGATGTGTGTATTGAATAACTTGTATTCGGTCCCTATTACAGGGTGAAATGGGGGGTATTTATAGGCCCAAACATTAAGGAAAAGACCTATTTACCCCTCTATTACAACCGACATAGTGGAAACTATTCGGTTCCCTTAATAGGGCTAAAATGGTAAAAGACTAATCTAATGAGAAAGAAGATAAGTCTTCCATCTTAGTTGGCAGAAAAGATCTTGAAGGGCCTTAGTTCGAAGATGTACTTCGAACCAATGCCTACTTCGTACTCTGAACTGGGTTCCGAGTATCTTCGAAGACGACCGTCTGGGAACCTTCGAACCCGCTGTCTGCCTTCATGTTGCTTCGGCAATAACCCCGAAGATGAGATATTTTCCCCCAACAGCAAGCTAGCACCCCGCTACGTCGGACCTTTTCAGATCCTCCGACTCCAAGGAGAAGTGGCATATCAACTTGAACTGCCTCCATCCTTGGCAGGAGTTCACGATGTGTTCCACGTCTCTCAGCTGAAGAAGTGCCTTCGCGTACCCACCGAGCAAGCCGATCTTCAACAGCTCAACGTCCAGGAATACTTGACCTACATAGAGAAACCCATCAAGATCTTGGAAACCAAGGAAAGGGTAACCAGGAGTCATGTAGTTCGCTTCTGCAAGGTTCAATGGAACAACCATCCCGCCGAAGAAGCAACATGGGAAAAGGAAGACGAACTAAAAGCCCAATACCCCGAATTATTCGAGTAGCGCTCCAATCTCGAGGACGAGATTTTTTGTAAGGGGGATAGGTTTGTAACACCCCAAATTTCCAAAACAATAAAAATATTATTTAATTCAATTTCCTGAATTTTATATTTCTGAAAATACCTTTAATATCCTTTTATACCCTTTTGAACTACAACATAGAGTTAATGACCAAACCAGGAGCTGAAAATTTTTGTATAAACTCCCAAGGCTAAAATATATTTTTGAGAATTTTTATAAATTTTTACCAAGCTTGGAAGTAGCCCTATTATTTTAAACCAATTTCTGCAATTATTTTTAATCAGAAAATATTTTAAACAGTATTGGGCCCTCCTCCTCCCTTCTCTCTCTCCCGGCCGGCCCAGCCCATCACCCGCGCTCGCCTTAGGCTGACAGCCTGGTCCCACCTGTCGGCGCCGGATGCCTCCCCTCGCGCGCGCACCCGACACCACGACCCCACCCGTCAGCTGCCTCCCTCGCTCGTTCGCGTTCACTGGAGTGTGGACCCCTCTTGTCAGGTCCTTCGTCCCCGCGAGATCCGCCCCCAAATCGCCCCCCTCGCCGGCCGACGCCATTACTCACCTCGGATCCCTTGCCCCCGACCCCCTCCCCTCGAATTAAGCCCGACAATCAAACCCCCGCGCTCCGGTGACCGTTTCCCCCCCATTAAACCCGACCGATTCGTGTCCAGGTTCGATGAACCGCGTTCAACCTGAGCTCGCCGGCGTCAAAGCGCATTTATCCCCGGCCACCGTCGATTGCGCCCTCCCTGCCCCCACCGGTACCCCTATATAAACCACGGCCCTCCACCGCGTTCGGTTCACGCATCCAATTGCACTCAGACCAAGCCGAGCACCCACACTTTGCCTTTTAGCGCAATCCCCCTATTTCGCCTCCGGCCACCGCTCGCCGTCGCCTCGGACCGTCCCCGTCCATGCCTCCGCCACCGTCGTGACCGCAAGGACGCCCCCTACCTCGGCCATGCCTCCGCTGGTCAAGGAGATCGCCGGATCGCCATCGCCGTCGAGTACCCGACGAACCATACGCGTCTACCCTCTCCGCCGGCCACGCTCCGTCGACCCCTCGCCTCGCCTAAGGTACCGTCGTGACCGCCGTAGTGTCCTCTTTCCATTTCTAGGCTTAGATAGGGCCCTAGTCGCTCGCCGTGGCCCCTGGTCCGCTCGCCGTCGCCGGAGAAGACGACCGGCACGGGTCGAGTACCCGTGCCGTGTCGGATCTGATCCTGACCGTGCGATCGCGATCGGATGGCGCGTGTGAGCCCACGTACGCGATCTAATCCGCACCGTCGGATCTGGTCAAAGCGTTACGTTTTAATCTCACGCGTTCATTTCAATTAAAAACCCGTGATCGATCTCGTGCGTCCACGTAGTACCCTTTCGCGCGTTTTAATCCTGGCCGTCCATTTTCACTTAAGCGCCCCGCCTCGCCTGCGCACGTTGGATGTGGATCCGACGGTCCGGATCGATCCGGTGCACGCACACAGTGCGCGGGTTCACCGTGAGTCTGGCTCACCGTGGACCCGAGAGGGTTTAATTTTGAAAATAAATTCCAGAAAAGATTTAAAACTTGTAAAATTCATATCTGGCGCATTTGAACTCTAAAAATTGCCATTCCAATTTCAGAAAATTCATAATATTATTCTCTACATGACTATTCAATAAAAACAGTAGGTTTACTTTGGACATTTCATGTTTATTCAAATGGATATTCAAATGCCTTTAGGGTTAAAATATAAATTCAAATATTTAAACTTCAGAAAAATTTATATTTATTTCCTTTCTGTCCATGTACTGAAAACCAATAAATTAACATGAACTTTTCATTTCAAATTTATTTGAGAACTTAATATGACAATAATCACATTTAAACACCCCTTTTCTAAAAAGGATAACTTTTTAATTCCTTTAAAAATTTATTTATGAAATAAATCACAGAACCTTAACAATTGAATTTATCTTATTTTTAATCAAACCAACTTTAACTTATGTGCTTATCATGTAATGTTATATTGTTTGATTGAATGTTGTGTTCTTTTTATTTTACTTCATTATATTGAAAAGACTACGACGTCACCGAGGAGCCGGAATATTACCCGAAAGTTCCTCCCTCTCCCTTCGCTGATCAAGGCAAGTCACCAAACCAATCTTTTGAGCATATTGAACCCATGTTTGATTAAACTATCGCTAAAACACATAGGTTATATATGCATTTGTCAAATGAACCCTTACAATATATTTATTTAGGATCCCCCGACCTTGATGTGCAACCCAAGCCATGCTCTCTAGCCTAAACTCCTTGTCACCATATGATAAATGTTATTAGCTAGTGTCCAATGTATCGACACGATCGCTATAGGATAAAAATGAGTCGTAGTACATGGTTCTTCTATATGATCCCCATTGTTTCTTATCTATGGAATTCTGTCGATGTTGGAGTTGTGGTTGTGAGTGAATGCATGGTGGGTTCCGGGTGCAAGCTAGGGCATTGGTCGGTAGCACCCGGGGCACTATAAGGACCGGTCTGAGGGATCCGTTGCAATACACTTACGTACTAACCACAAGTCTAGTGGGTAAGTCCTAACTAAGGTATGGGTTGTTCCAAACCGAGGCCACCATTTCGAGATGGGTCAAGTTGCACCTGCGGGTGACTTGTACCAATGTGGCGCAAAAGGGGGTGCGACGTTAGCCGAGATGCGGCCCGGCGCGCCGGCGAAACCTAGAGCGGGTGGTTATCGCTTGGAACATTTCATGCCGAGGTTTTGGCACGAGTTCCCGTGGTATGGGTCATCTCGTTTGGGATGAGTGCGTGCCTTGTGGGTATAGTAGTACATCTCTGATCAGAGTCTTAAATCTTTTCGAAAAGCCGAGCCCACGGTCAAGGGCGGGTTGCGTGACATCCCACAGTTAGATTACTTTGAATATGTATGTGCATGATGGATTGACATGTAAGGACTGTTGAGCGAGGTGGGGCTGACTGTACCCCTCGAGTTAGATGATGTTATCGATGTTCATGTTTATGTTTCCGCATGATAAAATTGATTACACTAAATGCAATAAATGAAACTGTACTTTTCCGCACTGTTAGCCATTACCCATCCTTGTTTATTATCCTGCATTATTACTTGCATTTGCGGTGGCTTGTTGAGTACTTTTTGTACTCATACCCGTTGAACACCTCAGAGGATGCCTACTACGAAGACGGTCTGGAGTAGTGACCCAGTCGAGAAGAACGATCCTGAAGAAGACGTTCGTCATGCAGAATTTTAATTATCTTTATTACTGTTTTTACCAAAACTTTGATGTAATAAATATGGTCTGCGTACCATGAATACTGTCGTATGTACGTTGTCGCACGATGAACCTCTTGTATTATTGTTTTTCTTATGAAATTCAATAATGTCTCGATTTTTTTAAATCGGGGCGCTACATGCTCCCCCGGACCCTTCGACGCCTGCCCCGAGGACCGGGCAGGAGGCGCCAGCCGTCGAAATGGCGCCGCCCCCCAAGGCCGCTCCTCCGCGCGACCCAGCTTCGGAGGGGGTCTCCGCCAGTTCCCGGGGGGAGCAGGGAGACCGACAGTCTGGATCGAGGGGGGTTGGCCGACATGCTCGGCGCCATCGAGGGGAGCGCCAATGTGGAAGCCGAACTCGCCGCGACGGCGGCGGGTTCCCCGGTGAATTCGATAGACGACTTGTTCTATCAGCCGAGCACTTCGGGGCATGTCCAGCCTTCGGGGGACTTTGTCGAGGCCACGGATGAAGGTACGCGAACTTGCCCGATCTCTTCTCAAGGTGCCGGGCCTTCTCGTTCTTAGACCTTGTTTACTTCAAGTAGGTACGTCCAACCGAGCCGTCGATCCAGTCGTGAACCCCTCCGAGGATGACGCAGACGCGAGGTCTAGTGTCCCTGCTAATGCGATGGGGGCCTTGGGACCACGAGACGGGGCAGAGTCCGGAGCCGCTGAGGAGGCTTCTCCGAAGGCTGACCAAGGCAATGGGACCCGGCCTCGTCCACCCTCCAGCCCGCGGGGCGCGTGCTCTAGCGTGCCCCTCCCGTGCCCCTACTTGGCAGAGGCTCCGGTGATTGACGAGCTCGGGCTGACGGATGGTCTCGAGCTCGGTCGGGCCATTGAGAATGCCGCAAGCCAGGTATTTTCTCAGAGTACCTCTCGGCGAGCCCCTAGCCCTCCTTTTTTCTGATTCACTGCTTCATGTGCAGGTAGTCGTGCTAGCGCAGAGCTCGCTGCTCTCCCTGCTCTCCGAGCGCCACCGCCGTGAGACCGACGCTTCGGGGCTCTCCGCCCGAGCGTATGCCGCCGAGAGGCTGGCCCACGAGCAGGCGGCGGAGATCGAGAGCCTTCGCCTCCGGGCTGCTAGAGCTGAGGCGCTCGAGGCTCGGGTGGCGGAGGTTGACTCCCTCAAGGCTCGAGTCGCAGAGCTAGAAGGGCTCCGAGCTCGGGCTGCCCGAGCGGACGAGCTCGAAGCGGAGGTCGACGCCCCTCGGGCCCGTGCCGCTGAGGTGGAGAGGCTCCGGTCCCGAGCTGAGGAGGCGGAGCGACTCGAAGGAGAGGTCTCCACGCTTCGGGCTCAAGTCTCGGAGATGGACGATCTCCAAGAAGCAGCAGCTAACGCCGAAGTCCTCGGAGCCTGAGTGCTCCAGCTGGAGCGGACCGCGGCAGACCTCCTTACTCGAAACGAGGAGATGACCGAGGCGCTCGCTCAGGGGGAGAAGACGGCGGCCGACACCGCAGTGTCACTACGGAAGACGCTGGCGCGCTACGGCACTGGGTGCGCTGCTTTTGACATTGCCCGGGAGCCCCTTGTCCGCCGGATAAAGTTTATCCTGGCCGCCGTCCGGTAAATAAGCCTCACCGTGTCGAAGAATGGTGAGGTATCAGCCCGGGTAGCCACCTTCGGGATCCTCCAGCACCTTGAGTCGTCCGGCCTCCCTCTTCCTTCATCTTCGAGCTCGCCTCTCGTCACCTTCGGAGGGGACCACCTCCGGTCGCCGAGCCCGGCGGTAACCCAATCTTGGAGAGCGCTCAAGGTGACTTGGCAAGCCGAGGGCCCTGAAGCAATCAAAGCTTGGTTGGAGGAGGCGCTTCGTGCTAGCGACCCTTCGGCCCCTTCGAGGCCTTCGGCCTCGGCGCGCCAACCAGACCCGAAGGTGTAATTCCCTTAGGATCTTTGTGCTGCATACCCTGTAATAGTTTAGAAACTTATCCATGCATTAATAAAGAGTATTTGGGGATTACTTAGGGTATCTACGCTTGTGATTGCGACATTGAGGTACTCGAGCTTGATGATGCTCTTCGGCACCGATGGGCTATTCTTGAAGCCCTGAGGGCGAATCGGCCCACGCGCTTCGCCCTTCCTCGGGGTAGTGATGGGCATGCGGACCCTGACGTCCTCCAAGGGGTTCTGAGCCTTGTTAAGGAAGAAGAGAGAGATCCCCGAGCCCCGTCTTTGTCTCCTGAACCGGTGGACTGGTCCGAGATGGAAGCTGGTCCGGGCAGAGCACCTTCCGAGGGAGAAAATCTACGCAACTGGGCTCAACTGCAAGAAGACCAGAGGATCTTCCGCGCCCAAAAGAAAGAGGAGAAAAGGCAGAAGAGCAAGGAGAAGTCTACACGAGCAGCGCCGGAGCCTCGGCCTAGGGCGGGCTCCAGCCCGGGCGGTTCGTCAGACCGAAAGGGCCTCTGGTTCCTGCTTGGCTTGGATGAAGACTTCTCTTAATCTCTCTCTCTTGCTTTTGATTCGCAACAAACACTGTATGCTGCACACTGCATTGACGATGTATATGATCGAAGCCTTCCTCCTTGCTCCTTTCCCCCCCTCCGTTGCGGGTAGACGGCTTCCCTACTGGGCGCGAATCAGCTATGAGGAAGGCGGGATAAGTAAGTTGTACTGAATGGTGGAGGGTGCTTCGAGTCGGAGCTCGGAACTTGAATCTAGGGTGCGTCGAGCCGGAGCTCGGAACCCGATTTAGGGCGCATCGAGCCGGAGCTCGGAAGCCGAGTTAGGGCGCATCGAGCCAGAGCTCGGAAGCCGGTTTGAGGGTGCGTCGAGCCGGAGCTCGGAAGCCGAGTTAGGGTGCATCGAGCCAGAGCTCGGAAGCCAGTTTGAGGGCGCGTCGAGCCGGAGCTCGGAACCCGATTTAGGGCGCGTCGAGCCGGAGCTCGGAAGCCGGTTTAAGGGTGCGTCGAGCCGGAGCTCGGAACCCGATTTAGGGCGCGTCGAGCCGGAGCTCGGAAGCCAAGTTAGGGCGCATCCAGCCGGAGCTCAGAAGTCGGTTTGAGGGTGCGTCGAGCCGGAGCTCGGAACCCGATTTAAGGCGCATCGAGCCGGAGCTCGGAACCCGATTTAAGGAGCGTCGAGCCGGAGCTCGGAAGCCGAGTTGAGGGTGCGTCGAGCCGGAGCTCGGAACCCGATTTAGGGCGCATCGAGCCGGAGCTAGGAACCCGATCTGCTTGGTGAAACTATGCTTTGGTACCGCGGTGCGTCCACCTTGGTCAAAAACATTCACCTAATGGTTTTATTGAATTGAAGATTGAATACAAGAGTAGCTGGCACTGGCCAGCAGCGGAATACACTTATGAAATTATGCGAAATAACGCTTTAGGTGCTCCGCATGCCAAGTGTGCTTCAAGTCCTCGCCTTCCAAGGTAGCGAGTCGGTAGGAGCCCGGTCGCCCGGAGCCGGTCACGATGTACGGACCTTCCCACTTGTTGCCAAACTTTGTCGGGGCGGCCACCACACGCAGGACGAGGTGCCCTGGCTGGAACTCGCTGTGCCTGACTTTGGGGTCATACCATGCCTTCGTTTGCTTCTGGTACTGGGAAAGATTGGCAACGGCTCGGAGCCGTGTCTCCTCTATAAGGTCGAGGGAGACGACACGCTCTTGATCGGCCTCGGGTGCTATGACGCGCAGCGAACCAGCTCGAAGCTCCATTGGGGTCATTGCTTCATCGCCAAATAAGAGCCGGAATGGGGTGAACCGGTAGCTCGGGAAGGGGTGTGTTGGGGGAGATAATCCCGATGACCGCAGGGGAGCGAGAAGGCCTGTACGGCTTTGGAGGGAAGCCGCTACCGGGAGACCCGAAGCCCCATGCCGGAGGGACCTAGACCTCCGGGCAAGGAAGCCGGAGGCCTTCGGGGGCTCCGAGGCGCACCGAAGAGGCCCTCAGGGAAGGAGTGACCAGGCAGAAGCCGGAGGCCACCCTCTGGACTGAAGATGTCGAGAGGCCGCCCCCCGAGGCCTGGATGCCGAAGGTGTCCCTCCGGACCGAGCAGAAGCCTCGGAGAGGGGCTTGGCGGAAAGGATCGTGATTGTCTGCGCTGTGTCGGGCGGCTCAGGCGGCGCCCGGCACGGCTGATACGCTGTCAGAGTCGAATCTTCCTGTCTGTACTACATGGAGTCCATTTTGTCTGTACTTTGCGGAGTCTGTTTTGTCTGTACTATTGACCAGTGTCCGGTCGAGTAGCGGTTGGCAGGCTGGAAGCGTCTGGCCCTTTAGGGCAAGGCGCCCTATAAATACCGCCACCAGCTACAGTTGTAGGACACATGATCCAAGAATACAGAACACACTGCATTCCACCACTCTCAAAACCTGTTGGCTCGATCCGCCGTGCCAATAGTTGGCGCTGTCCGTGGGGATCCTAGTTCGAGAAGCTAGCGTCCTCTACACCCAGTCACCAAAGCATGTCGAGTCGGAAGGGTGCAAGCACGGTTACTCTACGTCGGTCAGCCCACACCACCGGAGTCGAGCCCACCCTAGTCGCCATTCCCATCCAGCCAGTCGTGGCGCCTGCCGTAGAGCCGACCCAGGCCCCAGAGGGGACGCCCGAGGTTCAGGGCCCCGTGGGCATACCTGAGCCGACCTCCGTCAACCTCGCGGGGCCCCAGGAGGGGCCGTCGGGGTGTGTCCTCTGAGCGGGCCCCCGGTGGTGGCCCTCCGAACCGACTACGTCCGTTCGCAAGACCCTGAGACCGCCTCAGGAGGAAGCGGGAGCTAGGCCGATGCCCTGGCTGCCGAGAACACCCGGCTAAAAGCGGAACTAGCCCAGTGGCGCCAGGAGGCGTCGCTCCGCCCTCCTGAGCCCTCCCGTGCCACGAGGGTTACGGCCGTAGCCTTAAGCGACGACGAAGATCAAGAGGAGGAGGAAAATGCGTCTTACGACGAGGAGTCCCCCTGCACCCAGACCTTTAGAGGGTGCGCTTCGGCTCGAAGTTTCGCGCCGCCAAGCTTCCCAAGTACTCCGGAGATTCCGACCCCGGAGAATTCTCCCGCTCGTACGCTCTAGCAATAGAGGCGTCTGGGGGAGCCAAGATACCATGGCTAAATGCTTTCCTCTGGCGCTCGAGGGGATTGCTCTCCGGTGGTTCTGGTCGCTTCGGCCTGGAACCATCCGTTCGTGGGACCAGCTGAGGAATAAGTTCGTCAACAACTTTTAGGGGACCTTCGTGGCCCCTATGTCCACCGGAAGTCTCTTCCAAGTGAAGCAGCAACCCGGTGAAACTCTGCGGCAATACTCCCGGCGCTTCGCATACACCAAGGCCCAGATCAAGGGGCTCTCATCTTCCTCGGTCATCGACGCAGCCCGGGAAGGTGTCACCCACCCGGGCCTCCTCGACAAGCTCCACCGGAAGCCTATCTCTTCGGTGGCCCAGCTCATGACGTACTTCGAAGAGTACGCCCGGTTCGAGGAAGGCCAGATGCGCTGGCAGGCAATGATAGTCCCTGTTCGGGCCGCGGGCGCCAAGACGTACGAAGTCTCTCCGGACCTCGACCGGGGAGCCCACCCAGCTCCTGACTTCCGCCGCCAAGATTCCGGTCGGCAGGACTCCATCCACCGAGACTCCCGGCGGGGCCGGAAGCACCTTCGGGGGGAAGTCCTCAGCATCACCCCTCGAGTCCCCACCAAGCACCAGCACACGTCCAGAGGGGGCCACTACTCCGGGGCCAAGGCTCCGTCTCGAGCACTCTCCGGAGGGGCCACACTTTACTACAGCATCCACGGCGAAAACCAGAGCCACGACACCGATTCCTGCCGGACTATCCTCGCCCTTCGGAACGACTACCTCGAGCGGAATGCCGGCCACAATTCCACCGACAGGGGGAACCCGGTACCTTGCCCAGAAGCGGTCCAGGTGGTCGGGCGCCGCGATGAGCCGGAGGTCCTATGCCTGGCCCCGGAGCTCGGCCGGGCCCAGGTTCCCAAGCTCGAAGACACGCCGGATCGGGGGAAACGGGTGGTCCTCCCCATATCTGGAGGAGGGGCCCTGGGAGTCCTGTCCAAGCGCCAGTGGCGGGACTACGTTCGGGAGGTCGGGCATATCGGCACGTCCAGCCTTTCTGTGCTCCCCGAGTGGTCACACGTCCCCATCACCTTCACTGCTGAGTACGCCGCCGGAGTCAAGTTCCCGCATGCCAACCCCCTCGTCATCTCCGCAGATATCGCCGGAGTCGAGGTGCGTCACATCCTGGTCGACGGGGGAAGCTCTGCTGACCACATTTTGTGCAGGCCTTCGATCAGCTGTGTCTCTCTCGGAAGCACCTGCTGCCAGCTTCCTGTCCACTCCAGGGCTTCGCAGGCCCCCCGCTCGATGCCCTGGGTCAAGTCGCGCTGGAGGTGACCTTCGGCGATTCCCCCCTCCAGCGCCACGAGGAGATCCTCTTCGACGTGGTGGACGCCCCCGTGACCCCTACCCCATGCCTCACATTGATCAACTAGTCGATTCCACCGATGGTGCGGAGCTCCTCAGCTTCCTCGATGCTTACTTAGGGTATCACCAGATCTGGCTGAAGCCCGAGGATCAAGTCAAGACAAGCTTCGTCACCCCCACAGGAGTGTTTTGCTATGTCCGCATGCCCTTCGGCCTCCGCAACGCCGGGCCACCTTTTCGAGACTGATATCCAAGGCTCTGGGCCATCAGATGGGTCGCAATATTGAAGCATACATGGACGATATTGTTATCAAGAGTACCGTCAAGGATCGCCACTGTGCGGACATAGCGGAGACCTTTGATAGCCTTCGGCGGCGTGGAATCCGCCTCAATCCGGAGAAGTGTGTCTTCGGAGCGCGCGCTGGGAAGCTACTCGGGTATCTAGTTTCTAGTCGAGGTATCGAGTCTAGCCCAACACAAGTCAACGCATTGCAGAACATGTCCCCCCCTTAGAACTTGAAGCAAGCGCAGAAGCTAGCCGGGCGCTTAGCCGCACTAGACCGATTTTTGGCAAAATCAGCTGAAAAAAGCTTGCCCATCTTTAAGGCGCTCCGGGGCTCCAAAACATTCGAGTGGACCTCCGAGTGTCAGAGCTTCTTCGACCAAATAAAAGAGTACCTCTCCGGCCTGATAGCCCTCGCCACGCCTCAAGCCAGCAGTCCCCTTCTGGTCTACCTCGCCGCCTCCGGCAGCGCGGCGAGCGCTGCCTTGGTCCAGGAAGAGGAGCTCGGCGGGAAGTTGGTGCAGCACCCCGTCTACTTTGTGTCCGAAGCCCTCTCTGGAGCCAAGGCGCGATAATCCGAGCTTGAGAAGGTGGCATACGCTCTTGTCATGGCGTCCCGGAAGCTTCGGCACTACTTCCTCGCTCATGATGTCATCATCCCAACTGCCTACCCGCTCGGCGACATGTTCCGAAACA
Source organism: Zizania palustris (assembly GCA_019279435.1). Classification (NCBI taxonomy): domain Eukaryota; kingdom Viridiplantae; phylum Streptophyta; class Magnoliopsida; order Poales; family Poaceae; genus Zizania; species Zizania palustris. Next base: position 65,634,644 of record JAAALK010000287.1, on the reverse strand, counting down.
AGGATGCCACCGGCCGTATCGGGAAATGGGCGATGGAGTTAGCCCCATTCGAGATCTCCTTCATCGCCTGAACTGCCATCAAGTCTCAAATCCTCGCCGACTTCGTCGCTGAATGGACATTGGCGTCTGATCATGCCAACGCCGAAGCAGGAGAGGGGGTTTGGACCGTCTATTCGGACGGTGCCTACCAGGCTTCGGGGGCTGGGGCCGGAGCGGTTGTTGTCTCCCCCTCCGGTCAACAGGCCTCGTACTCCGCTCGGCTGAAATTCAAGGCTACCAACAACATCGCTGAATACGAAGGAGTCCTCTTGGGCCTCCGCAAGGTGCGCGCGCTCGGAGCCGCCCGCGTCGTCGTCAAGACCGATTCCCAAGTCGTCGCCGGGCATATCGACAAGAGTTTCCAGGCTCAGCACCCGGACCTTGCCTCCTACCTCAAAGCCATCCGAAGATTTGAAGCATCCTTCAAAGGGATATCCGTTCAAAGCATTCCGCGAAGCGAAAACTACCAAGCCGACGCCCTTGCCAAAGCCAGAGCTGGAGGCCAAGCCACACCACCGGGCGCCTTCTTCGAAGAAATTACCCGGCCTTCGGTGCCTCTTCGCGGCGAGGCATCAACCCCCGCACTATCCGAACCTCCGGCGTCGCCTCGGCCAGCTCCAGTTCTTTGCACGGTCAGCGACGATTGGCGGGAGCCCATCCTGCGAACACTCGCCAGCGATGCGGGCGATCGTCCTAGTCCGGACCAAGCGCGGCTCCAGCTCCGCACAAGGTCCTTCCAAGTCATCGATGGCATCTTGTACAAGTCAGGGGTGTGTTCCCCGCTGCTTCGATGCATCTCGCACTCGGACGGTGTGGCCATGCTCCGAGAAATCCATGAGGGGTTGTGCGGAAGCCATCTGGCGCCTCGGGCACTTGCCGGCAAAGCCCTCTGACAAGGAGTGTACTGGCCCACAATCGTTACCGATGCTGAAGCCTTGGTCCATACTTGCCAAGGGTGCCAATGGATGGGGCGGCGGAGTCACCGACCCCCGGTCGGCCTGCAGTCCATTCCACCTGTGTGGCCATTGGCTCGGTGGGGAATGGACCTCATTGGGCCATTCCTTAGAGCAAAAGGCAATCTGCATTTCGCTGTCGTCACCGTCGAATATTTCTCTAAGTGGGTCGAAGCCGAGCCGCTGACTTCCATCACATCCCGGAGCGTTCAGAAATTCTTCTAGCAGAACATCGTTTGCCGCTTCGGAGTACCCCGGCATCTCACCTTGGATAATGGCACGCAGTTCGACGCTGGGGCTTTCAGGGCATTCTGCGATGAATTGGGAGTCCAGCTCTATTTCGCAGCAGTTCGGCATCCCCAGTCCAATGGGGCTGTGGAGCGGGCTAATGGACACATACTCTCGGGCCTCAATAAATGCATCGTAGGCCTCGCCAAAGGGTTATGGCCTGAAGAGCTGCCAAAAATCCCGTGGTCCATCCGGACCACCCCTTCCCGAGCTACCGGGTTCACCCCGTTTCGGCTCCTATTTGGTGATGAAGCAATGACCCCAACGGAGTTTCGAGCCGGTTCGCTCCACGCCATAGCACCTGAAGCCGATCAAGAGCGCGTCGTCTCCCTCGACCTGGCCAAAGAGACGCGGCTACGAGCCGTTGCCAACCTCTCCCAGTATCAGAATCAAACCAAGGCGTGGTATGATCCCAAAGTCAAGCACAACCAGTTCCAGCCAGGGCACCTCGTTTTATGCGCAGTGGCCACCCCGATGAAGCTGGGCAACAAGTGGGAGGGACCGTACATCGTGACCGGCTCTGGACGCCCGGGGTCCTACCGACTCGCTACCTTGGAAGGCGAAGAATTGAAGCATACTTGGCATGCGGAGCACCTGAAGCGTTATTTCGCATGATTTCATGAGTGTATTCTGCCACTGGCCGGTGCCGGCTACTCTTGTATCTAACCTCCAATTTAATAAAACTATTAAGGTAAACGTCTTTCACCAAGGTGGACGCACCGCGGTACTAAAGCATAGTTCCACCAGGCAACCGGGTTCCGAGCTCTGGCTCGACGCACCCTCGACCTCGGGTTCCGAGCTCTGACTCGACGCGCCCGAAACCGGGTTCCGAGCTCCGGCTCGACGCACCCTCGACATAGGCCTCCAAGCTCCATCTCGACGTGCCCTAAATCGGGTTCCGAGCTCCAGCTCGACGCACCCTCGACCTCGGGTTCCGAGCTCCGACTCGACGCGCCCTAAAATGGATTCGGCCATGGCCGGACTCGGCGACCGAAGGTGATCCCCTGCGAAGGCGACCGGATGCGGGCTCGAGGATGAAGGAAGATGGAGCCCGAAAGTCTCGAGGTGTTAGAGAATCCCGAAGGCGGCCACCCGAGCGGATACCTCACCGTAGTTCGATACGGTGAGGTTTATTTGCCGGACGGTGGACTGGATAAACTTTATCCGGTGGGCTAGGGGCTCCCAGGCGATGTCGAACGCACCACACCCGGTGCCATAGCGTGCCAGCGTCTTCCGGAGGGACACCGCGGTGTCGGCCGCCGTCTTCTCCCCCTCGGCGAGCGCCTCGGTCATCTCCTCGTTCCGGGTAAGGAGGTCAGCCTCGGCCCGCTCCAGCTGGAGTACTCGAGCTTCGAGGGCCTTGGCGTTAGCTGCTACCTTCTGGAGCTCGTCCATCTCTGATACTTGAGCCCGAAGCACGAAGACCTCGCTTTCGAGTCGCTCCGCCTCCGCGGCTCGCGACCGGAACACCTCCGCCTCAGCGGCTCGGGCCCGAAGGGCATCGACCTCCGCTTCGAGCTCATCCGCTCGGGCAGCCCGAGCCTGGAGCCCCTCTAGCTCCACGACGCGAGCCTTGAGGTAGTCAACCTCCACTACCTAGACCTCGAGCGCTTCGGTCCTAGCAGCCCGGAGGCGAAGGCTTTCAATCTCCGCCGCCTGCTCGCGGGCCAGCCTCTCGGCGGCGTCCGCTCGGGCGGAAAGCCCCGAAGCGTCGTTTTCGCGACGGTCGCATTCAGAGAGCAGGGAGAGCAGCGACGCCTGCACCAGTGCAACTACCTGCGCACAAAGTGGTGAATCAGGAAAAAGAAAAGTTGGAGGCCCACTGGGAGGCACTTCGAGGAAAATACCTGGCCTGCGGCGCTCTCAATAGCCCGACCGAGCTCCAGTCCGTCCGTCAGCCCAAGCTCGTCTATCACCGAAGCCTCGCGCATGTGCAAGTAATAGTCGTGGATCGAAGCCACCTTGGACGCGAAGCCCTCGCCTTCCGCCAAGTAGGGGCGCAGAAGGGGCACGCTAGAACGCGCGCCCCGCGGGCTGGAGGGGCCCGAGGCTGGGTCCCTTCGCCTTGGGCAGCCTCCGGAGAAGCCTCCTCGGTCGCCCTAGTCTCTGCCCCGCCTCGTGGCCCTGAGGCCCCCGCCGAGTTCGCGGGGGCTCCGGACCTCGCGTCAGCATCGTCCTCGGAGGGCAGAATGACTGGATCGGCGGCCCGGATGGAGGTACCTGCTTGAGCAAGCAAGGGTTAAGAGCAAGAAGACCCGGCACTTTAGGAAGAGATTGGGCAAGCTAGCGTACCTTCATCTGCGACCTTGGTGAAGTCCCCCGGAGGCTGTCCGTGCACCGAGGGGCTCGACCGATAGAACAAGTTGTCTATCGAGTTAACCGGGGAACCCGCCGCCGTCGTGGCGAGCTCGGCCTCCACGTTGGCACTCCCTTCGATGGCGCCGAGCGGGTCAGCCAGCCCCCACTGTCCAGACTGTCCGTCTCCCTGCTCCCCCGGGAGCTGGCGGAGACCCCCTCCGAAGCTAGCTCATGTGAGGGAGCGGCCTTGGGGGGCACCGTCGTCTCAACGGATGGCGTCTCCCGCCCGGTCCCCGAAGCAGGCATCGAAAGTTCCGAAGGAGGGAGAGCATCTCCAGCTCCCCCGGTGACCGGCCGGACCGATTGGCTCGGGTCCGGAACCGTAGGGGGGTCCTCTGGACCCCCTCGCTAGAGCACCCCCATTCAGAGTGGGAGGCCGAGGAGTGACTCGGAGAGAGCCTCCGCGGGCCTTTCACCACCTTCTTCTTCTTTGGGGGGCGCCGAGGGGAGAGACCACTGTCGGGATCGGCCACCTTCCTCTTCGAAATGGCCTGAAGGGCCTTCCCTTCCGGAAGAGGCGGAGGCGGGAGCTCGAGCGCTGCCCACACTCTGTTGGATTGTTCCCAGGAGCCCACCAGCTCTAGCCGCCGAGTGTATTCGGCTTGGGTAGGGATTCCAAGGATCCTCTCTGCCATGCGGGCTACCTCCTCGGGCGTCCGAGCGACGAGTGATCCTGCATTCGAGGGTCAGGGCCTGCGCACCCTTCGAACGCGGTAGAAGGAAGCAAATCTAAAGAGCACGGACACTTACCGAGCTGTCGAGAGAGCTCCGCCGATGTCGACCCGTCCTGGCTACTCCGTAGCGACGCCGGCCACTCCTCCTTCAGCGGAGGGATTTCGAGGGCCACGAACTCCTCCGCCAGGTCCCGCATGCTCATCCGGCGGGTGACAATCTGGAGGAGCTGAATCCTCGCAGAAACCGAACCAGCGCTGGCCCCGATGCGCGCCTCCCTCTGGAACCAGATATGCGCGCCTCCCACTTGGAGTACCACCTCTCGTTGGTGGCCTTCGCCGGAAAGAAATCTGCATACTTCCTCCGGAGCTGAAGTTGATGCTCCCGAAGGCCAGAATCTGGCCTCCCTTCTTCTTCGGCTGACAGAGGGCCTCGTGCATCTGCGCGAAGACCTCCTCCCTCCCCTCACAGCCTTCGGCACGCATGGCCCACTTGAAAATAGCGAGGCGGGCAACGGCGTTCGGGGACAGCTGCGGGAGCTCCAGGTGGAAGGCATCCAGCACCCCGGCGAGGAGCTCCGAAGCAGGAAACCCCAACCCCGCGTCGAAGAAGGCCTCAAAGACGACGACCTCTCCTTCCCGCGGCTATGGGACCAATTCCCGGCCTGGCTTCCTCGCCGGCGCTTCGGGGCCAAGGTGGCCCCTGGTCACTTGCTCGATAGACACGTCTGTGCACGCCGATGGCCCGAGCTCTAGAGTTTGCTCCTGAAACCGCTCCGAAGCGGGGCGGAGCTCCCGCGAGTCACGTGCATCTCCGGGACCAGACGCCGTCGCGGCCGCTGCTGCCGCCGCCGCCATTTGGCATTGCAAGAAACGAGGATCCACCACCACGGTAGGGGCTACACCCTTCACCATGGCAAAAGGAGACAAGGAAGAAGCAAGAGCTCAGAGAGAAGGTGCTTGTTGTCGAGAGCAAGGAGAGAGAGCTGGACAAGTGGGCAGGAGGAGGCTTAACTGGAGTAGCAGGGGCTATTTAAGCACAAAGGCGCGCGCATAACGGTCGCGCTGCATTCGCATTTAAGGTCCAACTGGCGCATCGGGCGCGCTAGTCCCTGACGACACGCCTCCCCGGTGTCTCCTGCATGCACACCGCATTAACTGCGCCAAGTAACGCTTTGCTTAACCTCCTCGGCCGCCGGTACCTGGCAGTAAAAGGCGCTTGGATGCCTGCGCAACCGGTCAAACTTCTCCCTCCGGAAGGGGGGGAGTGTTCGACCTACTGGGGGTGCCCCGAAATTGGCTCCCGGCTCCCAGAGTCCCGAGCGCCTGGCGGTCTCGAAGCGCCTCCGGATCGATTGGGGGGGGGGGGATCGCTTCGCAGCCGGATCCAGCACCTCTGTGTAAGTCATTTCTCTTACAAAAGTTATCGGAATTATCATATGCGCTTCCATCCTCTCTTACGCAGGGCTCTCGAAGAGGGAAGAAGCGAGGGCTACTATTGGGGGAGATAATCCAAATGACCGTAGGGAAGCGAGAAGGACTGTACGGCTCTGGAGGGAAGCCGCTACCGGGAGACCCGAAGCCCCATGCCGGAGGGACCTGGACCTCCGGGCAAGGAAGCCGGAGGCCTTCGGGGGCTCCGAGGCGCACCGAAGAGGCCCTCAGGGAAGGAGTAACCAGGCAGAAGCCGGAGGCCATCCTCCGGACTGAAGATGCCGGGAGGCCGCCCCCCGAGGCCAGGATGCCGAAGGTGTCCCTCCGGACCGAGCAGCGACCTCGGAGAGGGGCTTGGCGGAAAGGAGACCAGTCAAGCCTACAGGGGGACATGATCATGATTGTCTGCGCTGTGTCGGGCGGCGCAGGCGGTGCCCGGCATGACTGATACGCTCTCAGAGTCGAATCTTCCTGTCTGTACTACATGGAGTCCATTTTGTCTGTACTACGCGGAGTCTGTTTTGTCTGTATTGTTGACTAGTGTCCGGTCGAGTAGCGGTTGGCAGGCTGGAGGCGTCTGGCCCTTTAGGGCAAGGCGCCCTATAAATACCGCCACCAGCTACAGTTGTAGGACACATGATCCAAGAATACAGAACACATTGCATTCCACCACTCTCAAAACCTGCTAGCTCGATCCGTCGTGCCAACAGGGTGGTCCAGATGGACCACAGGATTTTCAGCAGCTCTTCAGCCATAATCCTTTGGCTAGGCCCACGATGCGTTTATTGAGGCCCAAGAGTATGTGCCCATTAGCCCGCTCAACAGCCCCATTGGACTGAGGGTGCCGAACTGCTACGAAACAGAGTTGGTCTCCCAATTCTTCACAGAATGTTCTGAAAGCCCCAACATCGAACTGCGTGCCATTATCCAATGTGAGCTGACGGGGCACTCCGAAGCGGCAAACGATATTCTGCCAGAAGAATTTCTGGACGCTTCGGGATGTGATGGAAGTGAGCGGCTCGGCTTCGACCCATTTGGAGAAATATTCAATGGCGACGACAGCGAAGCGCAGATTGCCTCTTGCTCTAGGGAATGGCCCAATGAGGTCCATTCCCCAGCGAGCCAAAGGCCATACAGGTGGAATGGGCTGCAGGCCGACCGAGGGCCTGTGACTCCGCCGCCCCATCCATTGGCACCCTTGGCAAGTACGGACCAGGTCTTCAGCATCGGCGACGACCGTGGGCCAGTACACTCCCTGTCGGAGAGCTTTGCCGGCGAGTGCCCGAGGTGCCAAATGGCTTCCACACAGCCCCTCATGGATTTCTCGGAGCATTGCCACACCGTCCAAGTGAGAGATGCATCGAAGCAGCGGGGAGCATACCCCTGACTTGTATAAGATGCCATCAATGACTTGGAAAGACCTGGCGCAGAGCTGGAGCCGCGCCTGGTCCGGACTAGGACGATCGTCCGCATCGCCGGTGAGCGTTCGTAGGATGGGCTCCCGCCAATCATTGCTGATCATGCAGAGAACTGGAGCTGGCCGAGGCGACGCCGGGGATTCGGCTAGTGCGGAGGTTGACGCCTCGTTGCGAAGGGGCACCGAAGGTTGGGTAATTTCTTCGAAGAAGGCGCCCGGCGGCATGGCCTAGCTTCCGGCTCCGGCTTTGGCGAGGGCGTCAGCTTGGTAGTTTTCGCTTCTCGGGATGCTGTGAACGGATATTCCCTTAAAGGATGCTTCAAGTTTCCTGATGGCTTCGAGGTAGGAGGCGAGGTCTGGGTGCCAAGGCTGGAAACTCTTGTCGATATGCCCAGCAACGACTTGAGAATCGGTCGTGACTATGATGCGGGCGGCTCCGAGCGCACGCGCCTTGCGGAGGCCTAGGAGGACTCCTTCGTACTCAGCGATATTGTTGGTAGCCTTGAAGTTCAGCCGAGCGGAGTACGAGGCCTGCTGGCCGGAGGGGGAGATAATAACTGCTCCGGCCCCAACCCCCGAAGCCTGGTAGGCACCATCCGAATAGACGGTCCAGACCCCTTCGCCTGCTTCGGTGCCAGCGTGATCAGACACGGATGTCCTCTTAGCAACGAAGTCGGCGAGGAGCTGAGACTTGATGGCAGTTCGGGCAACGAAGGAGATCCCGAAAGGGGCCAATTGTACTGCCCACTTCCCGATGCGGCCGGTGGCATCCTTGTTTCAGAACATGTCGCCGAGCGGGTAGGCAGTTGGAATAATGACATCGTGAGCCAGGAAGTAGTGCCGAAGCTTTCGGGATGCCATGAAAAGAGCGTACGCCACCTTCTCGAGTTTGGAGTACCGTACCCTGGCTCCAGAGAGGGCTTCGGATATGAAATAGATGGGGCGCTGTACCAACTTCCTGTCGAGTTCTTCTTCCTGGACCAAGGCAGCACTTGCTGCGCTGCCGGAGGCGGCGAGGTAGACCAGAAGGGGGCTGCCGGCTCGGGCCGTGGCGAGGGCTACGAGGCCAGAAAGGTACTCCTTTATTTGATAGAAGCAGCTCTGACACTCAGAGGTCCACTCGAAGGTTTTAGAGCCCCGGAGCGCCTTGAAGATGGGCAAACTTTTTTCAGCTGATTTTGCCAGAAATCGGCCAACGGCGGCTAAACGCCCGGCTAGCTTCTGTGCTTGCTTCAAATTCTGAGGGGGGACATGTTCTGCAATGCGTTGACTTGCGTTGGGCTGGCTTCTATGCCTCGGCTGGAAACCAGATACCCGAGCAGCTTCCCAGCGCGCGCTCCGAAGACACACTTCTCCGGATTGAGGCGGATCCCACACCGCCGAGGGCTGTCAAAGGTCTCAGCTATATCCGCACTGTGGCGATCCTTGATGGTACTTTTGATAACAATATCGTCCATGTATGCTTCGATGTTGCGGCCTATCTGATGGCCTAAAGCCTTGGATATTAGTCTCGAAAAGGTGGCCCCAGCGTTGCGGAGGCCGAAAGGCATTCGAACGTAGCAAAATACTCCTGCGGGGGTAACGAAGCTTGTTTTTACTTGATCTTCAGGCTTTAACCAGATCTGGTGGTATCCTGAATAAGCGTCGAGGAAGCTGAGGAGCTCCACACCGGCAGTGGAATCGACTAGTGGATCGATGCGAGGCATGGGGTAGGGGTCATGGGGGCAAGCTTTATTTAGAGAGGTTAAGTCAATACACATACGCCACTTTCCAGATGTTTTCTTCTGGACAAACACTGGGTTAGACAACCACTCAGTGTGACTCACTTCCCAAATGACCCCTGCCCGGAGCAGCTTCTCAGTCTCGGCCTTGGCAAGCTCGGCCCGCTCGATGGAGAGTTTCTGGAGCCCCTAGCGCACCAGTCGAGCTTTCGGGTCGACCGCCAGCGCATGCTCAATGATCGAGCAGTCGACGCCCGAGATATCTTCGTCGGACCATGCGAAGATGTCGAGGTTGTCGTGGATGACTTCCTCGAGCTGCTTCGACACCTCCGGCTCTAGGACCCCTCTGAACTGGATCGGGTGCTCCTTCCCGTCTTGGATCAAAATCTTCGTGATGATCTCCCTGTTGGCGTAAAAGATTACGCTAACAGGTTTCTGTAGAAAAGAAACTAACAAACGAAGTGTTTGTGAAGCAAACTGTTCTAAGCCTCCGAAAGGATAATAGCTTAGAATAGTTCGAAAGTGTGTATTGATTCACTTGTAATCGGTCCCTATTACAGGGTGAAATGGGGGGTATTTATAGGCCCAAACATTAAGGAAAAGACCTATTTACCCCTCTATTACAACCGACATTAAGGAAACTATTTGGTTTCCTTAATAGGGCTAAAATGGTAAAAGACTAATCTAATAGGATAGAAAATAAGTCTTCCATCTTAGCTGGCAGAAAAGATCCCGGAAGGCTTTGGTTCGAAGATATACTTCGAACCAATACCAGTCTTCGGACTCCGAACGAGGTTCCAAGCCACCTTCGAAGATGACCTTCGAGCTATCTTCGAACTGGTTGGCTGTCTTCATGTTGCTTTGGCAATAACCCCGAAGATGGGATATTTTCCCCCAACAGTAGCCCCTCGAATACGCTTCTCCGTTCGGCCTGTAACGTTAGGAGAGCAGTATACGGAAAGAAAAGATAACCAATCATAGGGGTTATTGATTTTTATTTTATCTCCGAAATACATGAAGATATGAACTTCGAATCAGTCATAAAGTAATTACTTTTCGAACTATCTTAAAACTGACTCAGGAAGTTCGAAAGTCTTTTTAGACTTAGAAAATATAACCGTTAGTTTCTGTTTCTAACGGAGTTATACGAGGCGTTATTTTCGAAGGAAAATAACAGGCGGGAATGCGAAAGGGCAGAGCCCAAACGGTAGCAAACGGAAAGTTTTGGGTTATAAATAAAGAACTCTGGAACTTACTCGATTACCTTTTCACCGTTCGCTCCCAGTCAAAAGCCTTTTGAGTTCTTGAGTTCTTGAGTTCTTGAGCCCTAACTTTCAAGTTCTTGAGCCCTAGTTCCCATTCTCTCAAGTTGATCCGGCAATCGCGATGGTGAAGACCAAAGGATCTGCGCCGCCTTCGACCTTGGCTCGGCAGCAGGCAGCCGCAGCAGCAGCGGCGGCAACATTGGCGGCGGCACCCTCGATGCAGGCGGCAATGTCCATGGCGGCAGGGGGGAGAAATCCCCAAATCCCCGATGACCAAGGTCTGTGCCCTCCATCGACTAAATATTTGGATCAGTCCTTTGAATTGGGACCTTCGACCTGCAAAAGAGAGTCCTTGGCAATCACAGCAGGGGGTAAGATTAGCAATGGGGTAATGGTTCGAAAACCAGGCAAAGAAGCAATCCCATCACCAAGACCCGGAGAAGTTGTAGTATTCGAAGCTTTTTTCGAAGCAGGCTTGGGCCTCCCTGCTGTAGATTTCTTGGCCGAAGTCCTTGAATTGTTTCACGTAACCCTCCCCCAGCTATCTCCGAATGCTGTAGCCAGACTGGCCATCTTCGAGTGGGCACTGAGAGCCGAAGGTTGTGAGGGGAGGGCTGAAATCTTCGCTGCGTTGCATAGAGCGACTTGTCAGCCAAAGACCTTCGTAGGCTCCGGAGGTGAGAAGGTGGTAGTTTCCTTTGGAAGCATCAATTTTAGGCTCCGTGATGAATATGCATTGCAATTCCCTGCCAAGCCATCAATGCTAGATGGTACACCGATTGGGTTCTGAGGTGGTTTTATGCTGAAGTTGGAGTGGGTAGTCCTCTGGCTGGTCCCCTCAAGGAAATTCAGTTTCGGAAGGAAGCCTTAGTGCAACCTGACGAAGGTCAACTCGAAGCTCGCCTCAACTTGCTTCAGAAAATCAGCAAAAGGTTGAGCATGCGGGACTTAGCCGAAGAGTTCATCGGACTTCAAATTTCTCCGTTGATGGCCAACTGGCCTATCGCCTTCGAAGATGACTCGGAAGGCGGTCTTCGCAAGATAAACTATACTTCGAGCCCTGCAGGTAACTTCGAAACCAACATGCATAATACATATTTACTTCGAAGAAAGATTAACTTGAGTTATTATTTTTTAGCTTCTTCAGCCCCTATTACTTCAGAGCAAATTATAAGGGCTTCAGAGAAGATCTTGGGTGCTCCAACTCCGTCAGAAAAGGAATGGCGAATCAAATTAGTCGGAAGTTGGGAGCGTTTTAACAGAGTATGGGGAATGTTGGAGTTAACTCCACCCCCTCTGATGGACTGGGTGCCTCAAGAGAAAGGACCCAAGAAGAGAGTAGCCGAAGCTGGAGCCTCTAGCTCCGCAAAGACTCCGACGAAGAAGGTGGCTCGGAAGCCGAAAAACCTCGCACCTTTGAGCTCAAGAGCTTCGGTTTCTAGCTCTAAAGAAGACGAAGGTACTTTACTAGTAAGATTAATTGACGAAAATGCCTCTCAACAAAGTATTCATATTGAAGACAATGCAGGTATTCCGGAGCCTCAAGCCAACATCGAAGAAGTAAGAGCTCCGGATACTCAGGGAGAACAAAACGAAGCCCCTATGGGTGTAAATGAGGCCGAAGTGCCTGCGAACATACCGGAGTCTGGAGACAATGTTGATCAACCAATGACTTCGGTAGTTCAGGAAGACACAACTCAGGCCGGAGTTCCAATGGATGAAGGGGGAGTCGAAGTCACTATGGCTTCGATTCTCGAAGAAGTAACGAGGGCTCTTCAGGACGATGCTCCTGTAGCCCAAGATTTAACGGCTGATTCGGATGAGGACTACACTTATGATCCTCCGATCAGCCCGGTGATCGATATTCCAGAGAATATCGAAGGTAAATTTTGCTTAATTCTTATCAATTTTTGCAGAATTATACAATGTGTAATATTTTTGGTTTTTCAGAACCTCCTGTTGTCGAAGTATCCCTCGAAGATACAACTCTAAGACCTTCGACAACTTCAGGGCCGCAACCGGGAGTTGCTCTACCGGGGCCTGGAAGAGGAAAAAGACATATCGAGCCCCTCCCAGCTCAAGGATCGACTTCATCTGAGTCAACGGACGAAAGTGAATCGACTGAGGGGGGGCCATCTTCTGAGGTTCCAAGGGCCTCGGAAGAAACCTCCGAACCTTCGCTAAGCAGGGCTGACCAGAAAGCTTCGAAACTGCTTCCTCTCATAACTCCTTTTTTGGAGGAGAAAACCGGACTTGGGATTTTGGTTAAACCTTTGGGTGAAGCCAGTCGCCAAGTCGGGGAAACAGAACTGGTAGCCCGTTTAAGCAGAGTGAAGGGTTCGGAGCTTAACCTTGCTGTGGAAAGAGCAGCTTATCAGGTATAAAGCATCTTCGAACCAAACAATGAATTATATATGAATAATTTCTTATTCTATTTTTTCTTTTTCTTAGCAAGCAGTCTTAGCCCGCGCTGCAGCTTTGTCGAATGAAAACGAAATTGCTCAACTTCGGGAGGAGAACGCCACTCTTCAAAGAAATCTTAACTTCTCCGAAGGTCGAGTATCTCAAATGGACAATGTGATAATAGCAGAGCGAAGGGCTAGGCAAAGTTTGGAAGCTGCAAGGAAAGAGCTCGAAGCAGAAAGAGTTGTGCTTCGAGCGGAGATTGAAAGACTGCGGTCGGAGGATGCTGCGAAGGACTCCGCACTTGTAAGGCTACAAGAAGAGGCTGGCCAACTCCGAACTCAAAAGAATGCTTTGACTACGGAGAACGCTCGAATCTCCGGAGTTTTAGCTGAAACAACTTCGGCCAAGGATATGCTTATTGAAGAAAAGGTTAAGTCCGAGAAGGTGGCTTCGGAGGTCATCGAACAAATGTTAGGTGTCTTGGAGTACTTCGGTACTACTGGATCACTACCTTCGGATGACAATGTAACTCTGCTGCGCCGGCTAAAAAGGATCCAAGGAGCAGCGAAGCAAATGAAGACGGCAGGCATACGTTATGGAGAGCTCTCCGGACAAGTGTCTGCCCTTGGAGTACTTCGCTACTACGAGGATTTGGGCCGATCCATCACTCCGAGCGCACAGGGCTCCATCATCTTCGACGACGACCGACTTTTAAAACCTTCCGAAGGTGTAGCTGTTGCTTGGCGAGCCTTCCAGACTTCATGGAGAGCCGAAGGTCGATCTGCGATCAAGGCTTGGATTGACGAAGGCCAACGCCAAAAGCAAGTTCGGAGTCAAGCTTCGAGCAGTCAGCCTCCTCCAGACCCGCAGGTTTAGGATCATTTAGGATTTTTTGATTATGTAAAGCTGATGCTTGTAATTATTTATCAATGAAAATCTTGTTTGTCATATTTTTAGGCTTTGCCTCTTATGGAAGATATCGAAGTGTTAGAGCTTAACAGCGAACTTCGCTCACTGTGGAACACCTTCGAACTTCTAAAGAGTTATAAGCGTCCTCGATTTCTTATCCCTCGAGATGACTCTGGCGTTATTGCGCCCGAAGTAGTCAAAGACATATTGTCTTATATTAAAGAGGAAGATAAAGAGAACGACGCAAACACCTCGTCTTCTGAAGACACTAATTGGTCCGAAGACGAAGGTGAAGCCCAAAATAAAAGATCTGAAGATCTTAGAAGCTGGGAGAGAAGCCCCGAGCGGCTTCGAACTTGGGCCGAGCTTCAACAAGAGCAGAAGGATTTTAGAGCTTCGAAGGGGAGGAAGAGAGTTAAACGTAAAGTTCTTAGAACTTCCGATGTTGGAACTAGTCGTTCCACCCCTAGCTCTCGGGACCGAAGAGGTCTCCGATTCCTTCTTGGTATAGATACCAATTTTTCATGATGTAATTTGTAAATACATTTGTTTTGATAATGAATGCCGATTTAAAATTGTCTCCATATTTACTAGCCCCTCTTTGGGTATAAGCAACTTCGAACTGTATTCGAAGATGGTTATGCGCAAAGAAAAAACTTCGGAGTACAATTTTTTGGGGGTTCGGAGCCCCTCTGTCATTTAAAGATCTTTTGAAATCTTATGAAATGTCTTCGACTATCTGTAGTCAGAAGAATGGTAACTTGGTACCTTTGTTTGCTTTTACGAAAGAAATCAATTAAGATAACTTCGAGGACATTTTAATGTCTTAAGAATTTTGTCGCTTTGGACTTATATGAACAGTCATTCGAAGCTCATGGCTTAAATGCTGTTTTGCTTTAGCCACCTTCGGCTGTTTTTTGCGGAAATCTACCAGCCGGAGCTTGGATTTCGCAGAAACTGTAGCCACCTTCGGCTATTTTTGCAGAAGTCTACCAGCCGGAGCTTGGACTTCGCAGAAACTGTAGCCACCTTCGGCTATTTTTGCAGAAGTCTACCAGCCGGAGCTTGGACTTCGCAGAATTTGGCCACTTGGGCTCTTTTTTGCAGAAGTCTACCAGCCGGAGCTTGGACTTCGCAGAATTTGGCCACTTGGGCTCTTTTTTGCAGAAGTCTACCAGCCGGAGCTTGGACTTCGCAGAATTTGGCCACCTACGGCTCTTTTTACGGAAGTCTGACAAGCTGCAGCTTGGACTCCGCAGATTTTGGCCACCTTCGGCTCTTTTTACGGAAGTCTACCAGCCGAAGCTTGGACTCCGTAGAATGTGGTATTGGCTCTTTTACGGATGCCTACAAGGTATCAGCTTGGGCTCCGGATGGATTTCAGCCACCACACCGGAGGCTTCGACTTTATGGGTACGAAGTCCGGAAATACAGCCCAGCTTAATGACACTTCCCTCTCGATCGACTTCCGTCCCAGTGCGTCCACTCGGGAAACTAGGAGTGTCAAGGGGAAGGCAACTATCAGGGTGTACGCTTTATTAATTTAGAGGTGATTACAAACGAATTACAAGGAGCCCTTATGCGAAGTATCGCTTTAGGTGCTCCGCATGCCAAGTGTGTGCTAACTCTTCACCTTCTAAATTAGCTAATTTAAATGAACCAGGGCGCCCCGAGCGGACGATTAGATATGGACCTTCCCATTTATTGCCTAACTTCCCTGGTGCTATAATGCTTCGTAGAACAAGATGACCCGGTCTTAACTCGCTGAGCTTAACCTTCGGGTCATACCAAGTCTTCGTCTGCTGATGATACTTTGATAAGTTAGCTACAGCTCGAAGCCTTGTCTCTTCTGACTAAATCTAACGAAGCTTGTCTTTCTTCTTCTATGTCTGGTTCGGTGCTGCGAAGTGATCCTCCTTTGAGCTCCGTTGGAGTCATAGCTTCATCTCCGAATAGTAGTCTGAACGGAGTAAAACCTGTGGACCTTGTTTGCGTAGTCCGAATGGACCACAGAATCTTCGGAAGCTCTTCGGTCCACAGTCCCTTTGATAATCCTACTATTCTTCGATTTAGCCCTGATAATATATTTCCATTGGCTCGCTCAACTGCTCCATTTGACTGAGGATGTCTCACTGCAGCAAAACATAGTTGAATGCCTAAGTCTTCGCAAAACTTCCTGAAGGGTTCTGCGTCGAACTGTGTTCCATTATCAACTGTGAGATATCTAGGCACTCCGAACCTGCAAATAATGTTTTTCCAGAAGAATTTCTGTACATTATTCGAAGTGATAGCTGTTAAGGGCTCTGCTTCGACCCACTTAGAAAAATATTCAATAGCTACCACTGCGAACTTCAGATTTCCCTTTGCTAACGGAAAGGGACCGATTAGATCCATACCCCATCTGGCCATAGGCCATACCGGAGCAATGACTTGAAGAGCTGTTGGTGGGCGATGACTCCGTCGACCCATCCACTGGCATCCTTGACAAGTGCGGACCAAGCTCTCCGCATCAGCTGTTATTGTGGGCCAATAAAGCCCCTGGCGAAGTGTTTTTCCTGCCAGAGCTCTAGGGGCTAAATGACTTCCACAAAGGCCTTCGTGAATTTCTCGAAGAATTTCTTGGCCTTCGGCTTGAGATATACATCGGAGTAGAGGGGAACATACTCCGGCCTTGTATAATATACCGTTGATTAGCTGATAGTTTCTTGCTCTGAGCTTTAATCTTGACAATTGGGGCTCTTCGGGCAAATTTGTTCCTCCTTGCAAGAGTTCTATGATTGAATCCTTCCAATCTGCACTAGGAATGCAGAGAATCTCTGCAGAAGCAACTTGTGGCACCGAAGGTATATTGAGCTCCTCGTAGAAAGCTTCGTCAGGCACATCCACAGCTCCGGCAGCAGCCTTCGCTAAAATGTCCGCTTGCACGTTTTCAGCTCTTGGTATACTCCGAATGGAAATACCCTTGAAATGTGCTTCGATCTTGCGAATTTCTTCTAAGTACTTTGCAAGCTGTGGATGTCGGACTTGAAAACTTTTGTCTACGTGCCCTGCTACTATCTGAGAATCTGTTTTTATAATTATCCTTGTAGCCCCTAGAGCACGTGCTTTCCGGAGTCCCAATAATATTCCTTCGTACTCCGCTATATTATTGGTAGACTTAAAGTTGAGTCTTGCGGAGTACATTGCTCTTTGACCTGACGGAGAAATTAATACTGCCCCAATGCCTGCTCCGGATGCTTGGAAAGCCCCATCGGAGTAAATAGTCCAGACTCCGTCATCTGATTTCTCCGGAGTCAACTTCGCAGGTGGAGTCCACTCTGCTACGAAGTCTGCTAGGACTTGAGATTTGATAGCTGTCCTTGCCAGGAAAGATATGCCGAAGGGTGCTAGTTCTACTGCCCACTTTCCAATTCTTCCAGTGGAATCTTTGCTTCGGAGCATATCTCCTAAAGGATACGAAGTTGGTACAATTACATTGTGAGCCAAAAAATAATGTCTTAGCTTCCTCGAAGCCATTATCAGAGCATAAACGAACTTCTCAAGTTCGGAGTATCTTGTCTTCGCTCCTGACAATGCTTCGGATACAAAATAGACAGGATTTTGGACCAACTTCCCATTGATATCAGCTTCTCTGACAAGGACTGCGCTGACTGCTGAGCCTGTGGCTGCAAGATACAGAAGTAGGGTTTCGTCCGCAATAGGCACCGTAAGTGTGGCAAGATTGCTGAGATAATCTTTAATATCCTCGAAGCTTTTCTGACACTCCGGTGTCCATGCAAAATCTTCGGACCCTTTCAAAGCTTTAAAGATTGGCAAGCTCCTCTCCGCAGACCTTGATAAAAACCTGCT
Source organism: Zizania palustris (assembly GCA_019279435.1). Taxonomy (NCBI): domain Eukaryota; kingdom Viridiplantae; phylum Streptophyta; class Magnoliopsida; order Poales; family Poaceae; genus Zizania; species Zizania palustris. The sequence goes on along the minus strand of JAAALK010000287.1, from coordinate 65,617,334 downwards.
AAGTGCGGCCAGACGTCCGGTCAGCTTTTGCACTTGCTTTATATTCTCCGGAGGAGCCATCTTCTGCAGCGCAGTTATTTGAGTAGGGCTAGCTTCAATTCCCCTGCTTGAAACTAAGTACCCTAACAACTTTCCAGCCTTAGCTCCGAATATACATTTTTCGGGGTTAAGGCGGATCCCACATGCCCGAAGGCTATTGAATGTTTCTGCTAAGTCTAGGCTATGTTGGTGCTTTAAAGCACTCTTTATTACAATATCATCCATATAGGCCTCCACATTGCGACCTAGTTGATGACCTAGAGCCTTAGCAACTAATCTTGAAAAAGTAGCCCCGGCATTTCTTAGGCCGAAGGGCATTCTTACATAGCAGAAGACTCCTGAAGGAGTTACAAAGCTCGTCTTGATTTCATCTTCGCGCTTCAACCATATTTGATGATATCCGGAATACGCGTCGAGGAAGCTTAGTAACTCCGAACCTGCAGTGGAGTCAACTAGTTGATCAATTCGGGGCATGGGGTAGGGGTCACGTGGGCACGCTTTATTCAAAGATGTGAAATCAATGCACATGCGCCACTTTCCGGAAGACTTCTTCCTGACGAAGACTGGGTTGGCAAGCCATTCTGTATGGGCCACTTCTCTGATAATCCCAGCCTTCAACAGTTTTTCAACTTCGTCCTTAGCCAGAGCAGCTCTCTCTGCGGACATCTTCCGGAGCCCTTGTCGAACAGGCCGGGCCTTCGGGTTTACAAGCAAGCTATGCTCAATAATATCCCGATCGACTCCGGTGATATCTTCGTCAGACCAGGCGAAGACATCCAAATTTTCTCCTACAACCTTTTCCAAGGAAGTTGCAACTTCGGGAGGTAAATCTTTACCAAACTGAAAAGTGTATTCTTTACCATCTTTGACAATGATCTTCGTTGCAATCTCTCCTTCTGGACTTGGTCTTGGAAACTGATTTCTTCGAAGCTTCGGAGGAGGCTGAAAAAAGTTTCTCCATTTTCTTGGACACTGTTTACTTGCCTCGGATCAAGAGGAGGACCATGACCATATTCTGCTCTCCGAGCTATGGCTTGATCTCCGAAGACTGTCAGAACTCCTGACTGTGTGGGCATCTTCATGCACAAGTAGTTGTGATGCGCCACTGCTCCGAACTGATTCAACATGCCTCGGCCGAAGATAACATTATAAGCATATGGGGCATCTACCACATCAAAGATAACTTCCTCAGTTCGGGCTAGTAAACCTTCTCCGAAGGTTACTTCCAGGCCTATCTGGCCAAGTGCATCTAGCGGAGGTCCTGCGAAGCCTTGCAGAGGACGAGCCGCTGGGAGAAGATGCTTCCGGGAAATGCATAACTGATCGAAGGCTTGTACAAATATGATATCTGCCGAGCTACCTCCGTCGATTAGCACCCTTCGGACTTCAGTTCCGGCAATATCAGCAGTGATAACCAATGGATCTGCATGCGGGAACTTGATACCAGCTGCATCCTCCGCAGAGAAAGATATTGGAACATGAGACCACTCCGGCATTGCAGCTGCAGATGACGAAGTCCCAATGTGGCCTACTTCTCGGACGTACTCTCTTCGCTGTCTCTTGGACATGCTTCCGAGGGTACCTCCTCCGGAGATAGGGAGAACTACTCTCTTCCCTCTATCTTGCCCTTCTTCTTGCTTCGGAGGTGGCATAACATTGGCCACCGGAGGATGTCTTGCAGCATCAAGATTTTCTATCCGCGCCACAGCCTGGACCGGCTCCGAGCGCACTGCTGCTGCTGGACTTCGGTCGGTACTACCTCGACCCGAAGTTCTCTCCAAGTATTCTCCCCGAAGGGTAAGAATAGCCTTGCAGGTGTCAGTTGCATGGCTTCGATTCTCTCCATGAATACAGCAAAAAAGGGTCTGGCCCTTGCCAGCCGTTTTCCCTGGCGGCCTCCAGCCGCTGGACTTGTTCCCTGCAGACTGCGGAGCTCTTGGTGCAAACTTCTGCGGGGGTGCAATGTTTAAGACCTCAGAGCGAGGGTGCTTTTGCCCTCTTCTTCTATCATGTTGCACTTCGGGGACTGACTCTTGCGGCGGAGCCGAAGTCTTCACTTCTGCTTTAACTTCTGTCAACACTGTCGAAGTAGCAGTAGTCCTCCGAAGCCAACCTTCTTCCGACTTCGAGTACTCCTCGAAGTACGACATCAACTGTGATACTGTGGTGATGCTTTTCCGATGCAATTTATCCAGAAGACCTTTATGACTGACGCCTTCCCGAGCCGCATCAACCACCGAGGATGTGGACAGCCCCCGAATTTGCGACTTCGTGTGAGCGAAGCGCTTGAAGTACTGCCTCAATGTTTCTCCGGGGAGCTGTTTCACTTGGAAAAGGCTTCCTGTCGACATGGGGGGCACGAAGGTACCCTGGAAGTTACTTATGAACTTCTTCTTTAACTGTACCCATGACGTGATTGATCCTGGTTTTAAAGACCAGAACCATCTCAACGCCACTCCTTCGAGGGCTAACGGGAAGCACTTTGCCATAGTATCTCTGTCTCCGCCACTAGCTTCGATTGCTAGGGCATAAGAGCGTGCAAACTCACTAGGATCTTCGTCTCCGGCATACTTGCATAGCTTCGAAGTTTTAAACTTCGGATTGAAGCGAATCTTCTGAAGCTCAGGATGCAATGGAGATTCATCGTCGTAAGAGGCGTTCTCCGGGGCTTCGGGATAGTCAAGATCGTCGTCTTCGTGCACTTCGGGGATAGCTGGGGTGGCTTGAGGGCGAAGCCTGTTCGCAGCCTCCTGTCGCCACCTCGCTACCTCGGCTTGAAGATTGGCCATTTGAGTGGCCATGTCTCCAAGGCTATCTTCATCTCCTCCGGAAGGACCTTCCGGGTCTTGAGAACTGGTATGATCAGTTCCGATCGGAATGGAGGGTGGCAGAGTGGCTCCGGGCGGTCGGAGTGTAGAAGGGGTTGGTGGAGAGGTTTCGTATCCTCGAGGGATAGAAGCCCCTTGCGGAGTTTGAGGTGGAGGGATAGTCGAAGACCCTCCGACTTCAACTGTGTCGAAGGGTATCTCTCCGGAGATCCGAGAGGACCTCCGAGTGGGATTGCGAGGTGCACTCCGCTTAGGAGGCATGATGCAAGAGGTTGGTAGAGAACGAAGTTTTTTGGACTAGGTTCCCCACGGACGGCGCCAACTGTTGGCGTAAAAGATTACGCTAACAGGTTTCTGTAGAAAAGAAACTAACAAACGAAGTGTTTGTGAAGCAAACTGTTCTAAGCCTCCGAAAGGATAATAGCTTAGAATAGTTCGAAAGTGTGTATTGATTCACTTGTAATCGGTCCCTATTACAGGGTGAAATGGGGGGTATTTATAGGCCCAAACATTAAGGAAAAGACCTATTTACCCCTCTATTACAACCGACATTAAGGAAACTATTTGGTTTCCTTAATAGGGCTAAAATGGTAAAAGACTAATCTAATAGGATAGAAAATAAGTCTTCCATCTTAGCTGGCAGAAAAGATCCCGGAAGGCTTTGGTTCGAAGATATACTTCGAACCAATACCAGTCTTCGGACTCCGAACGAGGTTCCAAGCCACCTTCGAAGATGACCTTCGAGCTATCTTCGAACTGGTTGGCTGTCTTCATGTTGCTTTGGCAATAACCCCGAAGATGGGATATTTTCCCCCAACACTCCCCCTCTGGGAGAGGCTTGACCAGACGCCCCTTCGGCCCGGAGTGTCCGGCGCTGGGAAGGTTGGCTCCGCCCACGCCTTCACAGACGCTATGAATTTGGCCGTACTCGACCCGATGGGCCGCGGCCTGGTCGCCTAGGACTGACAGCACCCCTCCCGGGGTCGGCATATTGAGGCACAAATAGTTGTGGTGGGCGATGGCTCCAAAGCGGTTGAGCATCCCTCTCCCAAAGATGGTGTTGTAGGCGTACGGAGCGTCGACCACGTCGAAGAGGATCTCCTCGCAACGCTGGAGGGGGGAATCTCCGAAGGTCACCTCCAGCGTGACTTGGCCCAGGGCATCGAGCGGGGGGCCTGCGAAGCCTTGGAGTGGGCGGGAAGCTGGTAGCAAGTGCTTCCGGGAGAGGCACAGCTGATCGAAGGCCTGCACAAAGATGATGTCAGCAGAGCTTCCCCCATCGACCAGGATGCAACACACCTCGACTCCGGCGATATCTGCGGAGATGACGAGGGGTTCGGCGTGCGGGAATTTGACTCCGGCGGCATCTTCGGCGGTGAAGGAGATGGGAACATGAGACCATTCAGGGAGTGCAGCGAGGCTAGATGTGCCGATATGCCCGACCTCCCGAACGTAGTCTTGTCGCTGGCGCTTGGACAGGGCTCCCAGGGCCCCTCCTCTAGATATGGGGAGGACCACCAGTTTCCCCCGATCCGGTACGTCTTCGAGTTTGGGAACCTGGGCCCATCCAAACTCCGGGGCTAGGCATAGGGCCTCTGACTCGTCGCGGCCCCGACTACCTGGACTGCTTCTGGTCGAGGCATGGGGTTCCCCTTGTCGGTGGAACCGCGACCGGCATTCCGCTCGAGGTAGTCGTTCCGGAGGGCGAGGATGGTTCGGCAAGAATCGGTGTCATGGCTCCGGTTCTCGCCGTGGACGCTGCAGTAAAGTGTGGCCCCTCCGGAGGGTACCCGTGACGAGGCCTTGGCCCCAGCGAAGCGACTCCCGCCAGATGTGTGCTGGTGCTTGGCGGGGACTCAGGGTGCGATGCTGAGGACCTCCCCTCGAAGATGCTTCCGTCTTCGCCGGGAGTCTCTGTGAATAGAGTCTTGCCGGCCGGAGTCCTGGCGGCGGAAGTCAGGAGCTGGGCGGAACCCTCGGTCGAGGTCCGGCAAAGCTTCGTACACCTTGGCGCTCATGGCTCGGACAGGGACTATCATCACCTGTCGGTGTATCTGGCATTCCTCGGACCGAGCGTACTCCTCGAAGTACGTCATGAGCTGTGCCACCGAGGAGATGGTCTTTCGATGGAGCTTGTCGAGGAGGCCCGGGTGAGTGGCACCTTCCCGGGCGGCGTCGATAACTAAGGAAGCCGAAAGCCCCTTGATCTGGGCTTTGGTGTGCGCGAAGCGTTGGGAGTACTGCCGCAAAGTTTCTCCGGGTTGCTGCTTCACTTGGAAGAGACTACCGGTAGACATTGGGGCCACAAAGGTCCCCTGAAAGTTGTTGACGAACTTCTTCCTTAGCTGGTCCCACGAACGGATGGTCCCAGGCCAGAGCGACCAGAACCACCAGAGGGCAATCCCCTCGAGCGCCAGAGGGAAACATTTAGCCATGGTATCGCAGCTCCCCCGGATGCTTCTATTGCCAGAGCGTACGAGCGGGAAAACTCTCCAAGGTTGGAGTCCCCGGAGTACTTGGGAAGCTTGGTGGCGCGAAACTTCGAGCCGAAGCGCACCCTCTGCAGGTCTGGGTGCAGGGGAGACTCCTCGTCGTATGACGCATTCTCCTCCTCTACTTGATCTTCATCGTCGGTTAGGGCTACGGCCGTGACCCTTGTAGCGCAGGAGGGTTCAGGAGGACGGAGTGACGCCTCCTGGTGCCACTAGGCCAGCTCCGCCTTTAACCGGGCATCCTCGGCGGCCAGAGCATCGGTCTGACTCCCGCTCCCTCCTGAGGTAGTTTCGGGGTCTTGCGAACGGACGTAGTCGGTCCGGAGGGCCACCACCAGGGGCCCGCTCGGAGGGTGAGTCTCCGGCGGCCCCTCCGGAGGCCCCGTGAGATTGACGGAAGCCGGCTCCGGCATGCCAGCAGGGCCCAGGACCTCCGGCGTCCCCTCCGGGGCTTGGGTTGGTTCCACGGCAGACATCCCTGCGGGCGCAACGACGGGCTGATCGGGAACGACGACTGGGGCGGGCTCGATTCCGGCGGTGCGGGCTGACCGTCACAGAGGAACCGTGCTTGTGCCCTTCCGACCTAACATTCTTTGGTGACTGGATGTAGAGGACGCTAGCTTCTCGAACTAGGATCCCCACGGACGGCGCCAACTGTTGGAACGACGGATCGAACCAGCAGGTTTTCTTAGTGGATGGAAGCAATGAAATGTTGCGTGCTCAGTATTCTTGGATCGTGTATATTACAACTACAGTTGGGGGGTATTTATAGGGTGGCCCGCTCTGAGGGGTCGGGTCCCTGCAACCTCCAACTGCCACTCGATCTGACATTGGTCAGCAGTACAGGCAAAACAGACACTTCATAGTACAGACAGGCATTACATAGTACAGACAAGAAGGTGTGATCTGGCGGCGTGTCGGCCGTGTCGGGCGCTGCAAAGTCTGCCCGACACAGCGCAGATGATCACGATCTTGTCCCCCTACGGACTTGACTGGTCTTCTTATAGTCTGGCCTCCCTCCAGATCCTCAGCTTGACACGAAGGGTGGCCTTCGGCATCTCAGACCCGAGGGGTGGCCTCCGGCGTCCTCGACCCGAAGGGTGACCGCCGGCTCCTGTCTGATCACTCCTCCTCCGAAGACCCCTCCGGCGTGCCTCGGAACCTTCGAAAGCCTCCGGCTCCCTTGCTCGGAGGTCCAGGTACCTCCGGCATAGGGTTTCGGCACGATCCTCCTCCTCCTTTCTACTCCACTCATCCTCCTTGGCTTATATCCACCTGGCCAAGGTTTTTGTGGGAACTTATTCTTCTTATTAAGTTATTTGAACATGATGCTCTCTTGCTTGGCTTCTTCCGAGCAATGCTGCATTTTGAATTCGTTCCATTTATTTGGCATTATAAAGCCGTAGTCGTTGAGTGGCGACTCTCCTTTCTGAAGGTACCATGTGTTCAGTTTAGTCCTAAATGTACGGAGAGACTTTCCGATAGTCTTCAATGTGGCAGCTTTAGCGTCTTCTAAGCGATCTTCCGGGAATTTATAATGCTCTTTTATATGCTGCCACAATTCGTTCTTTGTAGCTTCACGGACACTCTTCTAGTTTTTCCAAACCATCTTACATCGCTCCCTGGCGAGACATCCACAGTCATTACGCCACTTAGCTGTGATTTCTTTCGGCTTCTTTGGAGCCCCATCAACATGCACTTCTTCAACCTCATATATAGTTGTATGCAGCTTGTTCTTCTCCCATTTCCCTCTCCTCTTCACATTTGCAGAGGATGTAGTGGCAGCGGGCTCAACATCTGTTGGCTCAGATGACTCAACAGCTGGGACAATAGCTGTTCTTTTCTCAACTTGGAATAATCGACGCTTGCTTCCTCGCTTGAGCTTCAGGAATGTAATCCTCATCGGCGTCTTCTCTCATTCTCTTTTTCCTAGGATCCATTGGATGTTCATTCTCCGGAGAGTGCTACGAAGATTCGCTGTCGGAGGATCCTTCAGATGAACCCTCTTTATTTGTTTTTGAGGGAGACTCGTAGATGAGATCCTCGACGGGATGTCCTTCTTCCGCCATAGATGAACTATTCATAGTTAAGAGGCTAATGTATCAGAATTTTAGTTATGCAAAAAAGGTCCGCTATCATATTTTCATGTAAGAAACAATGCACAAAATGGTTGAGGCCTCATCATATTTTGTGTTGTTTTTCAAATATGTTCATGGCTGCCATGGAACCATGGCACATCCATTCCCTGGCAGCAGCACAAGAAAGAAGAAGATGTTGAAGGGAATGGACGTGTCACATGGCTTGATGACATACATGAGATAACTCAATAACAATTTGCATCATAGGACTCTAAAATATAGCAATATAATCTAAACAGGACTATTGAAGATCTAATCCATAGCAGTGTTCTAAAAGGCGCCAGGCGCTAGTCGGGCGCCTAGGGTAGAACCCATTGTCCTTTATTTTTCAGTTCCCTAGGGGTTTCTTGGAATAAGGCAGGAAAATATAGTGCTACTATACTAATCCTCAAGTTAGGACATTGTGTTGTTCTCTCTCTCTATTGTTGTTGAGGTCTCAACATATTTTGTGTTGTTTTTCAAATATGTTCATGGATGCCATGGAACCCGTGGGCACATCCATTCCCTACTAGCATCACGAGAAAGAAGAAGCTGTTGCAAGGAATGGATGTGTCTCACGACTTTGATGACATACATGAGATAACTCAATAACAATTTGCATCATAGGCCTCTAAAAGGATTTGCAGAATCTAATGTATGAAACTCTTCTTGGCTACATAACTCCTCTCTCACAAGTCCCAACTCCCTTTTTGGATGAAATCACATTGCAAACATTACAATCCGAAGGCCAAAAAATGGATGATATGGTCTTCATTGGTATATGTAATACATTACAATATTTCTCTCTTCTATGACAAGGTGATATGACCTCTCAATCACATTTGAAGTGCCTAGACATCATTGTTATTACATAGGGGGGATAGATTGGTAGGACATTAGCCAACATGTGAAATGGTTTACAAGCTAGAGTGTTACACAAGGTAGTGATGTGGTTGTCACACTCGATCCCAATGAAAGAAAGCTACATTGCAAATGATCTCATTATTTTGTGTGTTTACCTGGAAAAATATCATCATCTAATTGTTCTCATATACAATGGGTCAAGTATTCAATTAGCACAAAAGCCATAAGGATGATGTGCATATGTATTGCTTAAGAAACATCTTTAGAGAAAGAAAAGCTCATACATACTATGATTTTTAACTTTTCCTTTCATGTTTTTATAGAAAAAAGAAAAAGAGGATCGAGGGAATGGTGTCTAGAAGTAAAGATCATTGGCTATGTGCATCTTAGCTATGCAGAGGCCAGAAGTGTTCTTAGAACAATTGTATCTTCTCGATGTAATTGACTAAGTTTAATAAAGGCTTCCATTATCAAAAAAAGCAAAGATCATTACAACCAACAAGGCAAACACAGTCAGAAAACAAAGAACCTTAGGGTGAATCTTTTCTGCTATATTCCCCTCATGAGAGAAACAAGGCTCATATCAGAAGTCCAACATTGTACCATTAGAAAGATCAAAGACGTGCAGTGGTATTGCTCAAGAAACATCTTTGGAGAAAGCAAAGCACTTACTATAATTTTGTCTTTTCCTTTTACGCTTTGTTGGGGAAGAAGATGGGAATAATGGTGGCTAGAAGCAAAGGACCCAACCAACAATGCAAACACGGAGAGAAGAGGTAAACAACTAACATGGCTGATTCTCGATTTATGCATTGGTTTGTTTATGCCTTATTATTTCTCTGATTAATTCAAGATTTTCATGGATGTTGGTTGTTTATGAACTTTACTCGTCTATATTCAACATGTGCTTAAATATCTTAGCTCCCTGTAGACGGAGAATTAGCCAACATTTGAAATGTTGCAAACATATAATTAGTTAAACTTTGTTCATTATTATGGGCTTTACTTGGCAAAAATATCATCACATCATTGTTCCCTTTAAATAAAGAGAGAAAGATAGTTTTATACCTTCGGGCTCGGGGATGGCGGCGACTGTCGGAGGGCGGCGGCGCGAACTCCGGTATGGTGGCGACGGGCGGAGGGCGGTTGCACGGGCTCTGGGACGGTTGCGCGGGCTCGGGGATGAAGGCGACGGGCTCCGGGGATGGTGGTGGCGCATGATCCACGACGACAGCGTGGGTTCAGGGATGAAGGCGACGGGCTCCAGGGACGGTGGCGTCGCGTGCTCCGGGATGGCGCACGAAGAAGGGCTACGAGACAGAGGCGATGTGCGTGGGAGTTAGAGGCTAATGAATCTAGGTTTCGTCCAGGTGGGAACCAAAAATTATATATAGGTGTATTAGCAGTGGCGGGCATGATGACGCCATCTTGCATGCCACTGCTATTTTCTCTTAGTAGTGGCAGGCGGTGATGTCACCGACCACCACTAGTAATCCGCCCACCCCTGCTATTCCTCTTATTAGTGGCGGGCCACTGACGTCACCTGACCGCCACTACTAAAAGGAATAGCAGTGGCGGGCTGGTGACGTGAGCATGCCCGCCATTGATTAAACATGTGCCCGCCACTGCTAACTCTGAGGAGTATTTTTATTTTTATATCTAGCATACACTGCCTACAATGTAGAGAAACACTTTGCAGCGTAGTGGTGCGGGGGGCTATCTTTGGGCCATGCGGTTCGAGGTTTGCACCTTGCTGCCGACAAGCGGTTTGAGGTTTGAATCTTGCCGCTGGCCTCCAAACATTTTTTTTCATTTCTGTTCTAATTTTCATCACTTTTTATTGATGTTTAAATTCTAGTTTGAACTTGATTTTTTTAAACAATAAAAATATATCATAACTTATCAAATTTAAAAAATTGGTATTTTTCTGCCTCACTTTACTGTTTTTATTTCATTAAGAAACCTGAGATTCTCTCGGGATGAATTAGGGTTTAGAAATGAAATGACTGAGGTTTGAAAGAAAAATCTATAGTTGATTCTTCCTTTGAACTTGAAACTTTTTGTACAATAAAAAAACAACAAAATTATTCTAATTGCAAAAATTGGTATTTTTCTGCCTCAGTTTACTGTTTTTATTTCATTAAGTGTGTTTTTATGATCAAAGTCAAAATAAGTTAAATTTGAACTACAAGACATGAAATAATTAACCAAAATTTATAGAAAAACCATATTCATGTTTTGACTCTATTATTAGTTATTATCCAATAAATTTAAAACCATCATAAAAAATGTAGGTTGCCACAACACTCGATCGACAACTTGTATTTTTATAGTTTTTTAATCCTCGAAAAATAAAATAAAGTCTAAAAAAGATGAGACTTGTCATGTTGTTACGATATGATCGATCCATAGATGTTGTCATAAAAAATAAAATTGTTTCGAGAAAATAATCATGTAGGGCGTTAAGAAACGTGAGATTCTCCGGGGATGAATTAGGGTTTAGAGATGAAATGACTCAGGTTTGAAAGCAAAACCTATAGTTGATTCTTACTTTGAAATTGAAACTTTTTGTACAATAAAAATACAACACCAATATTCTAATTGCAAAAATTGGTATTTTTCATTAACAGAAATTGGTATTTAAATGTAAATAAGTCCTCGTAGCGGTAGGGATTATCTAGCATACACTGCCAACATTGCTGAGAAAGACTTTGTAGCACAGTGGTGAGGGGGCTCACTTGGGGCCATGCGGTTCGAGGTTTGAACCTTGCTGCCGATAGAAGGTTTGAGGTTTGAACCTTGCTGCTGGCACCCAAACAACATTTTTTATTCTATTAATGTACTTTTTAAAATTTTCAGCACTTTTTTATTGATGTTTAAATTCTCGTTTGAACTTGATTTTTTTTAACTAAAAAATACATCATAACTTATCAAATTTAAAAAATGGTATTTTTCTGCCTCAGTTTACGTCACTCGACTTAGTAGTGGCGGGCCAATGACGTCATGCGACCACCACTACTAAAAGAAATAGTAGTGGCGGGCTGGTGATGTCAGCATGCCCACCACTGGTTACACGTGCCCGCCACTACTAATAGGGGTAGTAGGGATTATCTAGCATACGCTGCCTACATTGTCGAGAAAGACTTTGTAGCGCAGTGGTGTAGGGGCTCTCTTGGGGCCATGCGGTTCGAGGTTTGAAACTTGCTGCCGATAGACGGTTTGAGGTTTGAACCTTGCTGCTGGCCTCCAAACATTTTTTTCATTTTTGTTCTAATTTTCAGCACTTTTTTATTGATGTTTAAATCCTCATTTGAACTTGAATTTTTTAACAATAAAAATACATCATAACTTATAAATTTTAAAAAAATTGGTATTTCTTTGCCTCGGTTTACGTTAGACATGTATTAAAAAAATTGCTATTTTTCTTTCTCACTTTACTATTTTTTATTTCATTAAGTGTGTTTTTTATGATCAAAGTCAAAATAAGTTAAATTTGAACTACAAGATATGAAATAATTAACCAAAATTTATAGAAAAACTATATTCATATTTTTGACTTTATTATTAGTTATTATCAGATAAATTTAAAACCATCAGAAAAAATGTAGGTTGTGTTGATAGAAAAAATGGCATCAATGGCTAAGATTGTCAAAATATCAATTTTGGTAATTTAGGATGAAAATACACATGTCCAGGGTCAGGCCAAAGCCCTATGGGACCGAAGGACCATTGGGCTATGGGCTCTAGAAGCTTCTAGCCAGCCCACGGCTTTCGGCCAAGAAGCCTTCGGAGGCCCACGTCGCCGAAGCTTCGGCCCGAGGAGCATGCTTTGATGGGCCTGACCAAAGGCCCACTTCGGCAGAGATAGAGTTGGACACGATTCTGGCTAAGTTTTTATCTCTATTTAGCCGAATTATAGTAGATTAGATCAGAGGTCTAACCCCTATAAATATAGAGGCGAAGCCAGTTCAGAGGCCCCCAACACAAATCAACCACAAAGCCATAACTTTGAATCACATTTACTTTATCTTTAATTTTCTGTACTCTTCATGGGTTTGCCTGGAAGCCCTCCAACGGCCATTTCGGAATAGTGGTAACCCTTGTTAATTCGCTTGTGAAGTATCCGTTAATCTACGTAATAGATTGCCATCGCCTTGTTACTTCGCCTGTGAAGTATCCGCTAATCTGCATAACAGATTGCTATCTTCGCTACTACTGCAACACTTGTCATAATTCGGTCCTCAGGCTAAATTAGTACTTCGAATCTTATCTGTTGCAGGTTACCTATGTTTGGAGCTACTTTGTGGGACGTGTCCGGAGCTGAGAGATCGGTTTCGGAGGTTGCCAGAACACCCTTCGGCGAGACTTTTGCTTCGACAGCACACTTCGCCAGCACACTTCGTCACGATAGGCTTCGCCACGCTCACACCCCGCTCTGGATGAAGTCATGCTCACGCATCGCGATCGAGCCATTACTCTGTATCTTACTGTATCGGAGACTTCACGCCAGACCCCGCTGTTCGGAGGTTATTGTCGCGTCTAGATCTGTTCGGAGTTCATCGTCGACCAGATCAGTTCGAACGCCGAAGGTACCCTTTGGCAGGACAGTTCGCATCAGACACCGAAGGTATACTTCGGTGACCCCCTTCACACCATACTTCGAAGCAGACGGGCTCTGACCAGTTTGCTGATTTATTCTGTTTGATATATATTTCTTTCGGCTAATTGAATTATTTTGTGTGACCTGATTGCCTGGCAACTCCACCCCCTTACCACGGCTAAGAGTAGTCGGAACGCGACGTCGATGTTGTGTTACACTTAGGCTTGTCCCTAAGTATTCGCACACTTTTGGATCGTCGAACTGACCCAAGTGCGGGGGCACGTTTTCGTGTCAACAGGTTGCCACAACACTCAATCGACACGTGTATGTTTATAGTGCGGGGGCTTGCTTGGGGCCATGCGGTTCGAGGTTCCAAACTTGACACATCACATTTATTTGAAAGCAAGTAAACAAACACAAGTCCAGGCTGGGGAAACCAGCAGACACATTGAACCGCACACCAAACCAAAACGCACTACTGGTCCAAACCCAAAAGAAAGATATGGTTTGGAGCTTCTTCTTCCTCGGCACAGACCCAACCTATTTCTAGTTAAACAGATGAAAAGCCTTAACTTGCCAATCCTCAACCAACTCGGCATCATCCGGCAATCTAAACTACTCTCCATGTTCCTGAACAAGAAAATACATGCGGCGGTGATAGTGAGAACAACTTATCATACATGCAGCAATGTAAAAAATATCGTTCAATGATTGAATTGGCTGATAAAAATATAAAATTTGCATAAAAAGAGGATCTTGCCTCCTGCTTCCTCTTGCTGCCGCATTGCTCTGCATGCTTCCCTTTTCCACTGCTAGCCTCGGCATGTTTCCCTCTGCCACCGGTTGCCTCATTATTCTTCCATCTGCCAGCACTTACCCTAACTGGTTGCGGCGATCGCGAGTCGTCCTCTGAGTCGAAGTCCAATATGAGAATCACTTTCTTTGCCAAGCAACTGCAAACTATACCATGTACCTTAAGTTTACCGCATTTGCAAACCTCACACACACCACTTGATGTAGAGTCTGAGGATCCACTGTTTGGTTCAATCTTAGGAGGAGCCATCCTGAACCGGCGATGAGGGCGCTATCATCGAGGTTGGGGGTCGACGATGAGGCAGGGTGGAGGGCGCTGTCATCGAGGTTGGGGGTCGGGAATGGATAGTGGGAAATTTGTGCACAACATATATACTTTGGTTAATTAATCTCGTGAATGGCTCATGTATATATGTATATATAGCATCTGCAATTTTTTTGTCACATTGATTCGGTTTTTATAGTACATTAAAAAACATTATTGTTATAGTGCATTCTACTAGTAATATTGTACTAAATTATATTACAATGCATAAATTAATATAACAATCATAAATCATTTTAACCCTAAGCTCGGATAAAATAAGAGCAAAGGTTAATAATCATTTACTGACTGGCGGCGACGGGCGGCGAGGATGGGCTCTGGGGATGGCGCCAACGGGCTCCGAGTACGGCGGCGACGGGCGGAGGGCGGCGGCGACATGGTCTGGGACGGCGGCGATGGGCGGAGGGGGGTGACACAGGAGTTTAGGGTTTAGAAATGAAACTAGGTTTTCAGACGGCGGGAGTGGAAAGTATATATAGGTGTATTAGCAGTGGTGGGCATGTTGACGTCATCCTGCCCGCTACTGCTATTTTCTATTATTAGTGGCGGGTGATGATGTCACCAGCCAGCCACTACTAATCCGACCGTGGCTACTGCTATTTTCTCTTATTAGTGGTGGGCCGCTGACGTCTGAGAAACCATGTTGAAGAATATAGTTTTGATATTCCAGATGTGATGAGTGATTGTCAACGGAAGTCAATGGAAGGGAGAGATGAAGACCTGCCGAGTCTGAGGCGCATGTGACTCATGTGACTCAGGTACACGGGCAGTGAGCGACGGCCGGGCAGAGGAGCCGCGGAGTCGGGCTGGCCCAATCCGGGTACATGGCTAGGAGTGGCAGATGATCCACTGGTCTGTTGACTAGGTTTGACTCAGGTACACGGGCGGCGAGCGATTGCCGGGCTGAGGAACCTGCGGGGTCGGGTTGGCCCAATCCGGGTACCCGGTGCGAAGACGATGGACGCTTTGTCAGTTTCGGCGTAAAACTGACAATCTATGTTTAATTCGTTTTTAGGATATTAATATTTAGTTTTTAAGTTTATAATATTTTTATTTAAGTCAGGTAATTTTTCTAAGAATATTTTAGTAATTTTTGGAATTTATTTTAGAGTCAGTTTATTTTACCCGAGGGTAAAGTAGTCTTTTCATGTATTAGGATTTGCCTATAAATAGGCCCCTATCCCCTTGGGGATAGATGACTGTTATTCTATTTTTTTCAGATCAATCTACAGTCTATGAGTTTTGTTCGGCAGAAAGTTTTTTTGGAACTCCAATTTTTTCTTTCGTCGGATTTGTCTCCACGGCGACGTTTTTCCCACGAAGAAGCAGAAACGCCCCGTTTTCACAACATGGCGTGGCACGCCAGCCACTAGCATCTTCTTGTGCTCACTAGACATGCGCGTGGGGCCCACATACAGGGCACGCAACTTTTTTGTGTGGAAAAGCTTGGCTGCATTTGCTTCAGGCCAAGGCCTCTGCAGGACTCGTGGGACCCGCCGTGGGCGTTTGGCCAGGAGCTGTTCGGCGGGATTCCAATTTTGTTTGGCATTTTCCAGGTGCGTACACGGTGCTGCTTCCCGTTTTTCTAAGCGACGGCTGCCAGGACTGCATCTGTGCGCCGACTGCTTTTCACGACGTGGCTAGCAACTTTTCGGCGGAAGACAGGCATGATTCCCAAGGCATGTAAGGAAGGTTATTTTGCGCAGGTAGCCGCACAGCAAACGACGAACGCAAGTTAGTTTGTTTTAAATGTCCTGTTTTTTAGTAGATCAGTTTTAGAGATAATTATCTGTTTTAATTAGCCTGAAATTAATAAATTCGTAGTAAATTTTATCTGTTAATTTTTATCTCGTATTATTTAAATATATTAGTTTAATCTGTTCATGTAAAAAGAAAACAAACATTTATTAGTTGCAGTCATTTATTTCGGTCTATTTCTGAATTAATTTTTAATGATGCATATCTTATTCATTTGATTAGTACTTTATTTCTAGACCGAAATATTATTATTTTGAGTTTTTATCTAGGTGTTTTTATTTACTACAGTAATTCTATTTAGTTTATTTTTAATATCATTTTAATTAGGACACCGGTCAATTTTTTAAGCTAGACAACGTTAATTCCTAAAACTTTCTTTGCAAATATTATTTGTCTGGTTAAGTTCTTTTGGGTGGTGGGATTAAAATATTGTTTAGCAAGAAATTTTTAGGCGCCCATTCACCCCCCCTCTGGTCGCTACTTTCGGTCCTATAACGTCACCTGACCGCCACTACTAAAAGGAATAACAGTGGGGGCTGGTGACGTCACATGACCGCCACTACTAATAGAGGTAGAGATTATATATCTAGCATATAATACACTATCTACAATGTCGAGAAACACTTTGTAGCGCAGTGGTGCGGGGGGCTCACTTGGAGCCATGCGGTTCGAGGTTTGAACCTCGATGTCGGCAGGCGGTTTGAGGTTTGAACCTTGCTGTTGGCCCCAAACAATAAAAATTTTCAAAACTTTTTATTGATGTTTAATTAAATCCTCGTTTGATCTTGAACATGTTTTAACAATAAAAATACATCATAAAAATACATGTATTAACTATAATAAACATAAATGATCTAGCCTTGCACTAATTTTCCATCGCCATCGGTGCGTAGATAAGGAATCACAGAGCCAAATGACAATTTTGCTTCAACCACATTGATCCTTGATATGTCAACAAAAAACGACACCTCATCAAACTGATTGTATTCTTCTTCGTCTTCGACTCCATCAACTCAAACAATTCTTTGTTTTCCTGGAGCAACGATGTATTTTTTCTCGTCTTTAGGATCAAGTATGTAAAATACTTGTGCCACAGATTGAGCGAGTATCCAAGGGTCATCTTTATAAGCCACCTTATTAAGGTCAACTATCGTAAACCCATAATCATCCAGCTCCATACCTTCTGGATGTCTGACCCACTAGCACTTAAATACAGGGATTTCTATAGAGTTCCCGTAGTTAAGTTCCCATATTTCTTCGATGTATCCATAGTAAGCATTCTTTTGTCTAGTGCTATTGTCTGCATCTGCTGTGACACCACTATTTTGGCGCTGACTCTTTTGATCCTTTGCTTTGGTATAGAATGTGAAACCATTGATGTCATACGCTTGCCATGTTTTAACCATGCTCAATGGACCGTAAGACAATTTATTTATCATCATCTCTTCGTCGGTTTCTCCAATCGAAAGGTTTAGATCCCGCAGCCATGATGTGAAATGAATTTTGTGTTCTTTCATAATCCATTGTTCACCGTGATCTTCATTCTTTTCACGAAGCTCTTGCAGGTGTTGTTCAACATATGGTCTCATAGTCGCCAACTGATGCATTACACTGTAATGTCATTCTCTTATTGTTTGGTAGTTATTGCCTCGTATGATTTTCTTGCCTTTAGTTCCTTTACCGGTGAGTCGTCCATGGTGCCGGGATACGGGAACTCCTATTGGTTTTCCATCTCTTATGTAATCTGCGTAGCACTCAATGACTTCCTCAGTCATGTAGCCCTCTATCATGGAACCCTCTAGATAAGCACGATTTCGTATGTAACCCTTGAAGATAACCATTAGACGCTTGTACACATACATATTGTGTAGATACGTTGGACTAAGAACAAAGATTTGGTCTGCTATATGTATCATATAGTGCTCCATAATAAAAAAATATGATGGAGGAAAGCACATCTCAAGCTGACACATAGTCTCCCTCATTTGTTTACGTAATTCATTTAACTCTTCAGTGTCGATCACCTTCTTTGATATGACGTTGAAGAAGTGACACATGCGTGTTATCACCATCTTTAGAAATGAATGTTTGATTCCTCTTACTGCGATGGCGAGGAATAGCCCAAGCATAACATTACAATCATGAGTGTTGTAGCCACTCATCCTCAAATCTACTACGGAGACAATATTCTTTATATTCGTTGAGAATCCTGTTAGAACTCTGATTCCATATAGACACCTGTAGATTGATCTTTTCTCATCAATTGTGAGGTTATAGCTAGCAACCGGAAGGAAAAATTTTCCATTGGCCCTTTCCTATGGGTGAAGCTCGGGTCTAATTCTGAGAGTTTGAAGGTCCCTTCGTACTTTGAGTCCATCTTTTGACTTGCCCGGTATGTCTAACAAAATACCGATGGTGCTTTCGAAGACATTCTTCTCAACGTGCATTGTATCAATAGCATGACCAATCTCCAACTCCTTCCAATAGGGCAAATATCTAAAGAAGATTGACTGCTTTTTAAATGGAGCGTCATTTGAATTTTTTTCAGATTTTTTCCTCTTCTTTTCGAAAACAACTTTGATATTCTTCACCATTTCGAATAGAAATTTGTCGTCTCAATGTCGTGGAGGCTATCCAAGCTCAATTGTACCGTTGAAATGGTTCCTATTTCTTCGATATTTGTGGTTTCTTTGTAAAAATCTGCGGTTTCGCATATATATCATCTTAACGAATGATGGAAGATGCACATATTCTGTCTGGTCCACACACACTATACATGTTGTTTTTCCTTTAACCTGTCTTGTTAGGAAAATACATCCTGGGTTGTCAGCTATGGTGCAAAAGATCATGGCTCTTAGATTGAAGTGCTCTTTCTTGTGCTCATCCCACACACACACACCATGTTCCCATATACGTTTCATATCATCCATCAAAGGTTCTAGAAAGATATCAATGTCATTGCTAGGTTGTTTTGGACCAGAAATTAGAGTAGTGAGCATAAAGAATTTTCTTTTATGGCACAACCATGATGGAATGTTGAACAAGCACAGAAAGACCGACGATGTACTGTGTGGGTTCCTCATCTCACCGAAGGGATTCATTCCATCCGTGCTAAGACCTATCCTGATATTTTTGGGATCCTCTGAGAAATCTGGATGGGCCAGGTCAAATGATTTCTACTGGCTAGCATCAGTAGGGTGCTAAAGTTTTCCGTCCTTCTTCCACCCAACGAAATGCCAGATTAATAGTTCAGCATCTCTGGGATTAGAGAACATACGTTTCAAGCGATCAATCACTAGTAGGTACCAGATTACTAAGGCTAGAACTTTCCTCTCCGTCTTATATCCATGCTGGTCTGCAATAACATTTTTCTACCTCTTCTGTAACCTCTTATTCTTCTTCCGGTGGTCATTGTAGTCCTCCACACAGTCATTTGCACGTTTGTATCGACTTGCATTGCACTACGGACAACTCTCTAACAATTCATACTCTTTTCGATATAGGATAAAGTGGTTCGGGCATGCATGAATCTTTTGAACGCCCAAAGTCAACGGACAAATCATCTTCTTTGCTTGGTACGTATCAGATGGCAGACTGTTGGGTTTCAGCAAAACCTTTTTAGGAGCTGTAAAAGATCTAAAAAACTAGTGTCAGACCATCCATTGCTGGCCTTCAGTTTCATAAGCTCAAGAGTTGTGTACAAAACAGTATACTGCTTATCGCAACCGTGGCGTTCCTCATAAAGAATGTTTTTCGATGCTTTGTCAAGTGCTTCAAAGTTATCGTAGCCTTTCGTTGTAGTTCTCTGCAACAACACCTCAGGCGCAACATTTCGCATCAGTTCCTCCATATCAAAGGCGCCATCATTATCATGTTGATCAACATCATGTGTTATGTCGGATGATGTATGATCACAACCTCTTCTATGTTGATGAGCATCTTGCGGCACATTAGAATCATCAGGAGGGTTTTGACCCATCTCACCATGTTTCGTCCATATATAGTAGTTCTTCACGAAACCATTTTTCAACAAGTGAAATCGTATGGTTTCACGATCTGAACACGGATACATCGCTTCATTTTTACAAACTTTACAAGGACAATATATTGCCACTTCACTCTGATAGAAAGCATATTGTGTGGCAGCTTCAGTAAATTCAGTTACTCTGTTAAAATACGCCCAAAGTTAATTTTAGTAATTTACAAATTGAAAATATATTTATTTATCTCTCATAACAACATTAATTAAAAATGCTTTAATTCAAACTATGTATTAAGTAGAAAAAAATTATTAAATAAATTAACTACATTGGTTTCTCTCTCCAAACAACATAACTCTAGATCTATAAGCATAAATCAAATTAAAAAAGAGATTAAAATGACGTAAAAATATATACAAGTGATGAATAATTGTGAGGAGGGTCGTATTTCTTCATTTGGGGGAAAGAAACACTATAAATGGAAGAATATTTGAAAATTTCTATTCATAAACCCTAAATTAGTAAAATGCTAATAACTCATTATATACATGATTAAATACAAAATAAATGTGAGATTCGGCATGGATTTACCTCCTAGAATAAAATTCTTCAAAAGAAACGAAAACAAAGCCTCCCCCTCTTTATCTAGATTTTTCTCGCCATTGTACGGACCAAATTAAATGCGAACTCCGGTAGCCTCGGGCTCGGGGAGGAAGAAGGTCCGCATTTATAGCTAGAATAGTAGTGGCGGTCGCAAGTGATGTCATCAATACATTAGTGGCGGACAGCGTAGCAGCGGCGGGCAACACCAGTGCCCTCCATTACTATTGGTAAAGTAGTAGCGGTCCGTGCTAACATCATCAGCGACTAATTCTGACAAAACTACTACAGAAAAATCTCAACAGATGACTAATTCTGAAATAGACAGAACCCAAAAATTGTATTCAAAACTCTGTCTCAAGTGCTGCTCATGTCATGATAACAGTATTCTCTATACTTTCAATTGCACTTTTTACCAAAGCAAAGTTGGAACACATATCTTGAAAGTATAACAAGACAACAAAAACTCTTCTCCCATTTAACAAGTATTCAGCAATATGTTGGATGAAAATAAGGAAAACAAAGACTATTACTACTTTTCAATTTCAGAGATCAACCATGATCAAACATTGAAATTAAACTCAAAGAGCTCTTGAACTTGTAGACTGAACAAAGCTTCAGGTAAAATACTTCAGACCATAAAGCATCTGTGAACCATCAGAAAAATAAACATCTGAGTTGTTGTAGCAAATCAAATACAGAACTAAAAACTTCAACCTATAATACAACTCCCTCTGTCTACAGAAGCTATTCTTAGCACAGAAACTTGTCTTAGACACTTAGATTATGCACCAATAAGATCAGCAAAACAGAATCAACAAGAATCAAGTTGAAAATCTCCTAGCAGTGCTGTAGCAAAACAGAAGATAAATAAGCAACAGCTTCAGCTGAAACACACAGATCAGACGACAAAAGCAACATCATATAGAAAATTTAGACGATGAATAGTAGTGCTGATTTCCAAGAAAAATGAAAAGAGGCACACCTTGTGTATTTATAGATCAGCAATTCATCTCTTGGGCAGATTCTATAGACCAATCAACCAGATGAACAGATCCTTGGAACTCAGATGCTGGCGGCCGGAGAGAAGAGAAATTCTAGAGTGATAAAGGCAGCCAACCATCAAAAAGACAGCCAACCAAGTGATAAAGGCAAAAAGTTTTGTATTATAAAGTTGCAGCCCAACCCTAGGGTATGTAGGCCTTTATATAGGCACACCCTAGGGGGATATTTTACAGAAAAACCCTTGAGTATTTTCAGAACAACATATTCTAAAAAATACCCCTATTTGACTCTAGTTAATTACAACTTGACTCAAAACTTTTAATAATTTTTAAGAACTTGAAAATTCTGAAACATACAAAAATAAACTCCTAATTATTGAATTTTAAAGACATTTAGAGATGCGATGGTTTTTAGCAAAAACCGACAAAGCCTCCCCGATCGTCGATGATCGTCGTCAGTCCACGAACTCGACTGCCAGCAAGTCTCTCCCGCTCTTGATCCCTCGAGCCGCCTTGTCACTTGTACTGGCTTCCCTTTCAGTGACTCGAATGACACCTCATCTTGATGCGTCCATCTAGGTCACTCTCAACTTCGACTGACACCCTCGACCATCTGGCATTAGACTCCCCGTCTAACCCTGATCCCTTGCCATCGGCAGTTGACGAGTATCTCAACCCTACACACACAAGACAAACACAGACACACACACACATCCAAGCATCCATACATGAACCTCATGGCAAAAACCCTCGTCAATCACTCATCATAACCTTGAACCATAGTGAAGATCCTCACTAGGTTCCTCAGTTTCGGATTCGTCCCACGACATTGTCTTTTATGCTCGCAAGTCTTCTTGAATGCAGCTGAAGACCAAATCTTGCAGAATTCAAAATAGGCATCCTTGCGGTTTGCAAACCATGGAATCCTCACATGAATAGAGATGTTAAGCTTCTGTATTATATGAAAATAAATCTCAAAAAAGGACGATTAAAAAAGTTAGAATTGTTTACCGAACGGTATTGTTCTTCAGTCAAGTATATTGTTGAAGCACCTGTCGCCTTGCTCATTCATTGCCCTAGCTTCTCCATGTAGTATGCATTGTTCCCTTGAAAGTGAGCATATGAAATTATGTCCTTCACTACCTTGTGTGCATTGTTGTTGAAGACTTGAAGGGCATGATTATGGTGATTGCCTGATTCTGTCAAGCAAAAGCGTAACTGCAATAGTCATGATTAGTAAAGTGCTGGTACTCTAAAATCTTTGGGTTAAAACTAAAAGAAGAATGAAAAACACATAACCAGAAGTCATGAGACACCACCCCCTGAGCAGTTCCGTGGAGCCCGTTAGGAGCAAACCAGTACTGGTCCCATGTCTGGCATAGAAACCGCTCATCGATCGGCATTGTCAGCACCCTTGGATAGTGCACACGACATAGGTTACCCAATATCTTGTTAACATGCCTGACCGTCGAAGTGCCGTCAAACCGAGAGTCAATCCAAGATCTATAAATACATAATAAATAAAATCAGTTTACTGAAAGAATTTTTTTGAAAAAAGCAAAACAATAGAGTATTAGACTTACCCGTCACCTACAGGTGTAATCTCGATCTTGGCTCCATCTGAAGAGACTATTGGTGGGGTGACCAGGTGGCTCGTCTTGAAAGATTGTGAGGACCCTGAAGCCTCAGCCCCCTCCTCCTGACCCACACCCTCCTGGTCATCTCCCTGCCCCTCACCCTCCGGGTCATCCCCCTCCTGCCCCCACCAACTGGGTCATCCTCATGACCCGCACTCTCCAGGTGTTCTTCCTCCTGCAAAATAGTATTAAAAAATTAGTAATAGTTTATAACTGGTATAAAAATAAATTTGAAAGTTACCTCATCATCCATTTGAAATGCAATAGACCGACCAATTAATGTCGGATCTATGCATCTCAAGAGCTACTCTTGACGACGTCTGTTTGAAGAAGAGAAACTACCCTAGAATAGGGTGTCCTCCTGAGTCGTCAGTGTACTCGCTGGAGTACTCGTCGATGTACTCGCCAAGCGAAAGAGCTTCCTCTTGACACTCTTCACCTTTTTTGACACCCTGTTCAAAACAAACACAAACGAGCATTTATTAGTACAAAAGGTTTGAACATATAAAAAACATGTAATATGAAGTATATTACATATGCATGTATGAAAACAATTACTTGCCAATTATCTTCAAAATCAGGATCAATTTGTCCTTTTCTCCCCAAAGCATGCCATGTTACTCTTTTTCTTCTTATGTTGGTGTTTCCTTTTCTCGAGAACTGCTACATCATTAGAATCGCCAAGAAAAGAATTTGCTGGCGAGTCTAGCTCTACATTAAACGAAGTCGGCAATTCATCATCTTTGTAAACCACATCAACCTCTTCAACCTCTATTTGATAAGCGCCATCGCTAGGGGTGTGTAGACGTTCCCGAGGATTCACTTTGTAGACTACCCAGCAAGCACTTAGTTTTTCACATGGGTATGACATATAATACACCTGCTCGACTTGGTGAGCAAGGACAAAATTATCGCAACCACATAATCGTTCCGCGTGTTTGACTTCAACCATCCCAAATTGGTTTTCTCGAGTACCTTGTTTGGGGTCACACCAATCACAATCGAAGAAGACTACTTTAATCTCCTTATTCCTGGCAAAATTGTACTCGATTATATTTTTGATGATTCCATAATACATAGTTTCGTGTCCTTGTCCATCAACGACCCTTGTAACAACTCCAGTATTACTTGTTGCCGCCAGAGGTCGATATGCTACAAAATAGTTGAACGGAAGCGGAAACCGTTAACATTATAGCGACCACAACTTTTGGCACTAATACTTCCGTAAGAGAGCTGTCGCAAGTCTATATGTACATTGTCAGTGAGCACGCACTGCAAATCATACGAGTTTATAAGATAATTAACCTAATAGAGTAAAATAATACGTGTCACAAAAGTTAAGGATTTACATGTTCTCTGAACCAAGTGAGGAAACTAGGACCGCCATTTACTCCTTCTCGACGCAATTTATCTAATTGCTTCTCCATTGGTTGACGACCAGACGTCAAGTATTTCGAATCAAACATACTGTCATTGTAACGAATAGGAAAACAAACGGGTATAAAATTTGGAGGTAAAATATAAAACTAAAAAGAATTTACTTACACGAAATATTGTTCCATCTCTTCTATATTTGAGTATATGTAGAGAAAGGCATATGTCCATTCTTCCTGAGTTACATAATATATCGTGGAGACACCAACAGTTATGCCCTTCCACCCAAAAATTTGGAGATCACTACAAGGATGGTCTTCATCCATATGGTACCATGTAGCAGGTGTGTTGATATTGTGATGCTCAGCGAAGTATACACTAGTGAAGTATGCTATCTCTTTCAATTTAAATTCTTCCGCGATGCAACCTTCAACTCTGGCCTTATTGCCAACCATTGCTCTAAGATTCTTTAGGAACCTTTCAATGTGATACATCCACCTATATTGCACAAGGCCACCTACCTTAGCTTCATATGGCAGATAAATCAGTAAATGTTGCATTGGATTGAAGAACCCTAGAGGGAATATTTTTTCCAATTTACATAAAAGCATTGGTATCTCTTTTTCCAACATCTCCATCATATCTTTCTTAATTTCTTTAGCACAAAGTTGTCTATAAAAATGGATTAGCTCAGCTAACGCCTTCCACACATCATCATTCAGGTACCCGCGAAACATTATAGGAAGGAGTCTTTCCATTATTATGTGGTAATCGTAACTTTTCAATCCATTTAATTTCCCTGTCTTCAAATTCACAGCTCTTCTAAATCCCACGACGTAACTATATGGGAATTTTAAAATTTTCAACCACCTCATTACTTGTTTTTTCTTTAGGTTTTAAACAAAATGGGGCACGTGGCTTGCCACCACTATTCGTCAACTCAAGGGTTGGTCGATTACGAATCTCAGCTAAATCTCTTCTCGCCTTTACATTATCTTTTGTCCTGTCTGCAAAAATCCATACATGTACTTATAATGCTTTCACCAACATTACGTTCCTGATGCATAACGTCAATGTTGTGCATCAGAATTAGTGATTTGACATACGACAATTCCCATAAGCCACATATGTGGGTCCAATTATGTTCGGTTCCGAATCCAACAAATCCATCCTCATTTTCATTAAGGACCAAATCATTCAGCATATCGGCAATTTCTCTACCATTTAAATGCCTTGGTGGTCCCTTTACAACAACATTGTCCTTCTTGAAATTGTTCCTCTGTAACCTAGATGCGTAATTCATGGGCAAAAAAGCATCTATGGCAATCAAAGTAACAAATCTTTCCCCCGAAGTTCAGAAGGAAACAATCCTGTGTCCTTCGCACATATCAGACATGTCAACCTTTCATGAGAACTCCAACCATAAAAAATACCGTATGCCGGAAAATCGTGGACCAACCACAGATACGCACCTCGAAGATTGAATTTTTGCTTTCGGTCATAGTCATATGCTTCAACTCCTTTCCACAATTGTTTCAACTCTTCAATTAAGGGCTTCAGCATCATGTTCAGGCGGGTTCCAGGATGCTCTAGACCGGGTATAATGAGACACAGGATCATAAATTCATATTTCATACAAAACGAAGGTGGAAGGTTGTATGGAATAGCAAACATAGGACAACAAGAGTACGACGACGCGGTTACAATGAAAGGCGTGAATCCATCTGTCGCCAACCCGATGCAAACATTCCTTGCATCCCTAGCAAAGTCTGCATCAAAATCATCTAGAGCCTTCCATGCCTCACCATTAGATGGGTGCACCATTAATTGATTATTCTCACGTACACCTTCTTTATGCCATCACATATGTCTAGCTGTTTTCTTTGAGAGAAACAATCGTTTCACCCAAGGTGTAAGAGGCATGTAACAAAGTTTCTTATGAGAAACCTCTGTCTTCACCTTTTCACCATCTTCGTTTACGACCTCTACGAATCTCGATTTACCACATTTTAAGCATTTCACCTCATTCCCATGTTCTTTCCAAAAAAGCATACAATTATCTTGGCACACATCAATCTTCTCATACTCCATACCGAGAGTAGAAAACATTTTCTTTGACGGGTACATGTCTTTCGACACCTTATGGTTCATAGGAAGGATATTACTGATCAGATTTAAGAGCTCCTTATAACAATTGTTGGAGAATGCAAACTTCGACTTAATGGCCGTAAGACAGGTCACGAAAGCGAGAACGCTTATGGTGGTGTGCTAATGCAACGACTCTTCTGAAGCTCAAAGGATGTCGAAAAACTTTTGAACCTCCAGTGTTGGAGAATCCTCATGGTTTGATTCAAACTCTAGCCGTATAGCATCAAACATCTCATCCATCCTATTGTCAGCAACACTATCATATTCTTCTTCCACTACTAATACCGTATTTTCACGATCTGTCTTGCCGTGAAAAGTCCAAACTTCATAACCTGGCACGAAACCATATTTGCAAATATGGAATGACAACGTCCTCTTGTCTTGCCAATGAGAATTTCTGCACTTCATGCATGGGCACCTCGCGCCAGTGTTTGTTGTCAAAGCGAATGCACGATTAACAAATTTCTCGGCGTTGATTACCCACTCCCTCGTGTGAGCTCCACTTTTCATCCAACCATTATACATCCACCGTCGGTCGTCCTCAGCCATTCTATAGGCAAAACATTCATTCAATCGAGAATGCATCATAAGTACTAGACGTTTTCTACATACCACGTCCCTATGTATATAGGAAAAGATAGATCCTAAACTCACCCAAGAGTGAGCGACATAACGTGGTATTTATGATGAGCCATGGGTCCAAACGAAATTACAGCAGCATAACCCCGCCGTTCTCCAATTGCACGCCTGATAGTAGTGCAATGGAGAACAACAAGGTTATGTCACTGAAATCTCATTCGGACTCATGACTCATCATAAATACCACGCTCTGTCACCCACTCCGAGGCTGTTAAAAAAGGGACAATTCCGGACCTACAGATCTCACACGCATGACACGTGTGAAACATGTTAGTCCAAAATGGGTGAAGCATAGGTTACGTTACACTATTTACGTTGGTGTCAAATAAAAATTACATACGAAACGAATATATATAAGAAATTATACATATATATAATATAATAATCACCGTAATGAAATCATCAAAAAACACAAATTAATACAAGAATATATTTAATAGCATATATAATAGCACATCGCATACGAAACACTTGTAAAAGCATAAAATTAATTGACTTTTGTTTGTATTAATTACTGTGTGAATGCTACTTTACTCTTGGTAATTATTGTTGCAAACCTAGAGCAATCATTGCAATCCACTATGACAAAATTCATAAATCAAAAGTGAAGAAAATTCTTAAAGAAGAAAAATTTACTTGATAGCAATGGATCGAAGGTCGGCGGGCGGGGGAGGTCGACGCGCGGTGAAGGATGGTAGGCGGCGATGGGCGGCGGCCGGCTGCACATCGCATATGAAACATATTAATACACAATCCAAACACATCCCATGTACAATGCACAATGCATATAACCACACAATCCCCTGTACAATACACTGACATTTCATAAAGTTGATGATCTCAATTAACATATCCATGAGGGTGTAATATTTTTGCATGAACATGCATGTGAGATTTCTGCCATGTAGTCTAAACTTTATGAACATCTTTTTATGCTCTTTATTTCTGTGCATGAATTGAACAATGCTATATGTGTTATCTAACTTATCTATGTTTCTTTGTGCAGCAATGTCGCCGCCTAGGAATCTTTTTCACATACAACAATGTACACGAGAATCTCATAAGAAATGTACATGAGAAATTCACCATAGAGAATTAAATTTGCAAGGAGAGGATGGACAAAGTAGGCTCACTGGGACAGGTGGTGCGGGCTAGGTGGCGGCGTCTGATGGATGGCGGTGGGGCAGATGGCGGCGATGGCCGGAAGTGGGCGGTGGCTGGCGGGCGGCGGGCAGCGGGGGGCGGCCGGCGGGGCACTCGGGGCCAGCGGGGCGCTGGCAGTGGGCGGCGGCGGGAGTTGGGCGTGCGCATACAGGGACTAGGTTTCCCTGTATGCGCACGCGTGTTTGCGGATTATATACCTTAACTTCTGTCGGCCGCATTAAAGCTGATGGAAGTTATTTTTCACGCTCACCTGAAACAACCATGGGAGCAAACTCAGATTTTGGCATCATCATTTGTTGATCATAATTTGGAATCATATTGGAATATGCACAACTCACCAAATCATTTTTAATGGTGGCGATGTTAGCTGCAATTTTTCTTTCCCTTCTTGAAACTCTTCAAAAGGTCTGTATTGATTGTCCCCTCATCTATCAATTTCTGGATGATATTTTTTTACCACAAAACAATCTTTTAGTGTATGACCCAATACGCGGTGGTAATGGCAGAAATTTGGTTCATTGAACTTAGAGGCCTCTTCTGGTCTTTTTGACCTTGGAAGCTCTATAAGGTCCAACTCTTGCAAATCAACAAAAAGATTTGGCACCTCTTCTATAGGGAAGGAGTATTCTTTACTCTCGCGCTCACTAAGAGTTGGCCTTCTGACAGCTTGAGGTCCTTTTAGTTCTTTGTTCCTTGGAGCTGATCTATCTATTTGCAACGATGGGTTTACCGCCATTGCTTCCATAGACTGAACCTGCTTTGGCTTGAATGGAACTTTATCTCTTGGAACATTCTTATCTATTGTCTTTACAATTGTCTTTGAATGACGAGCTACATATTGAGCATAATTTTCAATGTTAGTTGCCTTGGGCGCCAACTCTTCAAAAGTTATGGGACATACACCTTGAAAATAAACAACCATATCAGGCCATAGGTTGTTCATACACATCCGTACGGTCTCATGTTCTATAATGGGCTGAGGACAGTGCAAACTAAGGTTCCTCCAGCTATTTATGAAGTCAGGAGCCTTTTCATTTGCCCCTGCTCTTTTTGTGTTAGATTTGTGATGCCAACGGTTCTTTGTGTGCTGTAAAAATGCTCGACAAAATCATCTTGCATATGTTCCCAAGTTTTCATAGATCTTGGTGGCAACTTGCTATACCAAGTGAAGGCAGGTCCCTACAGTGTTTGTACAAACTGTCGAAGGAGGAGAGCTCCATTGTGAGTTGTATCTTGGCAAGCTGCCAGAAAATGATCTATGTGCTCACGCGACGACCCAATTCCATTAAACTTACTAAACTGTGGCTGTCGATAGTTGCTCGGAAAAGGCACCATATCAACATCCGGAGGGTATGGTTTAACATACCCCCGGCACATAGAGTGGTGTGATTGCATATATTGTGCCTTAACCCCTTTAGTGATCATCCGCTAAATAGCTTCCAAGCTAACACCGGACATCACTTTGTGGTCTTCTTGGATGGTAGAGGCTTGTCCCTTATTTTTTAGCCCCGCACCATTTGCTACTTGTGCCGAAGAGCAGCCAACTCATCTTCTTTTTGTTGCAATAATGTTGTGAGCTGAGCTAGCCGTTCTTCTACCAATAGGGTCTCATTCGTTGCTAGAACTTGCTCAACACACGATTATTGAGGTCTACGAGAATTTGGCTCGATAGACTCTACAGCCTTCAGTGCATTATCTTCAAGATAAGTTGCATCATCATACAAGGGATTATGAGACTCTGAATAACTTGAGTCATGGGACTTTGTAAGACTCCGAGTTACAGGACGATGACATATTACACCATTTTTTCTAGCTTTCTTTCTTTTGAAATGCATCGAGGCAGACAATGCTTCACTTGTGATGTCCCCTGTTTCTCTGACCTCAACCGGCATTGATGAAAATACCTCAAATAATTTATTCAAAGCCTTTTTTCTAGTCGGCCATGGAGATAATGTTGTTGTTGTTGTGTTTTTGGATGTGCTTGGCACCCTCTTCTTTATTGTCACCCTCTGGTCATGACTAGGAAGCTTGCTTGATGTAGACTTGCCGCCAAGGGTCTTTCTCAATGAACTCTTGGCATTCTGGCCAATTGGCCAATGCCTCAGCTCATCTCATGATGGCACCACCCACACTATTTTTAGAGGTGGAAGCACCTTACAGAAATTCTCTCAACGTTTGGTAGATACTTCTTTCTAGAAATGCATTCGAAGCATCAATCCTTCCTTCTTGAATTCTTGGATGATTCCACCTTGTTCTATTTTATATTGTATGGGCCAACTTCTTGCGCTGGCGAGTTGTCTCCCTAGTTTCAATTGCCATAGGGAAATTAATCCAAGCTTGGCGAGTATTACGTCTTCGCCGACAGTGTCGAGACGGCGAGAATGACCCTTCAAAGGAAGGAAATTGTATTGGTGATAGTGATGACTCTGGATCAGAAGGCACCGCCGTTGGATCTATATAGCCCAATTTAACCTCTTTGGCCATGGGATAAACCCCTTGCCATTGGAGTGTGCTTCTTTTTTGATTTGCGTCGTGCCCTACTAGATTTATTGACTAGCGTGGGGATGAACTCTGGCGCATCAGCTTGACGTTGGCTTGTTGTCTTGTATGTTATGTCATGAGATGGTCAAGCTTCTTGCACCATCGTGTTGCTCTTGACTTTGTTTAAGGGCTATTGGTGGTGAGTTTCATCCACCATCACAACCTCGCCTTTATCAAGTGGCTGCAGACGCTGAGTTTGATTCAGCATAACCTTTGTAGATGATGATGTTGCCACTATGGGCTTCGATGGTGTAACCACCATTGGAGCTTCATTATGTTTTGTCATTGCAGCCTCTTTTTCGGCTACATGAACCAATGGAGAACTTGCCATTGGGTTAGTTGGCTTCACTTTTGACGGACGTGTCTTCTTTTCATGAATAGGCTACTCGCCAAGTGTTGTGTAACAAAACCTTGGTGAGGGCTTGTGGATCACCGCCTTTCCACGTGTGCTCCTAGTAAACCCAGGAGGTAGCACGTCTGAGGAAGCCGCTTCATGAACAATGATGACAAACTCTTGTGAGGAGGCCGCACGTGCCTTCACAGCTGCCCTTTGCCTTCTCTTAGCAGACTTGGATATGACACGGACAAACTCATCATGTTGCTTGGAGTCCACTTCTTGGTCCTAGCCTACTGTGGTGGGTGATGCAGCAGTTGTCTCAAGTGAACTACTGCTGTTGGCCGCTTGGAAGGGACCGATAGGGACATCCACCCAAAACAAACCAAAGCACAGCGTAATGAAAGGTTGAACTCGCCCCGCCATCCTTGTCATAAAGAAAACTATATGTCAGTTTTCTTATGCACAAATTATATTTGGCCAAAAAACAAAATGCAGTATGAAATATTCAACATGTATGAACACATTTCTTTGTCGTATCATGTCCATCGAGAATATATTTTGCTTGCGTATATTTTTTGTTGTAATTTATGTCGGAACTCAAAGATGAGGGGAGAAGTATGTCCCACCGGGCGTGCCAGAATCTGATGACGGGGAAAACAGGACCCCTTTAAAAATAAGTATGCGGTAAGGGCCTTATCCACAAATCGTTAGATACAAGTTAGTTTGATTTAAATGCAAAAAATGAAATATCAGACATTGTGAATCCATTACTTCTAGAATTAATACATTTACATAATAATCCTGTTAATTACATCTTCGTAGAGAAAACCCCCGATTAAGAGTTCCAAAAAAATTACAATACATGCCGCTATGAAGCTAAAAAGAATTGAAAATAAAATTCTATCATAGCTACGAAATTGTTGAAGAAGTGTCTTGAATTTTCTCCACATGTTTTTTTGGTTTAAGCACATGTAGAACATAAGTGCTTGCAATGGTTTGTTTTCTATCTGTATTACTACTTTCATGGTGTAGTGCCATGAGGCTCAATCCAATAAGTGCTTGTCTTGGTATCCGAACTATAACTTAGTCCGACTTTGTATTTTTTTATTTTGACCATGCCTTGAATATTAAGGGTAAATTATTTATGCTATTATTGCATGAGTTGTTTATGCACATGTATGCAATTTGCTCTACCTACATGTGTATGTGAGAAGCGCAAATATATTATCATTTAATTTTGACCGAACCTATGCATGTAATGTGATTATGAATCATTTCTGTAGGTATTCATGACTTTATATTTACATCCTGAAACCTATATGAAGAACATATGGTACCACATGACTCGTATAAGTGTTGAATGTGTACATTCATGTTTTAATTTTGTCCATCATTGCACATGTATTTGTGCGAGTACTTGTTTGACTTATGGTCACTTCTTTTATGATGTTAATTGTATGCTTAATATGTTTGCACACCCATAATTTGTATCCTTTGTAGAGTACCAAACAAAGAATGTGAGTAAAACTCTCGCCTATGTTTGTATCGACTAACAGGACCAAAACAGTGAGAGTAATGGCATCATGAATGTAATCTTGCATTCTTTATACATTGTTTGTAAAAAATATTTTATGAACTCGAACTCATTTAGCCGAGTATGTTCTTAGGCTCGTACCAACAGGTCGAACCTAAGCATTGTAAAATATGTGTTCTTGGACTTTTACCAACAGGCCGAGTCCAAGACTATAAAATGCATTTCTTAGACTCGTATCAATAGGCCGAGTCTAATACTATGAAATGCATTTCTTAGACTCGTACCAATAGGCTGAGCCTAAGCATTATGAAACATGTATGCTTGGACTTGTACCAACAGGCCGAGTCCAAGGATTATGTGTGCATGTATGTTCTTGAACTTGTACCAACAGGCCGAGTTCAAGACTATGAGATATGCATTCTTGGACTTGTACCAACAGGCCGAGTCCAATGATTATGTGTGTATGTTTGTTCTTGAACTTGTACTAACAAGCCGAGTTTAAGACTATGAATGATGTGTTCTTGGACTTGTACCAACAGGCCAAGCCCAAGAATTATGAATGGTATGCATCTCCTTGGACTCGTACCAACAAGCCGAGTCCAAGAATTATGAATGATATGCATCTCCTTGGATCTGCACTCCTAGGGTTATGTATGTATGTTTGTTCTTGAACTTATACAAACAGGTCGAGTTCAAGACTATGAATGATATGTGTTCTTGGACTTGTACCAACAGGCCAAGTCCAAGACTATGAATGATATGCATCTTCTTAGACTTGTACCAATAGGTCGAATCCAAGGATTATGTGTGTATGTTTGTTCTTGAACTTGTACCAACAAGCTGAATTTAAGACAATGAATGATGCGTTCTTGGACTTGTACCAATAGGCCGAGTCCAAGAATTATGAATGGTATGCATCTCCTTGGACTCGTACCAACAAGATGAGTCCAAGAATTATGAATGATATGCATCTCCTTGGACTTGTACCAATAGGCCGAGTCCAAGGGTTATGTATGTATGTTTGTTTTTGAACTTATACAAACAAGCTGAGTTAAAGACTATGAATGATATGCGTTCTTGGACTTGTACCAACAGGCCGAGTCCAAGACTATGAATGATATGTATGTTCTTAGACTTGTACCAATAGGCCGAGTCCAAGGATTATTTGTGTATGTTTGTTCTTGAACTTGTACCAACTGGCCGAGTTCAAGACTATGAATGATGCATTCTTGGACTTGTACCAATAGACTGAGTCCAAGAATTATGAATAGTATGCATCTCCTTGGACTCGTACCAATAAGCTGAGTCCAAGAATTATGAATGGTATGCATTTCCTTGGACTTGTACCAACAGGCCGAGTCCAAGGGTTATGTATATAGGTTTGTTCTTGAACTTGTACTAACAGGCTGAGTTCAAGACTATGAATGATATGCGTTCTTAGACTTGTACCAACAGGCTGAGTTCAAGACTATGAATGATATGCATCTTCTTAGACTTGTACCAACAGGCCGCGTCCAAAGATTATGTATATATGTTCTTGAATTTGTACCAACATGCCGAGTTCAAAATTATGAGATATGCAATCTTAGACTTGTACCAATAGGCCGAGTCCAAGAATATGAGATGCATTTCTTAGACTCGTAGCAATAGGCCGAGTCCAAGATTATGAGATACATTCAATTTAAGAAAGATAAAGATGAACAAACAAACACCATGTTTATACCATGGCAACACCTTCCTCCTCTTGTGAGAAGAGTAGCAGGCTGAGTCTCCCTTCACCTTGCTTCTTCCTGCGTGCCTGCTCCCTTCCATTCTGCGTGCGCATGTTTACTACAATCAGAACCTCTCCGCAGCAGCGCACTCACTACCCGCAGAGCTCCCTCTCCTCTCCGCAGCGGCGTGTGCTCACCCAAACATCCAACCCCTTTCTCTGCTACCGTATCGCTCTATTTATAGATGAGGCAGGATATGGATCCCCGTGCGTGCGCGACAACGTGAGTTGCTGCAACTGCGCATGAAGGGAGATCGTGCTAGACATGGGTACTAGACATGCGTGAGACTGGGAGAAAGACGTGGCTGCATACTGGGTCTTCTCGCGAAATGGAAGCCTTGGGCATGTAGTCGCCTCCTGTGTGGACGGTGTATGTGCAGCAAATTCATATGCATGCTTCTTTTTCCTTTTGATTAATTAGAATAAAACTAATTAATGTAATTAGTAAACAATAATTAAACATGGAAGAGTGCGTCTCTTGCGCATGCACGCCTTCCTTTATTTCCTTTTCTTTTATTGATCGTTAGCAAAAATCTGCATGCAAACTCCGATTCTTTTGTTTATCTTGAAGGGAAAAGGCCGCGACCATTTTTGTGCATGCAAAATATACATAGTTCCTCCCTTTTTTCTGACTTGACCATAGGACTCATGCATTTTCTCTTAAATTATTATATATGCACGACTAACATCCGGCTATGGGAAACATATATAATTAATTTTATTTGTAGACTTACAAATTATCTATCATTATATATTTTTTATTTTAAAGATGTGTATTATAGTTGACTGTATGATTGTCACGCCACAATATTTTTTTCTTTAAAATATTATAGAGGTCTCTCTATTGATGAATATTTGAAATATTTTACGTCGTCTCACACATATCTATATCTATACATATATATCATTGCATATGTGTGTTCTTTTTTTGACATGTGTATATGGTGTCATACTCATAAATATTATGCTTTTATTGTTGCATATATTTTTTAATGAGATTTTCCTTTTCATTATCCCATGGCTATTAATTATATTATATTGTATTAAGATCCAAAATTTATGTCTACAGAGCTTGCTTTCATTGTTAGGAAGTTCACCTGTTTCTACAATGACAGACGGGATCAGCGGAGAGGTGGGACTATTGGGTGTTTTGAGTGTGGTGACACTTCTTACATTATGGACGACTTCCCTAGGCTTAGGAAGAGAGAGGAGAGTACCCACAAACACCTACAGAGAGAAAACAAACCCTTTTCTAAGGGTAAGCGTGACAAGGTGGCCAATAGGGCAGCCAAAGCCACTTCCAGAGCTTTCATGGCGGCCCTTAGTGACATCGACACATCGTCGAGTGTGGAGCCTAGCTCTGATGAGGAGGAGCCTCCTAAGAAGGAGAAGAATAATGTGAAAGGTTTCACCGGCCTTTGTTTCATGGCCGACACCATTCACAGCGACAATGAGCTAGACTCATATGAGGTAACTCTATCCTATGACTAACTATCCATCAAAGTAGATGAACTGAATGATACCTTGGTTAGACAGGATAGATTACTTGTCAAAGCTATTCGTGAACTAAAATAACTTAGACTTAGACATGAATCTACATGAACTGAACTTGCCATGCTTAGATTTAAGTCTAATGATGCTGAATATGAGTCTTGTCTTGTTATCATGAGTGAGCTTGCCCAATTTCTCTCTGTGCACGCTCAAGCTATCAATAAGCTTGATATTGCAGAGAGGCAGCTTGTTGAGGTGGAGTCTAGACCTATTACTTCTTATGCATGTTTGAATCGTCCTTTACTTATTGAAAGCATTAATTTGAGGGACAAGCATGTTGATGAGTTAGAGGCTAGATTGAAGAGTGCTAAGAGTTCTAAGGAAGTGCATCATGCTTGTTCCACCTACATCACCCTTAAGGACTAACTCAGCTTTGCTAGAGGGCAAGTTGAAAAACTCATGGTTGAAAATGATTACCTTCTATCTGTGGTGGATAAATGTACTGAAGGGAAGGGTAGGATGAATTTACTCTTGTCCAAGACCAAGATGTGTGCTGATAGGGCAGGGTTATCTTTAGGTTGGGTTTTGAGAGAACCACTTCAAACACTCTGAGCAAAACGGTGTTTTCTCCACCCACTACCCTCGAGGAAGATAGAGCCTAGTTAGACAATCCATAAAAAGCCA
This sequence comes from Zizania palustris, assembly GCA_019279435.1. Classification (NCBI taxonomy): domain Eukaryota; kingdom Viridiplantae; phylum Streptophyta; class Magnoliopsida; order Poales; family Poaceae; genus Zizania; species Zizania palustris. The sequence continues at coordinate 65,580,594 of JAAALK010000287.1, read as the reverse complement.
AGAAAACCATTCAACCTACCAAGAAAACTCCACCTCCACCAAAGAAAACCCCTCAGCAGAAACCCAAGGAACATGTGAGGATTGCTCCCAAGACCTATGCTCCTACTGATAAGATAGTTTTTCATTTCTCATATTGTCAGCAGATGGGTCATTTGGTTTGTTTCTGTTTTTGTCGCATCAAGAATGAGCAACGCTCTTAGGAGATGAGTTTTCGGGACATATATTACCCACCTTAGCTATGCACGAGTTTGTGTCTCGCTCTCATCCTATGTATGTCGAGGCTCCCCATGTTCCCATGAGAGGTTTTGCCCATCGTGGTATATACCATGTTTCATATGGTGCTATACCATGTGTGAGTGGCTTTGTTCCTTGACAGGTTGGGAGACCTCATCGTTTTACTAGTTCTCATGTTGTAGGTAGACCTCACACTTTTCATCATGTTTCATATCATGTGCGTAGACAGTCTACTACTACTTTGCATGCTACTCGAGTCTCTCATTGTTGGATACCTCGTCAGTTTTTCACTCACCCCAGTACTGAGCGATTGAGATTTTATCATTTTGTGTAGGCAGCAAACGGAGGCCTAGAGAACAAGTAGATTATGGATTCCGGTTATTCACGCCATATGACTAGGAACACATCTATGTTCTCCAACCTCACCTCAACAAAGCAAAAGGAGTACATCACCTTCGGGAATAACCGAAGAAGTAGAGTGAAAGATAAAGGTGTGGTAAGAATCAACGATAACTTCACTCTCAAATATGTTGCTTTGGTTGAACATTTGGGGAACAACTTGCTTTCTATATCTTAGTTGCTTGATGAGGGCTTGGAAGTGCGTTTCAAACGCGATACTTATCAAGTAGTCAATTCTGATGACGTTTTGATTTGAAAGATTCTGAGAATCAAGAGGATTTTTGGAGCCGACTTTTCTAGGTCGATTGGTTCTTCTCATTGCTTAGTTGCACAACCATCTTCTAAGATCTAGATGTGGTATAGGAGACTAGGGCATATGATCTTTGATTTGCTTGCTCGATTGAGTGCCCTAGGTCTGATCAGAGGATTGCACAAGCTCAAATTTGAGAAGATCTTAGTTTGTGCTCCTTATCGACATGGAAAGATGATTGTCGCCTAGCATACACCAGTTAACATGGTGATGACCGAACAACCCGGTGAACTTCTCCATATGGACACTATAGGTCCTTCTCGGGTTAGTTTTTTAGGCGGCAAATGGTATGTCCTTGTAGTGGTGGATGACTTTTCCCATTATTCTTGGGTCTTCTTTCTATCAAGTAAGGATGAAGTGTTTTTACACTTTCGGAGCTTAGCTTTGAGGCTTTTTACTGAACTCCCAAATGCATTAAAATTCGTTCGAAGTGATAATGGCTTCGAGTTCAAGAACAATATCTTTGTTGACTTTTGCATGGAGCATAGCATAGAACACCAATTCTCTGTTCCGCGGGTTACTCAACAGAATGGAGTTGTTGAGAGGAAAAACCACACTTTGGTTGAGATGGCTAGGACAATGTTCGATGAGCACAGGAGTCCTAGAATGTTTTGGGCTGAGGCCATAAACACAACATGTTACATCTCAAACCGAATTTCCATACACTCAATTTTGAACTTAACATCTTATGAATTGTGTTTTGGGAGAAAGCCCAAGGTTACTCATCTTCGAGTATTTGGTTGTCGGTGCTTTATCCTTAAACATGGAAATTTAGACAAATTTGAGTCATGTTATTCTGATGGGATCTTTCATGGCTATACCACGCATGGTCATTCATATCGAGTTTTCAATTTAGATAGTAACACAGTCATCGAGTCATGTGATGTGACCTTTGATGAATCAACTCCTCATGTTAGTTCTTCTTTTGAGCTTGCTAGTGAAAAGGATATGGAGGAGACCATTTTTAAAGAAGAAGATCCTGAAGTCTTCGAGGACGAACTCCTACTTCTCTTGACATCGACCCCAAAAGCGGACCCAGATTCGACCACTTCGGCAAGAGGCCCCGAAGCAACCACCTCGTCATCGGCCATATTTGACCATTCCCTAGTGAGAATTGAGGGGAGACTGCATCCCAACCTGAGGCTCCGCATCACATCCAAAGGATGCATCCCCTAGAGCAGATTATCGGGGAGCTTGATCAAAGGGTAACACGTTCTCACACTCATTTTATTGATTATGCTTTTGTTGCTTCTTTTGAGCCATTAGATGTGAGTCATGCTTTATCTGATTCTTGTTGGATCAATGCCATGCATGGAGAACTTGAAAATTTTGAGAGAAATCAAGTATGTACACTTATTGATCCCCCTCCTAATGTTCATTTTGTTGGAACTAAATGGATTTTCAAAAACAAACAAGGGGAGGATGGGTCTATTGTTAGAAATAAATCTAGACTTATAGCTCAGGGTTTTTCACAAATTGAAGGGATTGTTTTTGGTGAAACTTTTGCACCTCTTGCACGTCTTGAGGCCATTATGATTTTTCTTGCATTTGCTACATCCCGTGGTTTCAAACTTTATCAAATGGATGTCAAAAGTGCTTTTCTTAATGGTTTTATAGGCGAACACGTTTTTGTAAAATAACCCCCTAATTTTGAAAACCCCAAATACCCCCATAGAGTAATTAAACTTCATAAAGCTCTTTATGGAGTCGAGCAGGCCCCTTGGGCATGGTATAACAGTTGATGGGATCAATTGATAAAACTCTTTTCACTCTCAAGCATGGCAAAGATTTCCTCTTAGTTCAGAATTACGTTGACGATATCATCTTTGGTGGCTCTTCTGATTCTTTAGTTGTAGAGTTTGAAGATACCATGAGCAGGGAGTTTGAGATGTCCATGATGGGTGAACTCACATTTTTCCTTGGTTTGCAAATCAAGCAAAGCAAACAAGGGCCCTTCATTCATCAGACGAAGTACACCAAGGACATGCTTAAGAAATTTGACATGGCTGGTGAGAAGCACATCGCCACTCCGATGGCTACTTCGGTAGCATTGGATCCAAATGAGGACAGAGAAGAGGTAGATAAGAAGGAGTTCCAGAGAATGATCGGCTCTGTCCTTTACCCGACAGCTACGAGGCCAGACATACACTTCACAGTATGTCTGTGTGCTCGTTTTCAAGCTTCTCAAAGGGCTTCACACTGACAAGCGGTAAAGAGCATACTCAGGTATCTTAAACATACCCTTGAATTCAGCATTTGGTATTCTGCATCTTCATCATTATGTCTTAGAGGATATTCAGATGCAGATTTTTCTGGTTGTAGAATTGATAAGAAAAGTACCTCTGATACCTGTAATTTTCTAGGGTCATCCTTTGTTTGTTGGTCTTCTCACAAAAAGTCTAGCATTGTGCAGTCCACAGTCAAGGCTTAATATGTTGTTGTAGCTAGTTGTTGCGCTCAGATTTTGTGGATAGTTTCCACTTTGTGGGATTTTCGGTTGGATTATAAGAGTTTTCCACTTTATGTGGCAACACTAGTGCCATTAGTATAGAAAACAACCTAGTTCAGCATTAAGAACCAAACACATTGATGTGAGATATCACTTTCTAAGAGACCACAATGAGAAGGGTGATATTGAACATCAATATGCTGATACCCAAAACCAACTTGACAATATTTTTACCAAACCCCTTAATGATTCTAGATTTTCTTATTTGCGTGGGGAACCTTGTATTTGTCATCCTTATGGTATTTTGTGAGGGGAGCATGCTTTATTTGATCTGCATAAGCTTATGTCATATGGGTGATTGCATTTACATATTGCTACTTATGTATGCCTTTGTATAATTGTCATGATCATTTTAGCTCAGCTCTTGTTAATATGTCTATTTTCACTGTGAGCATGTTTTCACTGTGAGCATGATTTTAATTTGAAAAATTCAAAACATGATCACTACTTAGTCTGTATCTATCGTTGTGTGGGAACGGCAAGGCTACAGGGGGTACCCATAGTGTGATTTGTTGATGGTAGAGGGGAGGAGTCACAGCTATGAATTCGATGGTTACCCCAACCGAATGGGGCAGGATACAAACATAGACAACATGGGGACAAACATGTGAGAGTTTGTAGACAGGTTCGGGCCTCCCGGGGGATAATAACCCTACTCCTGTGTATGTATGGATGAATGGTAGGTGTCTGTATGAATCGATCTCTCAGTGTCGACCTAAGTGTTGTGATGTGCGTGCTAGGATACTAGGATGTGATCCCAACGTGCCCTTCTCAGGGCCTCCCCTAGCCCTTTTATATGAGAAGGACTGTGGAGTTACAAGAATAATCATGACATTGATAGCCAGCGGAAACAACTGCATAACTACGAGCATAACTGTCTCTAAATGGTGCTAATGACTGCCATATAGACATCAATATTGAGGGTAACCCTGGATCATAACCCTGATAGTACCAAGCATGTGTTGGCTGATTGCTTTAGCAATCTTTTACATACCTGGTAGCTGAAATCCTTTTATCTTGGATGCAAACATGCAACTTGAATATTTAAATGCTTTTCATGGAAATCTTGTTTAGTAAATGATGAAAATCATAATAATTGATATCCACGTATTTTGTGCTAATTTTGAAAAGATCAAGGTGGGTTTGTCTTGTCGCACTATCTCTATTCTAGACCGCTTACCATAGCACTTTGTTATGAATTAGCATATTGTAGTGTTTGCCAAAATCACCGCTTTAAGCTTTTGATGGTGTTTTCTTGTCCTAGGCTTAGCTTGATTGGTTAGCATAAGGTTGGCAAGCAAATAATCCCTAGCGCTAAAAGAAAAAGGAAACTAAAAGCATGAAAATAGTGGATATGAAGTTTGCTAAAGCTCCATGTTTTTGGATATGCTTTCCTAGGTAGCTATTTTCTAGCTTTTCCAGTTCATGTTTTTGGATATGCTAGTCTAAGTAGTGATGCTTTTATTTTGAAAAATCTAAAACTAAATTGCTTAAAATTTGAAATTTGATTTTATTGATCGGAGCTAAGCACATATATGTTGAGACTCTTATGATTGACATATTTTTGTGCTATATGTACTTGCCTTCAGTATATTTCAGAAGCATTGAATCATTTTGTTGCTCCTTGATTCTTGCATTGCCAAAGGGGGAGATAAATATAAAACAAAAGGGGATAATTCTTATTGTTGTGCTAAGGGGGAGAGAAATATAAAACAAAGGGGGATAATTCAATTTTAAACATGATATTTATCATGTCGTCGGACAGTCTGTCGTTGTATGTCATTTTTACATGTAGCAAAATGTCTGTTGGTAAATATGGTCTATCATTAAAAGTCAACTAGTTATAGACAAGTTGTCTGTTGGCAAAAGTATAGTCTGTTGGTATAAGAATTTAACGATGGGCTTTCTCCCCACACATATTTTCCTTGGCTAAAAGCCTTTGCTAACATTTTTTGAGACGTTAAAGGGTGCTTTAGCCAACAGATTTGCCGTCGACAAATCGATGTCATGGTGTATTGAGGGGGATTTGATCTTCAAAGGGAGAGAATTTGAAAAAGAAAGACTCCATTTTATATCAAGTGACATGCTTTGGCTCTTTTCTGAGTTTTATGGTCACTTGTGTGCTGGAAGTTTAAATTTTCTTGAATTTGGATTTGGGTTGTCAATGCACTCATCAAGGGGGAGAATGAGAAACCAGGTTGTTGGACCGGAAACGGCGACCAGAGGGGGGGTGAATGGGAGCTTTTAAAATTTCAAACTAAAAATAGTCTTCTGTTTTAATTCTGTCTTATGTGGAACACGCTTCGAACCCACCCTTCGAAGTTCTGGTTCGGAGGTATTTCACAGCTCCGACACCAGGCTTCGCCAGGAGCAAAAGTTCGAAGTCAAGAAGACTTCGCTCCACCCACAACACCAAAAACTCAACTCTACTAAGTCAGTGCAGGCTCCGCACACTGGGTGCCTTTGAGCAGGCTTCACACTTCACCCTTCGCAAGAGCAGACTTCCCTCTGAGGACTTCAACCAAATACTCAGTGATAGCAACTGGTGCTAGGCTTCGTACTTCAAAGGTCTAAACGCACACTTAACACACTTCGCCGAGGACTTCGACAAGGGAAGAAAACGAGCTTCGAATAGTGCTTCGCTAGTAATCAGAGAGGTCTTGCCTCTAGTTTACACAGAGCGAACAGACACTGAAAAACACACACTTCACACGAGCAGACTTCTCACACACTTCTCCAGAAGAGATCCAGTGCACAAACTCAACCCAGAAGAAGATGGTGCACAGAGAAATCAAAGCATGCAGAGCAAAGTAGGCATACAAGTTCAAATAATAAATGAAAACAGAATCAAAGTTTCATTGCTTGAACAGAGAACACAAAATGAACTCACAGACTGAATACAAGAGTATGTGGTGGCTAGCACAGGAGCTCAAAAATGGCTGCTCAAAGTGTTACCGTGACCTAGCTAGCCTCCACTATTTATAGGCACTATTTAGCCTTGTGAATAGACTACTTTACCCCTAGGGTTTACACTGTTTTTGTCTCATCAGAACAGGGGGGTACAACTGGTAGTCTACTTTATTTGGAGGCTTCTTTTGTCAGCTTCGCAGAGGAGACAACATCAGCTTTTGCAGAGCAGACATAGTCAGCCTTTGCAGTCTTGGATTCTTCTGAAGCCCCCCTTCGCACGCGAGGGGTGCGGTAGCTTCGGTGAGAAGCCTTGATACTGATGGCATTCGCTTCACTAAAGTCTACCTTCGATATAGTAACGGTTTTGAGCCGAAGCCGTCAAAGCCCTTGGGCCTTCGCACCATCACCTCTAGAGTGGACCACCACGGCTTCGCAGCTTCTCCCAGCTCAAACTCCGTCAGTCCATGTACCGAAGCCATGCATGGCCGAAGTACCTCAAGTCAGCCTCACTCCGAAGCCCCACCTTTGGAGTACTACCCTTCGAAGTCCCTCCTTTGTCTAAGGCCTCCGCATGAAGCATTCCATGAGCACTTTGTCGCAGTGTCTCTCCCCGAGCACACTTCTCGACGAACCTCACCCGGACCATGCCTTCGATGCACCTCGACTTCTGAGACCTCCACCAGGCATACCTTCGAGTGCCTCTCTCCGGAGCACACTTCGAATGCCTTGCCTCATCGCTGAGGACTTAGTCCACCAAACTTCGAAGTCACTCCATTCAGAGTACCCTTCGAAGTGCCTCGCCTCTGAGGACTTTGTCTCGGGGTACCTTCACCCAGAGCCATGCTCCGCACTCTTTGCCTTCATCTGGCGCAACTCGACCTGAGGTCCGACCTCGACCCCTCACAGCCTTCGTGACCGAGCTCCCCGCTCGCCTGGTAGCAAGCCTTCCGCTTGACCCAGGTTCACCTGCTGTGAACCATCCATCGCCTCCGAAGTCACCTGCGCACCACAAACATACATACAAGTGTATCCAGTACCCCAGACACCTCTCTGGGTAAGCATCCTTCGACACACGCTCCGGTGTACCGCCCAAAATACCGAAACCTTCGGTACAGCCCAAACATCATGTATTGTCGGACCCCTCTGACAGGCACACTCCGCTGCAACAGCTGCAGCAAACAGACCCACTGAACCCTTCGGTGAAACAACCTCCGAACCCCTTCGGAGGGACCCCTTCGAATCAGAGGATAAAATCTGTCAATCACTCATCACAGACTCCGAAACCAACCCTTGGTTTCTCACAGGTTGATATGTTCCTTGGTTTCAGTCTGTGATGAGTGATTGACAAATGATCTTATGGACGAAGGGTTCCTCTCCGAAAGGGTTTGGAGTCTTTTACCAAAGGGTTCAGTAGATGCTGGCTGCACAAGTATGCAGCGAAGTATGTCTGTCGAAGGGGTTCGGCATAATACATTTCAGAGGTTGTACCAAAGAGTTCGGTACTTTGGTGGTGCACCGAAGTGTGCACCAGAGGGTGTTTTACCCGAAGAGACCTTCGGGGTATCGGAAAAACTTTATTGCTTGGCGATGGTGTGCAGGTGACTTCGAAGGTGATAGGACGGTTAGCACTGTAGGTTACTTAAAGTCAAGCGGTGAGCTTGATGCTAGGAAATAGGGGAGCTTGGTGCCGGAGGGTCAGAGAGGCAGTGTGAAGTGAAGGTCGGTCCTCGGGTCAAGGTGCGCCAGTCGAAGGAAGGAAGTGCAGAGGGGGACTTCAGTTGAAGATACCTCGAGGCAAAGTCCTCGAAGGCGAGGCACTTCAAAAGGGTTCTATAGAACGAGACACTTCGGAGGTTTGCGGTCAAGTCCTTAGGAGTGAGGCAAGGTCGATAGGTGTGCTCTGAACGGAGACACTTGGAAGGTCACCTCAAGAATGTCTTAGAAGCCAAGGTGCGTCGATGACATGGTGCGGAGAAGGCACTTCGGGAATGTTCTCTGGGTGGAGATATTATGAGGTGTGCTTGTGGAGATGCTTTAGGTGGAGGCCTTGGACTAAGGAAGGACTATGAAAGGTGGTGAGTGAAACCCTCTAGAGGGAGGTACTTCAAAGGTGGGGCTTCGAAGTTAGGATGTCTTGACGTGATTTGGCCATGCATGGCTTCGGTACAAGGATGGGTGGTGCTCGGGCTAAGTGAAGTTACGAAGCTATGGTGTTCCACTCAGTAGGTGGTGGTGCGAAGGCGATAAGGGCTTCGATGGCTTCGGCTCAAAACTGCCACTCTGTATCGAAACAAACTTCAGAAGTAGTGAAGCACCTTCGTGTTCAAAGCCTACTAACAAAGTCACTTAAGAACTTCACAGTGTGAAGGGGGCTCTCAAGATTCCCTTCAGCAAAGTTGACACAAAAAGGAGCTTCCAATTAAGTAGAACTACCTATTTTACCCCGTGACTGCCTGTGGCAGAAAACTTGTAAACCGTAGGGGTATTATATTCACTTCGCTTGTCTGAGGTCTCCTATAAAATGAGAGGCCGGCTGAGTTCTAGGGCAACACTGTTACCTAGGTTTAGAACCTTTTGTAATCATTATCTCCTATGTCCAGCCACCACAAATTTGTACTCAGATTTGTGAGCTTTTTGTATTCCCTATTTATGCAATGAATTCTCTATTCTGTCTTTGATTCATTTATGCATGAACTTGTATCTGTGTTCTTCTCTTTGCTATGTTGATTTTTTGTAGTACACTTCATTCTGTGCAAATCAAAGTTTTCCCTTGTGTTTCTACTAACAAAGGTTGTACTAATTTCTTGCGTGCGAAGAGAGTCTGAGTGGTTTTCGAATATCTTCGCTCGGTGTGAACATGAGGTTTATCCTCGAGATTCCACTAGCGAAGTGTTTCTCTCCGTGCGAAGTCGTTTTGCCATAGTGTCTGTCGAAGCCCCTTGGGAGGCACAGTTTTGCTAGGTCCTGCCGGAGTACTGTTTCAATGCGAAGCCTGGTACTAGTTACTAGTGCGAAGCATCTAAACAAAATTCTTCGAGGGATATACTTTGAAGCCAAGTGCTGTTGTGCAGAGTCTGTCTCAAAGCACCCTCGTGTGCGGAGACGATTCTTGCTAAGCACATTGTCGAGTATTTTGAGGTGTTTGGGTGTGAGCGAAGTCTTCTGAACTTCGAACTTTTGCCTTGTGCGAAGACTATGTTCGAAGTGTAATCACTACCTCCGAACCTGACACTCTAAAGGGTGTGTTCGAAGTCTGTTTTTCAAAAGAAGAATTTTAAAGCTCGCATTCACCCCCCTTTGGTCACCTTTTTTGGTCCAACATAGAGAGCGGATTTTTATTGGCCGACTATGACTAAGGATTGTTTTAGGTATTATAGGGGATGTGAGGCATGTCAAATGTTTGGCAATATTCAGCTTCCTCCTACATCTTTGCTTAATCCTATTATCAAACCATGGTTGTTCCGATGTTGGGGCTTGGACTTCATCGACCAAATTCAGCATTCCTCTTCAAAGGGGCATCAGTTCATGTTGATGGCTACAAATTACTTCACCAAGTGGACCGAGGTCGTTCCTCTCAAGAATATGACACATATCGACATAATTGATTTCATCTAGAAGCAAAATATACATAGATTCGGTGTTCTCCAAACTCTTACTACATATCAAGGCGCTTCATTTATCTCTGAAGAGGTACATGATTTTGCCGAATCTTATGGTATAAAGTTGATAAACTCTTAACCATACTATGCTCAGACCAATGGTCAGGCCGAGTCTAGTAATAAGATTGTGATTAAGCTTATTAAGAAAAAGACTAAAGAGTTTCCTAGAATGTGGCATGAAGTGCTTTCTGAGGCGCTATGGGCATGCAAAGTAGCGAAGTACGGTGCTACCAAGGTAAGTCCATATGAGTTGGTGTATGGACAAGAAATTGTTTTACCCATAGAGGTGAATATTGGCTCTTTAAGATTGCTTAAATAAGATGGCTTATCGGTTAGTGATTACGAAGTCCTCTTGAAGGATAATGTGGAGGAAGGGACCGATAAGAGATTAAGGGCTCCAGAGGCTATAGAAAGAGACAAGTGTCTGACAAGATGCTTGAGGTGTCGTAAGGACGATATGGAGCATATCACCCTTAGCCTGTTGTGCTTTTGGCTCACTAGTATGCCAAAAGACAGGCAACATGTGTTGATAGCAAAAAATGGTATTAATGGTCAAAATTGTCAAAATATCGAAATTGATACTTTTGGCTGAAAATAGGCAATTCCTGGCATAGGCCAGTCCAACCGACCATAGTAGGTCGATTTGACTGGCCATGGTACCCCAGCCAGACCAGGCCAGTCCGAGTCTGAACCAATTTAATTGGTTTCAGGTTGTTTGATCTCTAATCAAATCTTAACGACTTGGACACGTACTTTAATCAATTTATAGTAGAATTAAAGTCCAGGAACGACAAGACCACCTGTTGGCGTAAAAGATTACGCTAACAGGTTTCTGTAGAAAAGAAACTAACAAACGAAGTGTTTGCGAAGAGAACTGTTCTAAGCCTCCGAAAGGATAACAACTTAGAATAGTTCGAATGTGTGTATTGAATAACTTGTATTCGGTCCCTATTACAGGGTGAAATGGTGGGTATTTATAGGGCCAAATATTAAGGAAAAGACCTATTTACCCCTCTATTACAACCGACATAGTGGAAACTATTCGGTACCCTTGATAGGGCTAAAATGGTAAAAGACTAATCTAATAGTATAAAAGATAAATCTTCCATCTTAGCTGGCAATAAAGATCTTGAATTGCCTTAGTTCGAAGATATACTCCGAACCAATGCCTATCTTCGTACTTCGAACTTGACTCAGGGTATCTTCGAAGATGGACGTCTGGAAACCTTCGAATCTACTATCTGCTGTCATGCTGTTGCGGTAATAACCCCGAAGATGAGATATTTTCCCCCAACAGTAGCCCCTCGAATACGCTTCTCCGTTTAACCTGTAATGTTAGGAGAGCAGTATACGGAAGGAAAAAATAACCAGACATAGGGGTTATCAAACTTCAATTCATCTCCGAAATGTACGAAGATGTAAACTCCGAATCAGCCTCAAGATAGTTACTTTCGAACTATCTTAGAACCGACTCAGGAAGTTCGAGAGCCTTTTTTAGACTTAGAGGAAATAGCCGTTAGTTTTCTGTTTCTAACGGAACCTGTAGCAAGCGCTAATCTCGGAGAAAAGTAACGGCACGAATGCGAAACGACATGGACTAACGGTAAAAAAGTAAAATCTAGGCTATAAATAGAAGGCCTAGAACTTACCCAGTTACCTTTCCACCGCTTTCTCGCAACCAGACACCTTTTGAGCCCTTTGAGTTCTTGAGCCCTAGCCTCCATTTTCCCCAAAGCAACCCAGTGACCGCAATGGTAAAGACCAAAGGTTCGGGGCCTTCAGCTTTGGCTAGGCCGCAGCTGTAGCAGCGGCGGTGGTATCGTTGGCGGCGGCACCTCCGGCACCTGCAGCGACATCCATGGCGGCAGGAGGGAGAAATCCCCAAAATGTCGATGATCAAAGTCTGTGCCCGCCATCAACAAAATACTTGGATCAATCTTTCCAATTGGGGCCTTCTACCTGCAAGAGAGAGTCATTGGCAATCGCAGCGGGAGGGAAAATTAGTAATGGAGTTATGATCCGGAAGCCAGGCAAAGAAATGATTCCATCGCCAAGACCCGGAGAAGTAGTTGTATTCGAAGCCTTCTTCGAAGCTGGCTTGGGCCTTCCTGCAGTAGACTTCTTGGCGGAGGTACTTAATCTATTCCATGTCACCCTCCCTCAGTTATCTCCGAATGCAGTAGCTAGACTGGCTATCTTCGAATGGGCCTTGAGAGCCGAAGGGTGTGAAGGAAGGGCAGAGATCTTCGCTGCATTACATAGGGCTACATGCCAACCAAAGACCTTCGTAGGCCCCGGAGGTGAAAAAGTAGTAGTATCCTTCGGTAGTATCAACTTTAGGCTTCGAGATGAATATGCCCTTCAGTTTCCTGCTAAGGCCATCAATGCAAGATGGTATACTGATTGGGTTCTGAGATGGTTTTATGCCGAAGTTGGGGCAAGCAGTCCTTTGGCTGGACCCCTTAGAGAAATCCAATTCCGGAAGGAAGCCTTAGTGCAGCCCAACGAAGGTCAACTCGAAGCCCGTCTCAACCTGCTTCAAAAGATTAGCCGAAGGTTAAGCATGCGAGACTTAGCCGAATAATTCCTCGGCCTGCAAATTTCTCCGCTGATGGCCAACTGGCCTATCGTCTTCGATGATGATTCGGAAGGCGGTCTCCGCAAGATTAACTTGACTTCGAGCCCTGCAGGTAACTTCGAAACCAACATGTATTATACATATTTACTTCGAAGAAAGACTAACTTGAATTATTTATTTTTTAGCTTCTTCAGCCCCTATTACTTCAGAGCAAATTATAAGGGCTTCGGAGAAGATTTTGGGTGCCCCAACTCCGACTGAAAAAGAATGGAGAGTTAAATTGGTCGGGAGTTGGGAGAGGTTTAACAGAGTGTGGGGAATGTTGGAGATGACTCCGCCCCCTCTGATGGACTGGGTGCCTTCGGAGAAAGGACCCAAGAAGAGGATAGCCGAAGCTGGGGCTTCGAGCTCTGCAAAGACTCCAGTGAAGAAGGTGGCTCGGAAGCCTAGAAAACCTGCATCTCCGAGCCCAAGAACCTCAACCTCCGGTTCTAAAGAATATGAAGGTAAATTATTAGTGAGGTTGATTGATGAAGATGCGGCTCAAAAAGATATTCACATTGAAGATACTGCAGGTATGCTGGAGTCTAAGGCTAACATTGAAGAAGTGAGAACTTTGGATGCTCAAGAGGAAGAGCAAATCGAAGCCCCTGCAGGTGAAGGTGAAGTTGAAGTTGCTACAACTTCAGTTGTGGATGAAGGGAGGACTGCTCACGGAGATACTTCGGTAGTTGAAGTTTTAACTTTGGATTCAAACGAAGATCTTACCTTCGATCCTCCGAGCAGTCCGATGCTTGCTCGCCCCCAAAATGTCGAAGGTAAACTTCGCATGAATTTCTTGTTCTTTTCTGCAAAATTATACAATGTATAATACCTTTGCTTTTGCAGAGCCCTCTTCCGTGGAAGAAGTGCATCGCGAAGATCCAATTCAAGGGCCTTCGACAACTTCTGAGCCTCACCCGGAGGTCGCTCAACAGGGTCCTGGAAGGGGTAAAAGGCAAATAGAACCTCTCCCCACTCAAGGATCAACTTCGTCTGAATCAATAGACGAAAGTCAATCTACTGAGGGGGGGCCATCTACTGAAGCTCCAAGGACCTCAGGAGAACGCTCCAGACCTTCGCCAAGCAGGGATGACCAAGAAGCTTCGGCAATGCTCCCTCTTTTAACTCCTTTTTTGGAGCAAAGAACCGGGCTTCGGACTCTGCTCAAACCTTTAGGTCGAGTCAGTCGCGAAGTCGGGGAGACAGAGCTGGTAGCAATTTTAAGCAGGGCGAAGAGTTCGGAGCTAAACGTTGCCATGGAACGAGCAGCCTACCAGGTACGGAACACCTTCGAACTAATAACAAATTGTACATGAATAATTTCTTACTTCAGTTTTTCTTTTCTTAGCAAGCGGTCTTGGCCCGCGCTGCAACTTTATCAGGCGAAAATGAAATTGCTCAGCTTCGGGAAGAAAATGAAGCTCTTAAGCGCAACTTGTCTTTCTCCGAAGCTAGAGTGGCTCAAATGAATAATGTGATTTCGACGGAGCGTAGGGCCATACAGGGCTTGGAGGCTGCAAATAAAGAGCTCGAAGCAGAAAGGATCGTGCTTCGGGCGGAAATCGAAAGGGTGCGGTTGGAGCATGCTAATGCTGGGTCCAAACTTGTGAGGCTCCAAGAGGAAGCTAGCCAACTCCTAAATCAGAAGAATACTTTAACTACGGAGAATGCTAGGCTTTTCGGAGTTCTAGAAGAAATGACTTCGAGCAAGGATGCATTAATTGAAGAAAAGCTTAAGTCCGAGAAGGTAGCTACGGAGGTCATAGAACAGATGCTAGGTGTTCTGGAGTACTTCGGTACTACTGGATCACTTCCTTCAGATGACAATGTCACTCTGCTGCGCCGGTTAAAAAGGATCCAAGGAGCAGCGAAGCAAATGAAGACGGCAGGCATTCGTTACGGAGAACTCTCCGGACAAGTGTCTGCCCTCGGACTACTTCGTTACTACGAGGACTTGGGCCGAACAATCACTCCGAGCGCAGAGGGCCCTATTACATTCGACGACGAGCGGCTTCTAACTCCTTCCGAAGGCGTAACTGCTGCCTGGCAGGCCTTTCAAGCTTCATGGAGAGCCGAAGGTCGCACTGCGATCAAGGCTTGGATCGATGAAGGTCAACGCCAGAAGCAAGTCCGGAACCAGGCTTCAAGCAGTCAGCCTCCTCCGAACCCGCAGGTTTAGGAATAATTTAGGATTTTTGACTATGTAAAGCTTCATGCTTGTAAACATTTATCAATGAAAATCTTGTTTGTCATATTTTTAGGCTTTGCTTCTTATGGAAGACATCGAAGTGTTAGAGCTTAATGATGAACTTCGCTCATTATGGAACACCTTCGAACTTCTAAAGACTTACAAGCGTCCTCGATTTCTAATTCCTCGAGATGACTCCGGCGTAATTGCGCCTAAAGTAATCAAAGATGTATTGTCTTATATTAAAGAGGAAGAGAAAGAGGTTAACGTAAACACCTCGTCTTCTGAAGACACTATTTGGTCTGAAGACAAAGGTGAAGCTCGAAATAAAAGATCTGAAGATCTTAGAAGCTGGGAAAGAAGCCCCGAACGGCTTTGAACTTGGGCCGAGCTTCAACAAGAACAGAAGGATTTTAGAGCTTCGAAGGGGAGGAAGAGAGTTAAACGTAAAGTTATTAGAACTTCCGATGCTGGAACTAGTCGTTCCACCCCTAGCTCTAGGGACCGAAGAGGTCTCCGATTCCTTCTTGGTATAGATACCAATTTTTCATAGTGTAATCTGTAAACACATTTATTTGAATAATGAATACCGATTTAAAATTGTCTCCATATTTACTAGCCCCTTTTGGGTATAAGCAACTTCGAAATGTATTCAAAGATGGTTATGCGCAAAGAAAAAACTTCGGAGTACAATTTTTTGGGGGTTCGGAGCCCCTCTGTCATTTGAAGATCTTTTAAAATCTTATGAAATGTCTTCGACTATTTGCAGTCGGAAGAATGGCAACTTAGTACCTTTGTTTTTTGAAAGAAATCACTTGAGATAACTTTGAAGATACCTTAGTATCTTAGATAATTTGTCACTTTGGACTGTGTTAACAGACATTCGAAGCTCATGGCTCAAATTCTGTTTTGCTTTAGCCACCTTCGGCTTATTTTTGCGATCTCTGTCGAACCAATGGTTCGGAATTTGCAATGGTCTCTTTGGACTCTTTTTACGGATGTCTACCAGCCAATGGCTTGGACTCCGTATATTTTGGCCACCTTCGGCTCTTTTTGCAGAAGTCTACCAGCCAATGGCTTGGACTTCGCAGGTTTTGGCCACCTTCGGCTCTTTTTACGGAAGTCTACCAGCCAATGGCTTGGACTCCGTAGGTTTTGGCCACCTTCGGCTCTTTTTATGGAAGTCTACCAGCCAATGGCTTGGACTCCGTAGGGTGTGGTTTTGGGCTCTTTTACGGATGCCTACAAGCCGGTGGCTTGGGCTCCGGATTATGCCAGCCCCCACGTCGAAAGCTTCGAACTTTATGGGTTCGAAGTCCAAAAATACAATCCAGCTTCATGACACTTCCCTCTCGGTCGACCCCGCGGTTCCAGTGCGTCCACTCGGAAGCTGGAAGTCTATGAGGGGAAGGCACTATCAGGATCATATGCTTTATTGATTTAGAAGATGATTACAAGCGAATTACAAGGAGCCCTTATGCGAAGTATTGCTTTAGGTGCTCCGCATGCCAAGTATGTGCTAACTCTTCACCTTCTAAATTAGCTAATTTAAATGAACCAGGGCACCCTGAACGGACAATTAGGTATGGACCTTCCCATTTATTCCCTAACTTCCCTGGTGCTATAATGCTTCGTAGAACAAGATGACCCTGTCTTAATTCATTGAGCTTAACCTTCGGGTCAAACCAAGCCTTCGTCTGCTGATGATACTTTGATAAATTTGCTACAGCTCGAAGTCTTGTTTCTTCTGATAAATCTAACGAAGCTTGTCTTTCTTCTTCAATGTCCGGTTCGGTGCTGCGAAATGATCCTCCTTTGAGCTCTGTTGGGGTCATAGCTTCATCTCCGAATAGTAGTCTGAACGGAGTAAAACCTGTGGACCTTGTTTGCATAGTCCGAATGGACCACAGAATCTTCGGAAGCTCTTCGGTCCACAGTCCCTTTGCTAATCCTACTATTCTTCGATTTAGCCCTGATAAAATATTTCCATTGGCTCGCTCTATGGCTCCATTAGACTGAGGATGCCTCACTGCAGCAAAACATAGCTGAATGCCTAGATCTTCGCAAAACTTCCTGAAGGGTTCTGCGTCGAACTGTGTTCCATTATCAACTGTGAGGTATCTAGGCACTCCGAACCGACAAATGATGTTCTTACAGAAGAATTTCTGTACATTGTTCGAAGTGATAGCTGTTAAGGGTTCTGCTTCCACCCACATAGAAAAATATTCAATAGCTACCACTGCGAACTTCAGATTTCCCTTGGCTACCGGAAAGGGACCAATTAAATCCATACCCCATCTGGCCATAGGCCATACCGGAGCAATGACTTGAAGAGCTGTTGGTGGGCGATGACTCCGTCGACCCATCCACTGGCATCCTTGACAAGTGCGGACTAAGGTCTCCGCATCAGCTGTGATTGTAGGCCAATAAAGCCCTTGGCGAAGTGTTTTTCCTGCCAAAGCTCTAGGGGCTAAATGGCTACCACAAAGGCCTTCGTGAATTTCTCGAAGAATTTCTTGGCCTTCGACTTGAGATATACATCGGAGTAGAGGGGAACATACTCCGGCCTTGTATAATATACCGTTGATTATTTGATAGTTTCTGGCTCTGAGCTTTAATCTTGACAGCTGCGGCTCTTCGGGCAAATTTGTTCCTCCCTGTAAAAGTTCCATGATCGAATTTTTCCAATCTGCACTAGGAATGCAAAGAATCTCCGCAGAGGGAATTTGTGGCACCGAAGGTATATTGAGCTCCTCATAGAAAGCTTCTTCGGGCACATCCACAGCTCCGGCTGCAGCCTTCGCTAAGATGTCCGCTTGCACGTTTTCTGCTCTTGGTATACTCCGAATGGAAATACCCTTGAAGTGTGCTTCGATTTTATGGATTTCTTCTAAGTACTTTGCAAGCTGTGGATGCCGAACTTGGAAACTTTTGTCTACGTGCCCTGCTACTATCTGAGAATCTGTCTTTATAATTATTCTTGTAGCCCCTAGAGCACGTGCTTTTCGGAGTCCCAATAAAATCCCTTCATACTCCGCTATATTATTGGTAGACTTAAAGTTGAGTCTTGCAGAGTACATTGCTCTTTGCCCTGACGGTGAAATCAACACTGCTCCAATGCCTGCTCCGGATGCTTGGAAAGCCCCATCGGAGTAAACAGTCCAAACTCCATCACTTGACTTCTCCGGAACCAAATTTGCAGCTGGAGTCCATTCTGCTACGAAGTCTGCTAGGACTTGGGATTTGATAGCTGTCCTTGCCAAGAAAGATATGCCGAAGGGTGCTAGCTCGACTGCCCACTTCCCAATCCTTCCAGTGGAATCCTTACTTCGGAGCATATCTCCTAAAGGATACGAAGTTGGTACAATTACATTGTGAGCCAAAAAATAATGTCTTAGCTTCCTCGAAGCCATTATCAGAGCATAAACGAACTTCTCAAGTTCAGAGTATCTTGTCTTCGCTCCTGATAATGCTTCGGATACAAAATAAACAGGATTTTGGACCAACTTCCCATTGAAATCCACTTCTCTGACAAGGACTGCGCTGACAGCAGAACCTGTAGCTGCAAGGTACAGGAGTAGGGTTTTGTCCGCAGTAGGCACCGTGAGTGTAGCAAGATTACTGAGATACTCTTTAATATCTTCGAAGCTTTTCTGACACTCTGGTGTCCATGCAAAATCTTCGGACCCTTTCAATGCTTTAAATATAGGCAAGCTTCTCTCCGCAGACCTTGATAAAAACCTGCCAAGTGCTGCCAGACGCCCAGTCAGCTTTTGCACTTGCTTTAAATTTTCCGGAGGAGCCATCTTTTGCAGCGCAGTTATTTGAGTAGGGCTAGCTTCAATTCCCCTGCTTGAAACTAAATACCCTAACAACTTTCCAGCCTTAGCTCCGAAGATACATTTTTCGGGGTTAAGACGGATCCCACATGCCCGAAGGCTATTGAATGTTTCTGCTAAGTCTAGGCTATGTTGGTGCTTTAAAGCACTCTTTATTACAATATCATCCATATAGGCCTCCACATTGCGACCTAATTGATGACCTAGAGCCTTAGCAACTAACCTCGAAAAAGTAGCCCCGGCATTTCTTAAGCCGAAGGGCATTCTTACATAACAGAAGACTCCCGAAGGAGTTACGAAGCTTGTCTTGATTTCATCTTCGCACTTCAACCATATTTGATGATAACCGGAATACGCGTCAAGGAAGCTTAATAACTCCGAACCTGCGGTGGAGTCAACCAATTGATCAATTCGGGGTAGGGGTCACGTGGGCATGCTTTATTCAAGGATGTGAAATCAATGCACATGCGCCACTTCCCGGAAGACTTCTTTCTGACGAAGACCGGGTTGGCTAACCATTCTGTGTGAGCCACTTCTCTGATAATCCCAGCCTTCAACAATTTCTCAACTTCGTCCTTAGCTAGAGCAGCTCTTTCTGCGGACATCTTCCGGAGTCCTTGCCGAACAGGTCGGGCCTTCGGGTTTACAAGTAAACTGTGTTCAATGATATCCCGATCGACTCCGGTGATATCTTCGTCAGACCAAGCGAAGACATCCAAATTTTCTTCCACCACCTTTTCCAAGGAGGTTGCAACTTCAGGAGGTAAATCTTTACCGAATTGAAAAGTATACTCTTTACCATCTTTAACAATGACCTTCGTTGCAATCTCTCCTTCGGGACTTGGTCTCGGAAAGGACTTCTTCGAAGCTTCGGAGGAGGCTGAAAAAATTTCTTCATTATCCTGCACACTGTTTACTTGCCTCGGATCAAGAGGGGGACCATGACCATATTCCGCCCTCTGAGCAATGGCTTGATCTCCGAAGACTGTAAGGACTCCTGCTTGTGTGGGCATCTTCATGCACAAATAATTGTGATGCGCCACAGCTCTGAACTGGTTTAGCATGCCCCTTCCGAAGATGACGTTGTAAGCATACGGGGCATCTACAACATCGAAGATTACTTCCTCAGTCCGGGCCAATAAACCTTCTCCAAAGGTAACTTCCAGGCCTATTTGGCCAAGTGCATCAAGCGGGGGTCCTGCGAAGCCTTGCAGAGGACGAGCCGCTGGAAGGAGATGCTTCCTGGAAATGCACAATTGATCGAAGGCTTGAACAAAAATGATATCTGCCGAACTACCTCCGTCAATCAACACCCTTCGAACTTCAGTGCCCGCAATATCAGCAGTGATAACCAGTGGATCTGCGTGCGGGAACTTAATACCAGCTGCATCCTCCGCAGAAAAAGATATCGGAACGTGAGACCACTCCGGCATTGCAGCTGCAGATGACGAAGTCCCAATATGACCTACTTCCCGAACGTACTCTCTTCGCTGTCTCTTGGACATGCTTCCGAGGGTACCTCCTCCGGAGATAGGGAGAACTACTCTCTTCCCTCTATCTTGCCCTTCCTCTTGCTTCGGAGGTGGCATAATATTGGCCACCGGAGGGTGTCTTGCAGCATCAAAGTTTTCTATCCGCGCCACAGCCTGGACCGGCTCAGGGCGCGTTGCAGCTGGAATTCGGTCGGTAGTACCTCGACCCGAAGTTCTCTCTAAGTACTCTCCCCTTAGGGTAAGTATAGCCTTGCAAGTATCAGTTGCATGGCTTCGATTTTCTCCATGAATGCAGCAGAAAAGGGTCTGGCCCTTGCCAGCCGTTTTCCCTGGCGGCCTCCCGCCGCTGGCCTTGTTCCCCGTAGACTGTGGAGCTCTTGGTGCAAACTTCTGTGGGGGTGCAATATTCATGACTTCAGAACGAGGGTGCTTTTGCCCTCTTCTCCGGTTATGTTGCACTTCGAAGACTGGTTCCTGCGGCTGTGCCGAAGTTTTCACTTCTACTTTGACTTCTTGCAATATGGACGAAGTAGCAGCAGTCCTCCGAAGCCAACCCTCTTCTGACCTCGCATACTCCTCGAAGTATGACATCAACTGAGAGACCGAGGAGATGCTTTTCCGATGAAGCTTATCCAGAAGGCCTTGATGACTGACGCCTTCCCGAGCTGCATCAACTACTGAAGATGCAGACAACCCCCGAATTTGCGACTTCGTATGAGCGAAGCGCTTAAAGTACTGCCTCAATGTTTCTCCGGGGATCTGTTTCACCTGGAAAAGGCTTCCTGTTGACATAGGAGGCACGAAGGTGCCCTGAAAATTGCTTATAAACTTCTTCTTCAGCTGCGACCATGAATTAATTGATCCTGGCTTCAAGGACCAGAACCACCTTAATGCCCCTCCCTGAAGAGCTAAAGGGAAGCACTTCACCATGGTGTCTCGAACTCCTCCGCTAGCTTCAATTGCTAGGGCATAAGAACGAACGAACTCTCCGGGATCTTTATCTCCGGCATACTTACAGAGCTTCGAAGTTTTAAACTTTGGATCAAAGCGAACCTTCTGGAGCTCAGGATGCAGCGGAGATTCATTATCGAAGGAGGCGTTCTCCGGGGCTTCGGGATAATCAAGATCATCGTCTTTGGGCACTTCTGGGATGGTTGGGGTGGCTTGAGAGCGAAGCCTGTTCGCAGCTTCCTGTCGCCACCTTGACACTTCAGCTTGAAGGTTGGCCATTTGAGTGGCCATATCTCCAAGATTGTCTTCATCTCCTCCGGAAGGATCTTCCGGGTCTTGAGAACTGGTAGGAGCAGTTCGAATTGGGATGGAGGGTGGAGAAGGGACTCCGGGCGGTCGGAGTATGGAAGGGGTTGGCGGAGAAGCTTCGTATGCTCGAGGGATAGAAGCCCCTTCCGGAGTTTGCGGAGGGAATGCCGAAGACCCTCTGACTTCAACCGTGTCGAAGGGTATCTCTCCGGAGATCCGAGAAGACCTCCGAGTGGGATTGCGAGGTGCGCTCCGCTTAGGAGGCATGATGTAAGAAGTTGGTAGAGAACGAAGTTTTTCGGACTAGGTTCCCCACGGTCGGCGCCAACTGTTGGCGTAAAAGATTACGCTAACAGGTTTCTGTAGAAAAGAAACTAACAAACAAAGTGTTTGCGAAGAGAACTGTTCTAAGCCTCCGAAAGGATAACAACTTAGAATAGTTCGAATGTGTGTATTGAATAACTTGTATTCGGTCCCTATTACAGGGTGAAATGGGGGGTATTTATAGGGCCAAATATTAATGAAAAGACCTATTTACCCCTCTATTACAACCGACATAGTGGAAACTATTCGATACCCTTGATAGGGCTAAAATGGTAAAAGACTAATCTAATAGTATAAAAGATAAATCTTCCATCTTAGCTGGCAATAAAGATCTTGAATTGCCTTAGTTCGAAGATATACTCCGAACCAATGCCTATCTTCGTACATCGAACTTGACTCAGGGTATCTTCGAAGATGGATGTCTGGAAACCTTCGAATCTACTATCTGTTGTCATGCTGTTGCGGTAATAACCCCGAAGATGAGATATTTTCCCCCAACACCACCCCTATATATATAGGGGCAAGGCCAATTCAAAGGGCCTATCTCAAAAACCCTACTAGATCCAATCTATCCCTTGAATCATTCTTTTTTGCCCTTTACTTTTCCTTGCCCTAGGAGTAGCTACATCACATCCATATTTGTAGGTTTGCACTATAAACCTTCCATTCATCGCATCGTAATCGTGGTAATCCTTGTTGATTTGCTCGTGAATCATCCGTTTAATCCCCATAATGGATTTTTATCATTTTTATCGGTTACCTTTGGTAATTCAGTCCCTAGGTCGAATTTCTATTAATTTTTTTGTGTTTTGCAAGGGAAAAAGTCTTCATCATCATCACCAACACCCCCGCACTGAGTCACCATCAACAAGGTGATCACCGGAGGTTCGGAGGCTTCGTCGCCCCCTTGTCTGTCTGACCGACCAAGCATAGTCGGTCCGACCAGATTGTGCTGGCATGTGTCGGTCCGACCGCTAGGTGTAGGTCGGTCCGACCGACCGTGCACCACCGGACTCGGTCGTTTTTCCCCTTTCTCGCCAGTGCGACCACCTATGCACCGTCGGTCCGACCGGCAACCCTAGGACGGTTTGACCGCCCGCATCCGATCGACCTCCTTCACCTTTGGTTGGTCCATGCGTCGCCCTCTTAGCACCACCGGTCTGACCACCGCCTTGAGGATGGTCACACCGCCTTAACAGTAGATTTAATCAGTCCAGTTTGGCCGGTTGATCCTTTCCCTTCACTTTGGTTGATCTAGTTACATATGTAGGTGTGATCTGGTTGCCTGGCGACTCCACCAATAACCCTTGTCAAGGTCAAGGGTCGTTGGAACACGGCATTGGCGTCATGCGGAGTTTGGAGGACTACTTCAAACGTCCATGCACTTTTGGATTGCTGAACCGACGTCAGTGTCCGTTGGTGCTTTGTCGATAGAATTTTGTGTCAATAGAAGCCTTGACTGAGTTTACCTTCCATGTCATCGATGATGCCTTTAAAGTGTGAGTCTGAGTTATTCATTGCTAATTGTCTTGACTCCATCACTCAACACCTCGAGAAAATCACCATCCCATGCCATGCCTGATAGGCAGTCAACTCCTTCCATCTCCCACACCGTTAAATCGGCTACTGCTACATTGACCAATTTGTCGACAGAGATAATTTCTATCTGGTCGCCAACCCACTGTTGTAGTCTCTGATGCATTGTGGATGGGACACAACAATTGGCATGGATCGAATCGTGTCCCAGTAGCAAGCTATAGGAGTCTTTTCCTTCAATGACAAAAACTATGGTCGGCATTGTTTTGCTACCAACCATCAATTCCGCGTTTAGTACTCCCGTCATCTCTAGTGAGTTACCGCAGAATTCTTTCAGTACTATGTTTGTGTTGATTAGATCATTTGGCCCTTTTCCCAACTTCCAGAAGGTAGCATACAACATTACGTTGATGGTTGCCCCTCCATCTATCATCATCTTAGACATCGGTTTCCCGTTGACTAGTCCAATAATATAAAGGGGTCTCAGGTGCTGATGTCCGAGGTCTTCTAGCTTGTCGAATACCGCTGGCTGCGATGTTAGCTCCGGCTACGGCATTGCCTTGGCCTATGCTTCATCGCTATTGGTGATATCCCAATATTACTTAGGGAGGAAAAATACCATGTTTACAACCCCCGTCTTTCGTGTCATCCTAATCGGCCTTCCCCTTACCTGTCGTTCGCTCTTGACTTTCTTAGGCCGCTCAAAATTTTAATCATGATTTGATCCCATCAGCTCCTTTTATCGCAGCTATTGCACCCTAATTTTCTAGTTTTTCGTGAAAATCCTGCTTGGGAACCACTATGGATTAATTGCCATCACTTTGTCATCGGCCGATTAATTATCCTTCTTGACATTAATGGGGTCGAACCTTTCATAAACTGATGGCTTCCGTGGTGATAGCCTCCGACGGATGCTTGACTTTTCCCGATCATGGGATCTTCCCCTGTTGCTATGGGTCTCCAAACGCTTCCCCACACACCTATGTCATCACTGCATTTGCGGTAGGTTTCCATCGATGGTGTTGGGTCCCGGAGAGGCTACGCTAGCTGGCAAATTTAAAATTTTCGCCCCAAAGACCTAGAACCATGCGTGTGAGAGATCATCAATCGTTACTTTCAAATGCGAGACGCTCTAGGTGCAGCAGAACATGTTGGGGAAGCACGTGATTGCTTATCGTCGTCTCACTACGCCCGTCCCCGGTGATCCAATTGGTGAAGATGGTGGTGTCCAAGTGAAGAAGTCCACGAGCGCCGCTATTGAAGAAGTGCCTCCATGGTATCCACACGTACAAAGATGAGATCAATCTCATGCCGGTGTGCTAGCAGCTCTCATGAGAACCGGGAGAAATCTAAATCTAAACCTTGGAGATCAAGAAAGAGAGAGGAGATGTTCTTGGTGGCTAGGGTTTAGACGTGATGAAATCAATGAATAACTTGATGTCCAAGACCTCCTCCTCATCTCTTTATATAGAGGTGAGAGCCCTGGCCTCAATCCAATTCGAGGCCTAACAGATCCAATCTATTATGCCCACTTCGGAACTTCCGATCCTGGATCGGAACTTCCGATCGGTGCTTTCGATCTGTAATTTCAAGAACCATCGGAACTTATGATTAGTGCAATTTTTCACGATACACGTCAGAACTTCCGGTTAGAACTCTCTGTCTTTAAATTAGAAATTATCGGGACTTTTGATACCATATCGGAACTTCCGATTTGAGCTCTCTGTTTCGTAAACAATAAATTATCGAAACTTCTGATACCATATCGGAACTTCTAATTTGAGCTCTCTGTTTCTAATTCAAAAAATAATCGGAACTTCTGATTCCAAATTGGAACTTCCGATCCAACCAGAATTTTCTTGGGCATTGTTCCTTCGAATGGCAAGAACGTCCTTTTATTCCAACAGAACCTGAAGAATTCACAGTTCTAGTGGTGGTTAAACTGGGGGTGGTTTCGGTCATCTCCATACTCTGCTTCTTCCCTAGTTCTTCTTTTATACTTATTGACAAGGCTTGATGAAGTGACCCGATCCATGCTGGCACGCCAATCTCTTTTTGCACGCCGATCATCAGGATGGAGTGCGTGTACCATGTTGATATGGAAAGGATGTCCGTCGATGTTCATTGTCCTCTTTCCGTCATCAAACTTAATTTGGCCTTGCTCCACAACCGATTGGATCTGTTGCCTGAATACTTTGCATTCGTTGGTGTGGTGCGACGGGGAGTTGTGCCACTTGTAGTATTTTTTCTTCTTCATCTCATCAAAAGATGCTATCACGTGGTTTGGCGATAGTTGAATCTATTTCTCCTTGAGCAGCATGTCGAATATCTTGTCGACTTTATTAATGTCAAAGTCGTATGTATCCTCTTCGCAAGATGCCTTCACCCAGGGGCATGCGACTGGCTTCTTATTTCTAGACCATTCAGCTAACCCGACTTTGGCATCTGACTCACCGTCTTCATCAGAAACCGAAGTGTATACCTAGGCGTATGGGATCTTCTTTTGATACTTCTCCCTCCTTGCTTCTTGGAATTGGCTCTCGTGTGTCGATACCCTCTGTACTAGGTGTGAGAGACTCTTGTACGCTTGCGATGAAAATCTCTCTTTTATGGGGTTCAGGAGTCCTTGGAATGCTAGCTCTTCTAGTTGGGTATCAATGTTGCTCAAACTGTAGCACCGGCTACGCACGTCCCAGAACCTCTAAATGTAATCCTGTATCGATTCGTCCATATTTAGTCACACTGTCATCAAATCGGTGAGCTTCATCTAATGCATATTGGTGAAGAAATATTTTTGGAACTTCTTCTCCAAATCTTCCCATCCTTTGACAGAATTCGCTGGTAGTGACGAGAACCATGCAGAAGCTGATCCAGACAGTGAGAACAGGAAGAACTGAACCTTCAGTGCTTCATCATTCGATGCCTCTCCACACTAGGTGAGGAAGCAGGTGATGTGCTCGATCGTGGAGACCAAGTCTCGCCCTAAAAATTTGGTGTAGTCATGGAGTTTGTATCGGCTCGACAGTGGCACCCTATCAAACCACTCTCAGTAGGACCACTGATCCATGTACATTTGAACATTGGCTTTAGGTACAAACTACTCTCGAATGACTTTAGTGACCCAATTCACCAAATCTTCTTCATGCTGGCCCAACATGGGGTACTAGTCAAATGCAAGGGTCCGTGGGTACTAGTCCAACTGAGCAGCATTGTACTTGTATTGCTCTTCGTTAATGTATGGTTGCGTCCCATAATACACAGTTTTGTGGTACCCTGGAGGGATACCATTGGGTGCCTACCTTGGCTGCATGAGGTCGAGCAGCATGTTCCTTGCGACACCATATGTGGTTCAGAGTGCTTTTTGCCCTGCCAGCCCCTACAAAGCGGCCGCGGGCTGAGGCGCCGGTATGCCCCTCTCGAGGCCATATGTTCCTTGTGCATGGCGGGTCCTGTCTCCCTATCCCCTAAAGCATAGGAGTCAATGGTTTGACCGTCGTGCTTCTTTTGGGGCCGAACGAAACGTTTAGTGGTTCCTACCTCATCAACCCTATTGGCGGTGGCGCCAGCCAAGTGTGTTGTGGATTATGCAATAAACATGGATGGTTGACAGGGAAGTATACCGGACCTTGCGCTAGATCATGAGATATAGTACCGTCAATGGTCTTCTTGATCAACCCATGCAAGGTGTTGACCAACACCTCAGACTGATTGATCAGGGCATGCTGGAGAATGTTGTAGATGGCCACTTGAAAATTGATCCGAGGGCTTTCAGTCTGTTGGACAATCTCCCCGGTCAGGGTTGGCTTTGGCGATTGATTTCTCTAAATGGTCCTGATCAGGTCATGCTGAAGGACTCAAGGCACAACTTCTGATAGTTGTTTACATGCTCCTGTACCTCTACTCTCTGCTCATCAGTCAATGTTTCCAACTTGATCGGGATGATGTTACTGTTGTTAAGTTCACTCGCCATAGCTGAGTTATCTGAGGACTATCCCACCGGGCATGCTAAAAAGCGTGTTGGTGTTGTTTTTGGTCACACACATGGCCTAGGAGATCTTCTTAACTCCAGTGCAAGTCCTAAATTATCAGGGTTCTAAGCGTGCAAATTAGTTTGACCCTGCAATTGATAAGGTATGGAACATCGTTAGTAGCAATGCCAATCGGCCATTGAGCCGATGGACACAATACACGTTGAAACGCACGTATCAGGGAAGGGCCATTAGTAGCGACTATGCAATTGGCCAATACACAATACCCGTACCATCGTGCCGATAGTGGGGAAAGTAGTGCGCTATGCGCTTGAGCCAATCGGTAATTCCCGATGCCAAGAAGATGTAACGTTGAATCAAAAGGTAAAATATCGTCTTGTACCCCGATAGAATCTATATTTGGCATACTAGAGAATGCATCCAAACTATTAAATCATCATAAAAGTAATATCGGATCTAACCAAGATAGTTGCTAAATCATGAATGACTAACAATCCTTCAACAAATTGGGCATACTTTATTCAGATGAATGATGTACAACATAAACCAGGTACAATAGATCAAGATGTCGAACTTAACTGATGAGGCCTTGAACTACAATATCTAATCTACGTTCATTTAAGAGATCGTAACTATGCATCCTCAAACCTAGCTAGTACACTAATATAAACCAATAATTATATTGATCGAACCGGCGTCATAAGAGATCAAAGTGATGCAGACTTTAACGACACCAACTTAGTCGATATAATCACTAGGGTGGCGGGACTCATCTCTTCACTGGAGATCGAAACAATGCAGCTCAACACCTAGTGCCAAGTCCCACCAGGATTAACCTTGAATAAACAAGGGTGGCAATGCACCAAGAGTAGTTTTGTAGTTGTAGTTATGTGTGTTTTTTCTAATCTACCTACTAGATATAGATTTATAGTCTCGAGACTTGTCATCCACAATGTTTGTAACTGATTATGTTTTCATCTCCATCTTCATCTCTATCGGCTTCTCCATATCCGGTTACATACAACACATAGACTTCTTTGACCAACTTTGACCGGACCTCTTTTACTTATGCTGACCACACTGAGTCCTTATTGGGCTTGGGCCTTAACAAAATTTCGCCATCAACAGAAACGTCCCAAAATAATATAGACTCTTTCAAAAGCGTACCTACATTATTTAATATAGACATGAAAATTGTGCCTCTACAAATAAAAATCCTTGTATAGTGTCTTAATTAAATCTCCACATACACTACACCACTAGGGTTTAAACTCACAGCTTGAGTTTCATTGGAAATGACCTTACCCAATAGGCCATAGAGTTTTCAGGATAATTTTTGGAGTCTATACAATATAAACCACAAAGGGAATGCACCACCAGGCGTTGACCCAACCAACTTCTAATTTAAATATTACTTTTTTCTATCTAAATAATTATAATATAATTTTTTATAGAATAATAGTTATGATGTTTGTTTCTAAAGTAGCCTAAATGATTCAAATATTATTTGAAAATGACTACAAGGAAGTATCTTTTTTTTGGATGAGGCTAAATTATTTACATTTTTCACGAGGAAGCATAAATGATATATGTATTTTTTATTCAAAAAATCAATATTATTTGGATGACAATAAGATGCATATAATAATAAGAATTTTCAAAACTCATCTCCATGGATGAGATATACCAAAATATCTCAGTATTCATTTCAAAATGATTTAACCTTGTTCTATCCAAATCATCTCAAACAACGCCTTCAACCTATGAAGTATCTTAATCAACGTCATTATTTAAATTGTAGCGCTAGAAAGAGATATGGCTTTTGGAACATCTCAAGTGAAACAACTTTTGGAACATCTCAAGTGAAACGTCTTCGTGATATGCTGCCTCTCCTAGTAGCCCATAGCTGATAGACCAAGCCCAGCATGAAAGATGGTCTCGACTCTTTTATGGAAGCTTTGGTGGACCAAGACTTATCTAGCATGATGGTTGGCTCCTTGTACTTGTCCAATAAGGACATAGATCACTGGGCCCTAGAGCCCTACTATCGAGGGTGCCACTCTAGAGCCCCTAAGGTCGTTGTCACTACAGTCGCTACCATGATCTATAATTTTGTAAATGATGCAGAGAAGGATGTCGAATCCCCAACAACCCCAAAGGCTAGGACTCCTAGAGGTGTTCTTTGAACTCTTCTAAGTAATTCAAAAGCTAGAAGCTTGCTTGCCGAAGGGACTCATCAAGGGTTGTGAGAATGCAAAGGAGAGCTGAGAGCTAATGAAGAAGAAGGATAAAGCATCAAGTGGGCATAGAAATGAGCTTGAGGGTTTGGAGGACTTTATATAGGTGGTAAATCTTTAAAACCAAACCACCTTACACTACTACAAACACCCACTGTAGCGGTGGGCAAAAACGTAGAATAGCAGTGGGAAACCAGTCCACCACTGCTAACTAGGGTTTGTAGTGGCGGGCGCGTTGACGTCATCCGCCGGCCACTGCTATGGCCAATAGTAGTGGCGGGCAGATGATGTCATCTGCCCGCCACTACTATTGCTAACGGCAGTGGCGAGCTGATGACATCAGTGTGCCCTCCACTATAGTGTCATCCCCATATCACAAAAATGTTATATACAACTTAATTAAAACAGCCCCCAGAATATAGATACAGAAATTCACAGCTCCACAGCAGCAACACAACATAACAAAACCACATTATATTCACAGCTCCACACAACCATCTACAACAACACAATCACACAACAACAACGAATCTCATCAATTCTTCTCGGATGGCCAACTCATATCTTGCGCATCTTCTTTTTGCTTTTGAGTTTCAAAATTCTTTGAAATTTGTTGTGCTTGCCTTTTAGGTCTTCCGGCCCAACCTCTCAGAGTTGGATGCTTGGCCACTTCACCCTCAGGATAGAAGAATACTCCATGCTCATGAATAATTTCATGCATTGTGAAACACCACATCCTTGATACGATTCCATACATTTTTGCATCAGAGAGTTGGTTCTTCTCGGTAATGGTTGATGGACGTGACATCTGCATACGTAACATATAAGTACATACGTTGCAAGTTATATTAGATTAACACACAATAAATCAACTTACTTCTTTAGTCTCCTCAGAGACTGTCCGCGCAAACTTTCCTAAGTCATTTCTCATGAAATCACAAGTGTAATAATCGCAATGCACCGAACCAGGAAGTTGTTTGTGACACTTCAAAATAGACAAAGTTAGAATGATATATAGTTTGGCTGTATTATTTGAATTAAGAAATTTCAAAATATAATCTTACCGGATAGTTGGTTCTGATATGCATTTCTTTCGGCCTTTGTGGATCATGTGGGCCACCTAACTTTTCCACGTAATATTTATATGCACTCTGAAGAACATTTATTATATCTTGATATTCTTTTCTCGGTTTGTCGAGAGAGTCGAGCACCCAAACCCTGGAATTCTTCGGGTATATCAGAAGTGCAATCCAATGATCACTATCGAAAGAAGTAATAGGTAATTATGTTAGTTTCATAATCGATAAAACGCAATTAAGTGGATAAAGTGGGTATACTTAAAGTTATATGCCCCGGTTATCATTTTTCTATCTTTCCATTGAAACATGCACCGCGCAATATACAATGCGGTACAATTCCTTTTGTTCTTCTTAAGTGTGTCTTTGTCTTTATTGAACATCTTCCTTTGAAATTTTTTCCGACCTGCACTCCAGTACTTTGCATCATTCTGGTTTAGTACTGGGTTCAGTGTACTTTGACTTATCAATGATGGGTTCAAGTACCCATATTGTTTAGACTTATCACTAAATGAATTCAAACTGCATATATATGTTATGAAACACTAGTCAATATAATACATAATTGATTTTTGCTTTATATTGACAAAGTAAAAACTACTTACAGGCACAAGAGCATCATACTTGGGATGTCGGTTCGCTTCAGATGGAACATCCGGTGGAAGTCGTCGAAAAATAGTGCAAGATTAAACTCTGGGCAGTTGAATACTTGTTTTGGAACCTTAATTTCTATTTGCATAACTCCTAACAAAGACGCTTCAAGATACCAGTCATGAAATGTTTGCATCTCCCAGTTCATACTCTTAAGTACTTGTTGGGGTAAGAATGGTTTGCCTGGTTTGTACTTGATATAATCATCGTCTCCGTAGGTCCATTGATCCATAGAAAGTGAGCCCTGCTTTTGTACTAGAGCCTTTACGGGAGCCTCTACGGGCATAGAACGTCTTTGCCCCACAGTAGTAAAGAATTTAAGCATTTCAGACTTTGGCTCATAACACTGCCCAACTTGATCAATTGTCTTTTGGATTGTGGGCTTTGGGCATGCCTCTTGTTTCTCGGGCTCGGGCACTAGCATTGTCAGAGGCTCTGAACGTTTCTCTTTTTTGTCAGGCTCAAGCAATAGCACTAGCTTTGTCACTTGAGGGTCGGCCACTGGAACTGACTCTTTCACTTGATCAAGCTCGACCGTTGGAACTGACTCTTTCACTTGATCAGGCTCGGCCACTTTAGGTTCTTTCATTTCCTCCGGCACGTGTTGTAGAGCCATTTGTGGATCTGCCACTTTTTCGGGCACATGTCCCTCGAGTTCTTAAGCCATTTGATGATCTGCCACTTTATCGGGCACTAGCTCCTTTTCTGCCTCTTCCTCCATCTCACGCTCATGAACAGGTGATAAAGATCCTATA
Organism: Zizania palustris; assembly: GCA_019279435.1. Classification (NCBI taxonomy): domain Eukaryota; kingdom Viridiplantae; phylum Streptophyta; class Magnoliopsida; order Poales; family Poaceae; genus Zizania; species Zizania palustris. Next base: position 65,548,605 of record JAAALK010000287.1, on the reverse strand, counting down.
TTTTGTGTATCATGATATAAAGGATATGTGGGGGATTGCGACAAGAAAATAGAAGATTTACTCTGAGAACTTGTCGAAGACGGCCTCTGGAGTAATTTGATATCTCGGCTCGCCCAGAAGACAAAGTTATTCAGGACATCTCCGATTGTCTCATTCCCCTCATCAGGCATTGGAATATCCAGGGGGTCATTGATAAATCTGTCATTGGTGATCTCATTGACCTGAACCTTGGTATACTCTACGGGAATAGGTCGATTGTGAAATAGATCCCCAGGCATAGCAATGCCTCATGCAACCTCTTGGGAATGCCCTTTGTGTCCAATCGGTACATGCAGACTACATGGTATGTCCTCTTTGATATAATTTATAAGAAATTTCTCTTGTACTAATCCAACACTGCTTGGTACATCAAGTCGTATCTCTGGCACAACTATCTGTCCCGCTGCAGCCTGCATGATGTTTGGATTCTCACTAATAAATTCAAAGAATTGTTTCTCCCATTCTGCACGGCGCTCTGCGGCGTCGTCTGTGCGTGCTTGACGCTTCTTGCATGTGGGACCATCCTACTTCTTGAAAGTATTCTTCTTGGGTGCTATAGAAGAGACACCTCGGGTGCACCCTCGATGTTCCTCCTTCTCCAACTCAGCGATTTCCTTCGCTTTCTGAAATTCTCCACTAGTTTGTGAGTCGGAGAGGATATATTGGCCCTTAGGTGTTTTTTTAGCTCGACCTAGGAGCCATCTCTTAGTGCGCTGATCAACACCTAAAAACTGTTCAAGTAACCTAGCCGCACGGTCCTCCTCTTCCTTTCTACTCCACTCATCCTCCTTGGCCTTATATTCACCTGGGCCAAGTTTATATGGGAACTTATTCTTCTTATTAAGTTCATTGAACATGATGCTCTCTTGTTTGGCTTCTTCTAAGCAATGCTGAAATTTGAATTCATTCCATTCATTTGGCGTGATAAACCCATAGTTGTTGAGCGGTGACTCTCCTTTCAAAAGGTAATGTGTGTTCAATTTAGTCCTTAATGTACGAAGAGATTTCCCAATAGTCTTCAATGTGGCAGCTTTAGCGTCTTCTAAGCGATCTTCCGGGAATTTATAATGCGCTTTTATATGCTGCCACAATTCGTTCTTTGTAGCTTCAGGGACACTCTTCTCGTTTTTCCAAACTATCTTACATCGCTCCCTAGCGAGACATTGACAGTCATCACGCCACTTAGCTGTGATTTCTTTCGGCTTCTTTGGAGCCCCATCAACATACACTTTTTCAACCTTGTAGATAGCTATATGCAGATTATTCTTCTCCCATTTTTCTCTCCTCTTTGCATTTGCAGAGGATGTAGTGGCAGAGGGCTCAACAGTTGTTGGCTTAGATGACTCAACAGTTGGGACAATAGTTGTTATTTCCTCCACTTGGAATAATCGATGCTTGCTTCCTCGCTTTGGACGATCCTACGACGATAGACAATGTGAGCTTCAGGAATGTAATCCTCGGTTAGAAGCTGCTCTGACTTGTTACTAACACAATAATTACCTCCGCTTGAGCTTTAGGAATGTAATCCTCATCGGCTTCTTCTCTCGTTCGCTTCTTCCTAGACTCCACTGGATGTGGATCCTCTGGAGAGTGGTCGAAGATTGACTATCGGAGGATCCTTCAGACGAACCCTCTTTATTTGTTTTTGTAGTTGACTCGTAGATGAGATCCTCGATGGAACGCCCTTCTTCTGCCATAGATGAACTATTCATGAACAAATGAATCATTTGACTCATAAATAAGGCAGGCAAGGAATTGAATAAAGATCTAATGTATCTTGACTATTTGTTGCCTAGATGCTAGTCGAACCTCGCCCTGGTCGGTCTATAAAGCCCGATTAGGTTAAGAGTCTAATTAGGTTAAGATTCCAATTAAGTTAGGTTTGAGTTCTTAGATTAAATGAGTCCTATGAATGTATGCTACCACACAATAGTTGGCTACGACTACCATATGGTAGTGTGGCGTCCACCTCATCCATCTGGATCCGTGCCTCCATCGCAAAAAAAGCCTCTAGGGCAATGGGCTTCGGGGGCGGCGATAGCCTCTGGGGCGATAGGCTTCTATATGGTCCACACACACTACACATGATGTCTTTCCTTTAACCTGTCTTGTTAGGGACATACGCCCTAGGTTGTTAGCTATGGTGCAAAAGGTCATGGCTTTTAAATTGAAGTGCTCTTTCTTGTGCTCATCCTATACACGGACATCATGTTCCCATAGACATTTCATATCCTCCATCAAAGGTTCTAGAAAGACATCAATGTTATTGCCAGGTTGTTTTGGACCGGAAATTAGAGTAGTGAGCATCTCACCGAAGACTAGCCACATATTGTGTGGGTTCCTCATCTCACCGAAGGGATTCAATTCATTCCATCCGTGCTAAGTCTCATCCTGATATTTCTGGGATCCTCTGAGAAGTCTGGATGGGCCAGGTCAAATGATTTCCACTATCTAGCATCCGTAGGGTGCCGAAGTTTTTTGTCCTTCTTTCGCCCAGCGAAATGCCAGATTAATAGTTCAGCATCTCTGGGATTAGAAAACATACATTTCCAGCGATCAATCACCGGTAGGTACCACATTACTAAGGCTGGAACTTTCCTCTCCGTCTTATATCCGTGTTGGTCTGCAATAACATTCCTCTTCCTCTTCTGTAACCTCTTATTCTTCTTCCAATGATCATTGTAGTCCTCCACATAGTCATTTGCACTTTTGTATCGACTTGTGTTGCACTGCGAACAACTCTCTAACAATTCATACTTTTTTCGATATAGGATAAAGTGGTTCGGGCATTCATGAATCTTCTGAACGCCCAAAGTCAATGGACAAATCATCTTCTTTGATTGGTATGTATCAGATGATAGACCATTGGGTTTCGACAAAACCTTTTTTAGGAGCTGCAAAAGATCTAAAAAACTATTATCGGACCATCCATTGTTGGCCTTCATTTTCATAAGATCAAGAGTTGTGTACAACACAGTATAGTGCTTATCGCAACCATGACGTTTCTCGTAAAGATGGTTTTTCGATGCTTTGTCAAGTGCTTCAAAGTTATCGTAGTGTTTCATTGTAGTTCTCCGCAACAGCACCTCAGGCGCAACATTTAACATCACTTCCTCCACATCAAAGGCATCATCATCATCATGTTGATCAACATCATGTGTTATGTTGGATGTATGATCACAACCTCTTCTATGTTGATGAGCATCTCGCGGCACATCAGAATCATCAGGAGGGTTTTCACACATCTCACCGTGTTTCGTCCATATATAGTAGTTCTTCACGAAGCCATTTTTCAACAAGTGAAATCGTATGGTTTCACGATCTGAAATCGGATACATCGCTTCGTTCTTACAAACTTTACAAGGACAATATATTGCAGCTTCACTCTGACGGGAAGCATATTGTGTGGCAACTTCAGTAAATTTAGTTACTCGGTTAAAATATATCACCACATCTCCATCGTTGGACGAGTACATCCAGGACCTGTGCTCCATCTAAAACATATTATTTTTTAAAAAATATTAATAAAAGGCTACATATTCATTATTGTTAATTTTAGTAATTTACAAATTAAAAAGATATTGATTTCTCTCTCATAACAACATTAATTAAAAATGCTTTAATTGAAACTATGTAAACCTTGTTAATTATAAATGAGTAATAGTATTAACTAATTAATGAAAACTTTATTGAATAAATTGACTGCATTGGTTTCTTTCTCCAAACAACATAAATCTAGATCTATAATCATAAATCAAATTAAAAAAGAGATTAAAATGAGGTAAAAATATATACAAGTGATGAATAATTGTGAGGAGGGTCATATTTGTTTATTTGAGAGAAAGAAACACTATAAATGGAAGAATATTTGAAAATTTCTATTCATAAACCCTAGATTAGTAAAATGATAATAACTCATTATATACTTAATTAAAGACAAAATAAATGTGATATTCGGCATGGATTTACCTCCTAGAACAAAATCCTTGAAAAGAAACGAAAACAAAGCCTCCCCCTCCACTTTCTAGATTTTTGTCACCATTATACGGACCAAATCGTGAACTCCTGTAGCCTCAGGCTCGGGAAGGAAGAAGGTGTGTATTTATAGACGGAATAGTAGTGGCGGTCACCTATGATGTCATGATCACATTAGTGGCAGACAACATAGCAGTTGCGGGCCGTTTTCTGGCCCGCCACTACTAGTGGCTATACTAGTGGTTGTCGGTTCTGGCGTTAGCACCGACCGCCACTAGTAGTGGCGGGCGCTGGCACAGAAGTAGCTGGTTCCACTGTAGTGGCGGGCTTATAATAACCCACCACTATAGTAAAATCGCCCAATGCCACTATAGTTGCGATTTGTAGTAATGTTAAACCTAGAAAGTTACCACAATGATTTACCCATTTGTCACCACTTTGTGGGTTTATGATAAAAAGGAAAGCTGAAGTGACGCCTAGAATGGTTCAATTTCATGGGATTTTCCTATCACCAGTGTCATTTCAATTTTCAAGGGTATATACCTTCGATCAATGCGGTCAATAAAATCTCCTCGGGTTAAGATTTGAAAACTCATACAAAGGCGTGAGGATCTCGGCTTCAAGGATAAAGGGTTGATCATAATAGTGATCCCAAAAGGCGCATTATAGCCCTTTGTCACGAAGAATTACAAGCGAGGGGCTACTATTAGGGAAAATATGACCACCATTACACAAAAAAAATCCCTAAAAGTGATGAAGCCTGTGAAGGTCTTTTGAATGAGTACATTCAAAGGACAAGCCTTTGATCAAGACCAACGTATTCGAGGCTCCAAACTACGATTCATAGAATGGTCTTCAAGAGATTTGTCTTGCCAGTGCCTAACTTCCCGAAGCCTGACCTCTAAAGCCAATGACTGAAAGGAAAAAAATGTTGAAGCCGCATCTCGCAACTCCTCTCTTTTCTCACTAATTTAGTCGTTTTACTCTCCATCTAGCACCATTCATCTTCCTCAATATAACAGTCAAGAAGAACACACAAGAACTCGGCATGAGGAACTACATTTTCTTTATTTGGCTTCAACAATTGGTATCAGAGCTATGTGATCCTACAGCAAGGTGATGTCGTCCGATGCTATGTCGAGGTGCGATGACATCAATGACAAAGTTACATCAAAGAGGAGCACCGACAAGCTCCATGGCATGTGCGGGAGGCATGTGGTGGCCATGGAGGAAGGCTACATGTCGAGTGATGCTGCAAATAAGAGGCAAAAAGGTTTGTGTTGAGTTTTGGTGTTTGTTTGTGAGTGTGTTATTGAGTCATGTGTTTTTGTGAGTGTTATGTTCGTGTATGGTGTTGTGTTTGGGGTGTTTTAGTAGTGAAGAAAACAAGTTCCCAAGTGTGTGTGCATTGAGTGCTCTTGAGAGAAGAGGATCTAATCGTGAGGATTAGTTTGTGTGTCACGCAAGAGGCTGTTGTGTGTGGCAACATGAGGCCATTGTGTGCGGCAAGACGAAGTGGTGATCGACAATGTGAAGGTGCCTTCAAGGAGGCTCATGCGTGTGTCTATAGTGGTGCCAACGATCCGTATCGAAGAATCAACAAATCAATATTATGGGGGGAAATGTTATACATAATCTTGATTTGCTTTAAGTAGTGAGGGAAGGTGATTAGTGCTCCAAGTAGTGGGAGAAGTGGAGGTGATTAGTGATCCAAGTAGTGGCAGAAGTGGAGGTGATTAGTGCTCCAAGTAGTGGGAGAAGTGGAGGTGATTAGTGCTCCAAGTAGTGGAAGAAGTGGAAGTGATTAGTGCTTGAGTGCATGGCCAAATTGTGTGGCTAAACTTGGCTCAACATGGGTGTACATGTTGTGTGCTATATAAGCAGTGTAGTTCTTGTTATGGGAGAAGCCAAATAAAGAAAATGTAGTTACTCATGCTGAGTTCGTGTTTGTTCTTCTTGCCTGTTATATTGAGGAAGATGAATGGTGCTAGATGGAGAGTGAAACAACTAAATTAGTGAGAAAAGAGAGGAGTTGTGAGGTGCGGTTTCAACAAAAAAACACCTCAAAATGGGGGCCTAAACTAGCCCCATGTACCCTCCGACAAGTCATCAAGGCTAATGACCTGAAAAGCTAAGAAGACTACAGACTATGGACTTTGTTGTACATGTAATGAGTATTTATGCATTCATACAATGTATTACGCTATAACCCTTATGTAACTTTACAAATAGTGCTGATATAGTCGGTTGTACGTAGGGAACATCTTCATATTTCTATGTTTAGTTCTACTGAACACATGACATAATGTTATTATTCATTCGAGCCACAAATGGTATAACCCTTAGTGTTAAATACTTCCTTAAGCACATTTGAACTCTAGTGTTGTTTAACTATTTTCACTACTAAAACACTATTCTCCATAGTATTCTCTAATGTTTCTAATGACAATCAAATCATCACAATGATTAAATAGTATTCAATCTGTATATATATTTATGTGTGAACGTAGGAACATATTCACATGATGGCTAAGTTGTCGTGCATGTGCGTGAGTCATCGGTCCTCGCATCCTTGGCTCTTCTTCATAAGAGGTTTCTACGTGTATAATGATATGAATGATGTCCTACCATAGAGGGCAATTTCCTAAATATCCGAATTACCTAAAAACATTTCTATAGTGCCAATCTTAGACATTTCAGGATTTTTTTTAAATATCATGCATGTCGAGAAAAACTAGAAATGAATTAGGGATGAAAAGGGAGTTTTACATGAACCTTCAGAACATTTAATAGCTTGTTGAATTGCTTATGATCATATGGCAATCAATCAAACATAGACATGGTCACAATCAATTCAACTAGAAAAAAGATTTGTGAAAAAAATTCAAACAAATTCCAAACATCTATTTAATCTTTCACAAATCTTTTCAAATGAGTTTTTCGTTTAACTGCTAGCCATACAGAACTTTGTTATCCTTTATTTGTTTCTTTTGTGAAAATGTGAGTTATTTATTTGTAAGAAAGTAACATTTATTTGACAAGAACAAAATAGAAGAAATACGAAAAAATATCTAAATGTTTTAAAACGTCTTATATTTGGGAATGAGTTGTGAGGGTTAGAATTTAATGACTTCTATAAGAATAGTATGGAGTAAGAAATAATATATATGATCATTAATTGCAATATTATATCAAGTGATATTAACACTATGGACACTGCATATATGGGCATTAATTAACTACAATATTTTTAAGACATAAATTTCAATATCTTTTTAATGAATTAATTGCAATATCTTTTCAATGCATTAATTGCAATATCTTTTGAAGACATTAATTGCAATATCTTTTGAATACATTAATTGCAATATCTTTTCAATGCATTACTTATAATGTATTACTTCTTGAATAACAACCACAACATTAGTGATATCCATCTGAACCTATAAATATAATGACTGCATACTATGAAATAGATAACTTATGATTTCCATCATGAAAGAAAATAATGCTGTCAGAGTGGCCCTCCTCTTGTCATATCTTATTCTAATCATCGGAGCAAAAGAGCTCAAATACGTGAACAAAGGAGAAAACAACAATCAAATCCTTACAAGTCAAAATGTTATTATTAGAACTATCCAGGTATGAGCAAGAATATTTATTCGTTTGTATATTTAGCAATATTTGATGTCTAATAAGCATAGGAAACATCAAAGTAGGCAGAAGATGGAGATATCTATGATTGTGTAGATGTTTATCAGCAACCAGCATTGAAACATCCAATGTTGAGAGACCATAAAATTCAGGTAAGCCTCCTTCATAAATATGTGATTTAAGTTATTTACTTTTGCAAATAAGGGATGCAATTTCTTTAAAATTCATGATTATATGGTACATAGACTGCAAATTGTTGGCAAAATCCTGATAGAAAAATTGTTTTATTACTCATATTTCCAACGCTTCATATCATGCTTCTGCTTTTTTAAGAATGTAACCATTATTCTTTCTCTTCTGCGTGGACTTTTATTTAGCATTAAAAGTCCAACAAATATTTGTTTTCTATCTGTGATTCATCATTCGAACATGCAGATTAAAACTATTCCTTGTCGGATTGTTTTTATTAATTAAGTTGATGTGCCTGGTGAATAATAAGCTATTGTGAAACAGATGGAACCAACCTCTTTTCCAACCGGGTTCGACATCGAATCCTCATCGCTGCCAGAAGTCTCCGAAGCACAACTGTCTATTATCGACTGCCCCATTGGAACAGTTCCAATACTGCGCAACAATGTAGACAACATGGCAGTACAACATGCAGGCAGCACGCTGGCTAGCAATGGTCAACAAATTCAGGTAATTTTTCTCTCAAATTAAAACAAATCTTTCAATATACGTTTAGGTAATAACTAACTAGTGTTTATTCTGAAACTTTCACACCGTTCTTTCCAAAAGATACTTACATTATGAATGTTGTTTCGATACTGCCGAAGGGATCATATGCAATTCATTATGAAAAGGTTGATCTATGTAATAAAATTTGTTCAGTCCACGCACTGCAAACATGTATAAGTTTGAAAATATTGTCCAACGTGAGGGTGTCATGCCGATGGTCTTTTTCAACTCATATGACTCCTGTAGTGTTTATGATGTTAATCTTTGTACTCCATCCTTATAGGAAGCGGGAATCAAATATTGGGATGATCGATTCATATATGGAACACAGGCATCAATAAATGTTTATGCGCCTTATGTGAATGAAAGGAGCAAAGATCTTAGTGCATCATGGTTGCAGATTTGTAATGGACCAAAAGACAGTCCAGCTGGGATAGGTGCTGGCTCTTGGGTGTCTCCAGGCTTAAGTGGTGATAGCCTTCCTAGGTTCCATATTAAGTGGGTAAGGCATTAAACATTTTTTCAGTAAACATCCGCAATATAGTGGACTATATTGAAATTTTATAATGGTGTTGTTATAAATATACTCCAAATTATTCCTTGCATAAATCGTTTGTCTTACATAGAAGTCATTTTAAGAACTTGTATGAACTTTTTATATTTTCTTTCATTTTTTTGTCAAATAAAAATTACCCCTGTGACAAACAAACAAATGATCTTTTCTAAAGCGGACTAGTCTAAAAATGACATGTATAAGTAATCAAAGAGTAATTTGTTATCATTCTTATTGACTTTAGAGCTGATTTTTGATAACAGGATGATGAGTTTCAAATGAAATCCTGCATTGATTACAGTTGTCCAGGTTTCATACAAGTTAGTCGGAGAGTTGGTCTAGGAGGAAGAATACATCCCGTCTCTGTTTACAACGGAACACAGTATGTTATACATGTTTCTATTTTTAAGGTAAATTCTACATTTGAAAATTGTAGGAATATATATGTTGGTTCACTTTATTTTTGTATAAATTTGACCGGTGTTATAGTCTAGTTTGCTATCTGCTTCTTAGTACGTATTTACTTAATTTTTGGTACTAGTAAAATTAGACAGTTCACTGCGTGAGTCGAGTAACTTGTGATAGTTAAGTAAGTTTGAGTTTTTCGCTGATATAATGCCAATAAAATAAGGTAAATATATTCATCTAATTTACATTCCCTGTATCAAGAAAAGGTTGTTAGATTACAATGAGAAATGCTGTGTACCTAGAATATCGTGGCAACTAAGGAGAATTTTAATTTACTTCAAGATTTTTTTTCTAGCTAAGATTGTTTGGCTCAGCGATAAATTCTGGAAAAAAAATAGCAAGGAGCTAAGAAAAAAAGCAATATCACTTATGAATGACACGGTTGGTAATTACTTTTATAGTTATCCTCAAATGTAGTTGATTGAAAATCAACAAAGTCTACGTATTTAGGACTTTTATTTTGCTGGAATGCTGATCAAAAAACTCAACCAGACAGACTCATAATGTTGATTTATTTTAGGACGAAGAAACTGGTAGCTGGTGGTTGTCGTACGGCAAAGGAAATGAGAATATCGGATACTGGCCAGATAATGTTTTCCATTACCTCAGGCATAGAGGCGACTATGCATTTTGGGGTGGATTCGTCCAAGGTCCGACGGTTTCTTCAAACCCTCCTCAAATGGGCAGTGGTCATTTCGCTTCTGAAGGATATGGCAAAGCAGCTTTTGTTAACAACATTCTAATACTGAACGGGGAAAAGGTGGTTGTTGCTCCAGACTTTGTTAGAGCCCTTCCTGGAAGTAGTGTTCCATCCAAATATACATATTATGATGTTGGAGTTGGTGACAATGGTATGCATGTACTCTATGGTGGGCCTGGCGGTAAACGTTAATGATATGTTGTGCTACTTTGCAAACTGAATAATTAATTAACCTACATATTTGATGGACGTGTACTACTAGCTGCTTCCAAAAATATAAAATATAAAGAGTACACACATTTGAACTGTCCTTTTTGTCTTAGAATTACTAGCTTTTGTCTTAGAATTAGTCGTGATCTCTAGGGTCAATTTCGTTTTGGTGGGCACATAAATTTTTAGTAACGGCCATCTTATATCCATCAATAAAGTTTTATTATTAGTGATGGAGCTCCGTTCGACCTATTACTAATGGTGATTCCTAGCGGTAGTGATGGGTCATCATGCGGCCCATCACCGATGTTACCTAGAATTAGTGACATGCTATTGTATGACCGGTTACTAATGATGAACTACACCATTATTTGATGATCGGTTGAATGAAGGTCTGTCACTAATGATTATGTTTTCGACACACACAACAACTGGCCTGCCATTGTCACACTCAAAAATTCCAACTATTTCTTGATGATTTATTGTGTTGTACTCTTATCAAGTAAATCAGTCGAGGCACACAATAGACAATTTATTAGAAATCAAAAGCATAATTATACATGATAAAATAAATAAAGTACTTTATTACAGAGGTGGCATTGGAACCTCAAAGAATTAATCATATTAATAATAATAAGAGAATGTCCCATATTTGCCATTGATAGTTCATTTGGTTCCATATTTCCACTTACTCTCTAAAAGACATGCGGTCACGAGACCCACCTATTTCTGAGAGAGTAGTGGCACATATAAAACCAAGTGAATTTTTAGTGGCATATCAAGAATAAGCTCTAATAATAAACGCCTCCTAATTGACGCAGTGATGACTCCACTCCACATGCAGACTTGACTTGGCCTAGCTAAAAGGCATCACCTTTATCCTTCCTAACGAACTGTTCTTTTGATGGTGGAGGAACGTAAATGTGATTATCTTGAATACTCAACAAACCATCCGAGCGGAACATTAATAATGCACAGGGATAACAAAGAAAATAAAAATATGGCTTATTTGCATGAAAACAAAATTTACAAAAATATATGATTTAAAAAGTTGGACTAATTACAATAAAATACTTTAAACAAAATTAATCATTTACTGAATAACTCTTACCCAGAGTTATGAAGCCCAAAACCAACCTTACCACTCTAAACCAGAGCTAACTAGGTTAAACAATATTAAACATTAGAATAATTAAGTACAGTGGGACTAGTCATGAGAAACCAAGTTGAGATATGACTTGGTTAGATATATGAAGAGTGATTGATATTTATGATATGAGAAACCAAGTTGAGATATACATTGATTAATTGAATGATAAGTGATTGACATATGTGAGGAGTTGGCTTTGTGTTTAAGCTATTCATATGTTTTAGTTTGAAGTTTGAGGATAATTCGTAGGTGATAAAAGTTCATGTGCACCGGAAGATCCGATGTTGGGAGAAACATGTTTGTCTTATGGTGTGCACAACTTGGATGCTACTCGATGGTCGACGACAGGTGATCAGGACCAAGTGGTGAGCTTGGTAACAGACGATCAAGGAGGCTGGGTGAAGTCAAGGATATTCCTTGTGATATACATGAAGATTAAGCAAGTCATTGGATGAAGGTTGATGAAGACGGTGTGTTGACCAAGTCAAGCAAAGGAGATGATAGTGCAAGTGACAACGTGGCTTGAGGTATCGGGATCGAGAAAGACTTGTCGTTAGTCAAGATCACGAGTTGAAGGACACGTGTTGACATCAGAACGCTTGCTTGAGGAAAAGCAAGAAGACTACAAGGGTTTCACAGTTTGACCATGAAACCATGGGACGTCAAGAGATGGAAAACATTAGTGGAGGCATGCAAAGTGAGTTGGAGGCACAACCCACATCGAGTTCGAGTCTAGCTCGGCCTACAGGAGTAGAAAGCACTAAAATTGTCTCCTATGTCGCATACGGACTCTTTTTTCGACGTTCCGCATGGGGACAAAAAGCTATCTTCATAATATTTCCAATGGCACCAGTTACACATAAAAAATCCTTCTAGATCAATGGGAATCATCAAAATAGGTTGACGTTCAGGATATGCCAAATTTCTTGTGAGACAAGCTTGCTGGGAAACTTGCAAGAGAAGCTACCCTTGAGGTTTGTAGGGCAAAGGAACTTAGATGACCAGCCTCCTAGCCTATAAATAGAGGGGAGTGGTTGGCGGTTTAGGCATCCCTTGAAGCTATCAACTTTGTGAGAGTCTTTTGTTAGGGTTTTGAGAAGAGAAGTCTAGTCTTGTAATATGTTTGAGTTTTTTGTGAGATAGTGTAACAGCCCCAAAATTAAAATAAAATAAAAATGAGGGAAATAAATTTTCTGGAATAAATAATTTATTAAATTAAAGCAAAAGGCTAAAAGAACTCAATCAAAGCAAATCATGAAGAAATATTTCGAATCTGTAACTGAAAAATTTATGATGGAATCAAGAAGCCAAGAAATATTTTTGAGAATTTTTACAAAATTTTAGCAACAGTGCTACGAGCCTTAATCAAATAATTAACTTTCTGGAATTATTTTAAACAGAAAAATGATTTTAATTGTTATTGGCCCGCAACCCTGTTTTCCCCCTCTAAGGCCTTTCGGCCCGGCCCAGTCCGGCCGCACCCACTGACAGGCAGGACCCACCTGTCGGCGCCACGCCCCCCCCCCCCCCGCTCTCCTCTCCCGCGCGCTCCGCTGGGTCCACGCGTCAGCCGCGGCCCGCGCCCCTTCGGTCGCTGCCAAGCCTGGCCCGCTCGTCAGCCCCTTCTCTTTCGCTCACAGCCACTGAAGGTGGGGGCCACCTGTCAGGCCCTTCTTCTCCGTTGGAAGGGGATCTCTCCCCTTCCATTCTTAGCCGGCGCCCCCCCCTTTCCATTTTCGCCGCCGGCCGGCCCCTTGCTAAAATTGGCACCCGGATCCACTGCCCAGTCCACCGGCGATCCCCTTCCCTCTATTTCCAACGCGCTTTCGCCATGTATGGCAAGGATCCGAGAGCTATCAAAACCTCGCTGGAGGCCTCGGGATCTCGCCGGTTTCCTTCCAATTAAACGCCAGCGATCCCCTATAAAGGACCCCCCACCCTCGCCGCATTCCGCCACAGCGCCACAACCTAAGATCTCGCAATATCGAAGGCCGCCACCCCTTTCTAGGGTTTTTCCCCTGTTTTCCCTCCGGTAGCCCATCACCGGCGCCCCAAGCCACCGCCGCCCTCGCCATCACCACCGACAGGACCGCCATCGCCCTCCTGTCATCGGCCTCAACTTGGTTGGGCCGGATCGCCACTAGAGCGCATCATCACCATTGATCCTGAAGAGAACCATCGCCCTCTCCTCGACGCCGGCCACCGCCACTACTCCATCGTCGTCGCCGCCGGTATGCCGAGAACCCCCTGGTGCCCCTCTGTCCAGTTTTGGCCTTAGTCGTACCCTTAGGCCTCGCCGTCGCTGGGAATTCCTCGCCAGAGAGGAGTCGGGGAAGAAGGGGGGGTACTTACCCCTTCGCCGCGTGCCGTGCCGTACGAGATCGTAGCCTCTCGATCTGCAACGGACGGCTGAGATTATAACCCGTGATCAAGCGCTCGGATGTGTTTGACCCACGGTTGACCGGTATCAACGCATCTCAGCCGTTCATCGCCACTTAAGTGCCTCGCTCCGCTGGCGATCGTTGGATCTGGATCCAACGGTCCAGATCCGACCAGCCCACGCGCACAGTGCGTGGGTCCATGGTAGACCTGGCTCACCGTGGACCCCCGCCTGTTTACTGATTTAAAATAAAATTCAGAAAAATAGTTTAAACTTCAAAAATTCATAACTTGCTTAAATTAACTTCAAATTTCACCATTTTAATTCTAGAAAATTTGTCTTTTCATCCTCTACACTTTTATGCAATAAAAACAATATGTTTATTTGGCACATAATAATCTTATTAAATAATAAAGAAAAGACCCCTTTATGACTTAATTAATATTTCATTTAAATAATTCAGAAAAACCTTGAATAATTTATATAATAAATTCAGAGGACTTAATGACTTTATTCCACTGTTTTAATGCAACAAAAATAGCATGTTCACTTTGCCCACTTTAATCTATTAATTAATATTGCAAAAGCCCTTGTAGGATAAATAAGTAATTCATATAATAAAAGTTAAACACTTTATAAAAATGTCATGACAACTTATATAATAACTTCAGAAAACCTAACAACTTGAGTTCACTATTTTTAACACAATAATAATGTTATTATATACCTTTTTAGTTCATCTCTAAAAAGGGAAAATAAAAACCCCTAGGAAAAATAATTACATCAAGTCATAAAATTCAGAACTCTCATTAGAAATCAATCCTAAATATTTAAGTAACAATTCCCTAAGCTTTAAGACTCTATCTCCTTTACTTAATCCAACATAAACATGTATGTTGGTATGGTTGATTTGTTTTGGATTGTTTATTGAATGTTTTATTTACTTTTCTGTATCGAGAAGATTACTACATCGTCGAAGATCCGGAGTTCTATTCCGAGGTTCCACCTTCACCATTTGCTGATCAAGGCAAGTCATCGACCCCTCTTGTGGAAATAGTTGATCATCATTTGAGCCCAGTTTTTCATAACTATCGCTATAACTCATAGGATAATATTGCATTAGTCAAAGATCAAGCCCTACACTTATATTTATTAGATCCCGTCCTTGTGTGCAAACCCAAGCCATGCTTATTGAGCCTTAACTCCTTGTCACTCTACAAATATTATATTAGCTAGTGCCCAATGTTCCGGCACAACTGCTATAGGAGATAAAGAATGAGTCGTAGATAGATGGATTCTGATATATGAATTTCCCCGTTATTCTTGTCTGGGACTCTGTTGGAGTTGGCTAGGTTATAAGTATGGTGGGTTCCGGGTGCAAGCTCGGGAATTGGTTGGTCGCACCCGGGGCACTATAAGGACCGGTCTGCGGGATCTGTTGCAAAGCACTTCCGTACCAACCACAAGTCTAATGGGTAAGTCCTAACTGGAAGTATGGAACACTCCGACTCTCTGCACCATAGTGGAGGGGGCAAGGGGCTAGCCCTCAGGGCGCCTTGTACCGATGTGGGCTCAAGGGGGGGTATGGTGAGGCACCGACGCGTCGGGGCACCATAGGAAACCTATAAGAGGGTGCTGTTGAGTCGAGGCGAACCATATGGAAGGTTTTGGCACGAGTTCCCGTGGAATGGGTCATCTCGTTACACTTTGGTGTAAGTGATGAGTTCATGCCTTGTGGGTACAGTGGTACATCTCTGATCAGAGTAATTTAAACTTTTCAAAAAGCCGAGCCCACGGTCAAGGGCGGGTTGTGTGACTACTCGCAGTTAGTTTACAATTGTTTGAATGGTTGATTTATTCATGGCATGTAAGGACTATTGAGCGAGGTGGGGCTGACTGTACCCCTCGAGTTAGAAGATGATGATGCATACACATGTTTACATTTCAGTACTAATAACTTGCTCACATTTAATTGCTTTACAATTATGCTTTTCCGCAAAACTAGCCACTATTCCCCCCTTGTTATTATCTTGCATTATATTTGCATTCGGTGGCTTGCTGAGTACGTTTGTACTCACCCCCATTGACTTACACCACCAGAGCCCGTCTACTACGAGGAGGTTGAAGGTCTGGAGTAGCGACCCAGTCAAGGCGAGACTGGAAGGAGGCGTTCATCTAGGACCCTTTATTTTATTAGTTTCTCTTCACCTTTATTCACTTTTGTATTAATACGGTCTACGAACCGTGAATGATTGCTCGTATTTGTACGTGGTCGCATGATGAACGTCTTGGTTTATTGATTTTCTATGGAATTTCAATAAAGGTCCTGATTTATTAAATCGGGGCCTGACAAGATGGTATCAGAGCCGACTTGACTATAGGAAGCCAAACAGACCTGACCCTAGGACTTATATTAACCCTACTTTCTTACAAAATTACTTATCCTCTCATCTTCCGAGATTTTCATAAAAACTTTCTCTCTTTTGTAGATGCCGGTCCATACCATGAGCGGGACCCTTCGCGACGAGGCCGGATTCATCCGCGAGCTTCGCGTGCTCGTTGACTTCTTGGGATTCTCCCATGAGCCCGCGTTCCACGGGATCTTTCCCGATGCGAGCGAGAGCTACTGCGAGGTCACAATTGTCATCCGCTCCTCCCCCACGCAGCCTCCCTTCTACACCCATGGAGTCGGAGGACCCTCATTCGTGGTGGCCAGTCAGCGCGCCGCACTTCAAGCCCTCGCCGAGCTTCGTCTGGTCTACGACTGTCACCTCTACGACATCGTCTACCGCTTCATGCCCATACGCAGACCAAGGAGTCATCGCAGCATCTACATCAGCCCCCTCACCCAGAGCAATTCCGCCATCGCTCGCACCATGGGGCTTTTGGAGGCCATGGACAACCTTTATACAGAGGCCGTCCTCGACGCAAACAGCCAGCACGACACCATCGACTTCTACCGCCATACCTCGGAGAACCTGAACCACGAGAATGTTGAGCTTCGTCGACAGGTCCAGCAAAACCCCCAGTTGACCCTCGAGGTAGAAGAGTTGAGGCGTCAGAACGAGCTTCTACACCAAGGTGCCATGGTCAACACCCAGCTACGTCACCAGCTCAAGGAGCTGAAGAAGGATATCGAGGAGATCGCACCTCTTCCACCCCGCAAGCGGAAATCGCTTCGGATCCCCACCGTGAGGCCCAAGAGGATTTCACGCAGCACACCTCCCGCCGGACCCTCCAGTTCCACCTCCCCGACCGTTTCCGTCGACCCCGTGATCGAGTCGTCCCCTGAGCTGCCATAGACGTAGTATTACGATTGATTGTTTTCTTTTCCTTGTTTGTAATGCCACTCATGTCAAATATAAGACAAGAGTGAAGAATTAAATAAAAGACAATAAATGTAATCGCAAGAACGATACATTTTGAAATAAAGCTTAATATCACTTCCCTCTTCCTCCTATACCTATTAGGTCATAATCCCAACTAAAGGAGAGAATCTACCTCTAGTTTCAACTCAACATAATTCGCTCGTCGTCGTTCCGCAAGATCAACTCCAATCATGAAGTCAAGAAAAGTTGTCAAGAAAGCCCTAACTTAACCAAACCCAATCTATGAAGATGTAGACTTAAAACCTCTAGTGTAAAGAAGTGCTCCATAACTGAAGCATATCCATGACTTTCTAGCCTTTCCGAATCTCGGGACGAGATTCTTGTTAAGGAAGTTAGGATTGTAACACCTTGATTTCCGTCAGGCGTTAAAAATAAAATAAAGTAATTAATAAATAAATTTCAAAAAAAATGATTCAGTATAAATCAAGAAAGAGGAAAGCTAAAATACAAGCCTAAAAATTTCATTATCTAGAGTATTTTCCTAAAGATTCTTCTAAGCATTAAATTGCGTTCCAAAAATTTTCTGAAATTTTTGGCACCAAGGAATTCAATAAGATATAATCAACATCACTTCATCTTAAACCTCTAACACTAATTAATAAAATATATTACAACATGAATGTTGTGTGAATAAAATACATGATAAATCATTTATATTAAAAATAATATAAGGCATGAGTGTTAAAGTTAATAAGGGACTAAAAGAAAATATGTAAGCATCTAGGTCAAACTATTCATCTTGGCCAATAAAATCAGTAACAATTCCCCCTTAACTATTGGCACCTTCTTTTTGAACCCTTCAACTTCAGGATGGCCAACGACCAAGGATCAGAAGCCCCACGCGACGGAAACACCTCAGGCAATCTGCCTCAGTGGGGTGCAGCTGGACATCAGCAGACCCCCGTTGCCTATCATCCCACACTAGCGGAGATGATGGCAAAACAAAACCAACTGATCGCCACGTTGCTTACCCAGATGCAACAACACCAAAAGCAGATGCAAGAGCAGCAGACACAGTTGTTCCATCTCCAACAACACCAACACGAGCTCTCCCTTCAGCTAATCTATGGGGACTTCGCCAACTTTCAGAGATTGGTAAACAAAGCAATACTGCCGGAAACCAGAGTGATTCCACCTCAAGCCCCAACCCTTGGCAAGCCACGGACCACCCTGGGAGGACCAAACTCAGGCATCCCACCTCAAGCACCGCTAGCCAGAAGGACACCAGCGCAAGCTACCGGATACAAGAGGGACAGGAACGGCAACCCAATTGTGTGCTTCAACTGTCGCCAAGAAGGCCACTACGCCAACAAGTGCTCCTACCCCAAGCGGGCGCCATCCTCCATTCCAAACCCAGAGGGACATACCCTAGTTCACCACAAAGAGAACCCAGATACGACCGAAGACACTCCCAATTTGATCTCAACCAACCCAGATTCGGAGATCACTTTGCCTATTTCTGATGTAACACCTTCTCCTAATCTGGAGCACCAGTAGAACTCCGTCCCCTAGTTTCCCCGAGGTTCGCTTCGAATCTCGAGGACGAGATTCTTTGTAAGGGGGATAGGATTGTAACAGCCCCAGAATTAAAATAAAATAAAAATGAGGGAAATAAATTTTCTGGAATAAATAATTTATTAAATTAAAGCAAAAGACTAAAAGAACTCAATCAAAGCAAATCATGAAGAAATATTTCGAATCTGTAGCTGAAAAATTTATGATGGAATCCAGAAGCCAAAAAATATTTTTGAGAATTTTTACAAAATTTTAGCAACAGTGCTACGAGCCTTAATCAAATAATTAATTTTCTGGAATTATTTTAAACAGAAAAATGATTTTAATTGTTATTGGGCTGCAACCCTGTTTTCCCCCTCGAAGGCCTTTCGGCCCAACCCAATCCGGCCACACCCACCGACAGGCGGGACCCACCAGTCAGCGCCGTCCCCCCTCTCTCCTCTCCCGCGCGCTCCGTTGGGTCCACGCGTCAGCCGCCGCCCGTGCCCCTTCGGTCGCTGCCAAGCCTGGCCCGCTCGTCAGCCACTTCTCTTTCGCTCACAGCCACTGACAGGTGGGGGCCAGCTGTTAGGCCCTTCTTCTCCGTTGGAAGGGGATCTCTCCCCTTCCATTCTTAGCTGGCGCCCCCCTTGCCATTTTCGCCGCCGGCCGGCCCCTTTCCAAAATTGGCACCCAGATCCACTGCCCAGTCCACCAGCGATCCCCTTCCCTCTATTTCCCACGCGCTTTCGCCATGTATGGCAAGGATCCGAGAGCTATCAAAACCTCGCCGGAGGCCTCGGGATCTCGCCGGTTTCCTTCCAATTAAACGCCGGTGATCCCCTATAAAGGACCCCCCACCCTCGCCGCATTCCGCCACAGCGCCACAACCCAAGATCTCGCAATACCGAAGGCCGCCACCCCTTTCTAGGGTTTTTCCACTGTTTTCCCTCCGGTAGCCCATTGCCAGCGCTCCAAGCCACCGCCGCCCTCGCCATCGCCACCGACAAGACCGCCATCGCCCTCCCGTCATCGGCCTCAACTTGGTTGGGCCGGATCGCCACTAGAGCGCATCATCGCCGTTGATCCCGAAGAGAACCACCGCCCTCTCCTCGACGCCGGCCACCGCCACTACTCCATCATCATCGCCGCCGGTATGCCGAGAACCCCCTGGTGCCCCTCTGTCCATTTTTGGCCTTAGCCGTACCCTTAGGCCTCGCCGTCGCTGGGAATTCCTCGCCAGAGCGGAGTCGGGGAAGAAGGGGGGTACTTACCCCTTCGCCGCGTGCCGTGCCGTACGAGATCGTAGCCTCTCGATCTGCAACGGACGGCTGAGATTATAACCCGTGATCAAGCGCTCCGATGTGTTTGACCCACGGTTGACCGGTATCAACGCATCTCAGCCGTTCATCGCCACTTAAGTGCCCCGCTCCGCTGGCGATCGTTGGATCTGGATCCAATGGTCCAGATCCGATCAGCCCACGCGCACAGTGCGCGGGTCCATGGTGGACCTGGCTCACCGTGGACCCCCGCCTGTTTACTGATTTAAAATAAAATTCAGAAAAATAGTTTAAACTTCAAAAATTCATAACTTGCTCAAATTAACTTCAAATTTCACCATTTTAATTCTGGAAAATTTGTCTTTTCATCCTCTACACTTTTATGCAATAAAAACAATATGTTTATTTGGCACATAATAATCTTATTAAATAATAAAGAAAAGACCCCTTTAGGACTTAATTAATATTTCATTTAAATAATTCAGAAAAACCTTGAATAATTTATATAATAAATTCAGAGTACTTAATGACTTTATTCCACTGTTTTAATGCAACAAAAATAGCATGTTCACTTTGCCCACTTTAATCTATTAATTAATATTGCAAAAGCCCTTGTAGGATAATTAAGTAATTCATATAATAAAAGTTAAACACTTTATAAAAATGTCATGACAACTTATATAATAACTTCAGAAAACCTAACAACTTGAGTTCACTATTTTTAACACAATAAGAATGTTATTATATACCTTTTTAGTTCATCTCTAAAAAGGGAAAATAAAAACCCCTAGGAAAAATAATTACATCAAGTCATAAAATTCAGAACTCTCATTAGAAATCAATCCTAAATATTTAAGTAACAATTCCCTAAACTTTAAGACTCTATCTCCTTTACTTAATCCAACATAAACATGTATGTTGGTATGGTTGATTTGTTTTGGATTGTTTATTGAATGTTTTATTTACTTTTCTGTATCGAGAAGATTACTACATCGTCGAAGATCCGGAGTTCTATTCCGAGGTTCCACCTTCACCATTTGCTGATCAAGGCAAGTCATCGACCCCTCTTGTGGAAATAGTTGATCATCATTTGAGCCCAGTTTTTCATAACTATCGCTATAACTCATAGGATAATATTGCATTAGTCAAAGATCAAGCCCTACACTTATATTTATTAGATCCCGTCCTTGTGTGTAAACCCAAGCCATGCTTATTGAGCCTTAACTCCTTGTCACTCTACAAATATTATATTAGCTAGTGCCCAATGTACCAGCACAACTGCTATAGGAGATAAAGAATGAGTCGTAGATAGATGGATTCTGATATATGAATTTCCCCGTTATTCTTGTCTGGGACTCTGTTGGACTTGGCTAGGTTATAAGTATGGTGGGTTCCGGGTGCAAGCTCGGGAATTGGTTGGTCGCACCCGGGGCACTATAAGGACCGGTCTGCGGGATCTGTTGCAAAGCACTTCCGTACCAACCACAAGTCTAATGGGTAAGTCCTAACTGGAAGTATGGAACACTCCGACTCTCTGCACCATAGTGGAGGGGGCAAGGGGCTAGCCCTCAGGGCGCCTTGTACCGATGTGGGCTCAAGGGGGGGTATGGTGAGGCACCGACGCGTCGGGGCACCATAGGAAACCTATAAGAGGGTGTTGTTGAGTCGAGGCGAACCATATGGAAGGTTTTGGCACGAGTTCCCGTGGAATGGGTCATCTCGTTACACTTTGGTGTAAGTGATGAGTGTGTGCCTTGTGGGTACAGTGGTACATCTCTGATCAGAGTAATTTAATCTTTTCGAAAAGCCGAGCCCACAGTCAAGGGCGGGTTGTGTGACTACTCGCAGTTAGTTTACAATTGTTTGAATGGTTGATTTATTCATGGCATGTAAGGACTGTTGAGCGAGCTGAGGTGGGGCTGACTGTACCCCTCGAGTTAGAAGATGATGATGCATACACATGTTTACATTTCAGTACTAATAACTTGCTCACATTTAATTGCTTTACAATTATGCTTTTCCGCAAAACTAGCCACTATTCCCCCCTTGTTATTATCTTGCATTATATTTGCATTCGGTGGCTTGCTGAGTACGTTTGTACTCACCCCCGTTGACTTACACCACCAGAGCCCATCTACTACGAGGAGGTTGAAGGTCTGGAGTAGCGACCCAGTCAAGGCGAGACTGGAAGGAGGCGTTCATCTAGGACCCTTTATTTTATTAGTTTCTCTTCACCTTTATTCACTTTTGTATTAATACGGTCTACGAACCGTGAATTATTGCTCGTATTTGTACGTGGTCACATGATGAACGTCTTGGTTTATTGATTTTCTATGGAATTTCAATAAAGGTCCTGATATATTAAATCGTGGCGTGATAGATAGTCATGTAATAGGGTTGATCCTTGTGAGTAATGAAGAAGATTTTTTTGCATTTGTAAGTGCTCTCCTCTTTCTAACATCTCTCTTTTGAATCCATTATTTGATTCTTGTTTTAGAGGCAAGTTCATCTTTTGATTTTCGTTTTTGGTTTGAGCTGAAATTTTCAGCACCCTTGCAAATCATTCTTCTTGTTGCTAGAGGCTTAGAAATTCATATACACACAAATATGTCATGTTGTTCAAGTTTTCATACCTCTAGATCATTAACCTGAAGTATACTTGGTCGGAAATAATTTTCTCATGAGTTTTGTTCTTGTGACAATGACTAGTTTTCTTGTGCTCAATAGAACTTGAGGTTCATCTCACATACACTAGAGTCACATTTTCTTATTAGCTTCTTTTAATTTATTTTTGTGCTTCCAATAGTTTATTTGAAGGAGCGTTAGGTGAAAGGAATGGAT
This sequence comes from Zizania palustris, assembly GCA_019279435.1. Taxonomy (NCBI): domain Eukaryota; kingdom Viridiplantae; phylum Streptophyta; class Magnoliopsida; order Poales; family Poaceae; genus Zizania; species Zizania palustris. Next base: position 65,525,734 of record JAAALK010000287.1, on the reverse strand, counting down.
CGTCTTTTCAAAAGAAATTGTTGAGGCTCCTATTCACCCCCCTCTAGTCACATGTTTCGGTCCTACAAATCACGAAAGTGTTGGTATCTGTTTTTGGTCACACTTTGACACACTGTGGCCTAGGAGATTTGCTTAAGTCTAGTGCAAATCCTACAATCTTAGAAAAAGGGTTCAAGGTGTACCAATCAGTTTGACCCTACAACTAATAAGGAAATAGAGAAAATATCATTAGAAGCAAAGCTGATCGACTGCCAAGCTAATGATTACGGTGAGGATAAAACAATCGTGAGCGAATAACGCTAATCGACAACAAGGCCGATGACCAAGGAAGAGCGATCGGGACGAATGCGCCATCGGCCGATGAGATAGGCAGTTTATGCATATGGGCCGATGAGCATTCCCTGATAGCGGATAGAATATAACATTGAATTGAAGATAATCTAATGTCTTGTACTCCAACAGAAATAAATAAAACACGGCACATAACACATCTATATCATCAAAATCATCATAATAACAAGATTAGACTTAACCAAGACAGTAGCTAGTCATGATAAACTTAACAATACTTCAAAGTATCAGGCGCGCTTTATTTAAATGAACGGTATACAACATGAAGAAGATACAATAGAAAGATATGTTGGACCTAACCGATGAAGCCTTAGACTACCACACCTAAATCACATCAATCTAAGAGATCAAACTAATGCAGCCTTAGACCTAGCCAATGCACCAATATAAACCAGCGATTGTACTTTTTCAGCTGATGCCTCAAGAGATCAAATTGATGCAACCGTGAGGACACTGACCTAGTCGACACGATTGTCAGGGTGGTGGGTGAGAAACCATGTTGAAGAATATGGTTTTGATACTCCAGATGTGATGAGTGATTGTCAACAGAAGTCAATAGAAGGGAGAGATGAAGACCTGCCGAGTCTGAGGCGCATGTGACTCAGGTACACGGGCAGTGAGCGATGGCCGGGCAGAGGAGCCGCGGAGTCGGGCTGGCCTAATCCGGGTACATGGCTAGGATAGGGCAGAGGATACACCATCTGTTGACTGGGTTTGACTCAGGTACACGGGCGGCGAGCGATTTCCGGGCTGAGGAAGCTGCGGGGTCGGGTCGGCCCAATCCGGGTACCCGGTGCGAAGACGGTGGACGCTTTGTCAGTTTCGGCGTAAAATTGACGATCTATGTTTAATTCGTTTTTATGATATTAATATTTAGTTTTTAAGTTTAGAATATTTTTATTCGAGTTAGTTATTTTTTCTAAGAATATTTTAGTAATTTTCGGAATTTATTTTAGAGTTAGTTTATTTTAACCGAGGGTAAAGTAGTCTTTTCATGTATTAGGATTTGCCTATAAATAGGCACCTATCCCTTCGGGGATAGATGACTGTTTCGTTTTTTCAGATCAATCTACAATCTACAGTCCAAAGTTTAGTTGCAGATTAGTCTTTCGGCGTAATATTTTTCGTGTTCTTCCTGTCGTGTTCAACCCGCCACGGCGAAACTAGTGTTACGCGCGGGAGATGGCGAGCTGCAGTTTGGGCACGTGGATCGAGGCACCTCTGCACGGCGTCTGAGGTGGAGGCTTCCTGTAGGCAGTCTTTTTAGCTCTCCAGGGCCCGCAGTTTGGCAGCGGGTGGCTCAAAGGCAAGGCATCAAAATTGGAGACAAGAGACCTGCAGTGTTGACGTTTGATCTCCACAGGGTGATTCAGCAATTAAAGCCACTACAGCCACAGGTTTTCCCTACACGGCTGTTTAGGTGCTAGCTAGCTTGGCTATTTAGGTGCTAGCTAGCTTTAGTCCTGCAGCCCTGCGCCAGCAGAACGCTTTTCCTTAGCCTAGGAGGCAGCTGCATAGGCGACCTCCTGGCTACGGCGGTAGGCATGGGAGCGGGCCCCAAGGTTCCAGTGAATTTTTTCCAAGTAGGAATGGCGATGCCCGGATTTCCTTCAATGCAAGTAAATTTCAATCTCCTATTATTTTAGTTAGTTTTTAATCTACTATTTTTAGGGAGATCAATTTTTTAGATAATTATCTATTAATAAATTAGCTGAAAATTTATTTCGAAATTTCATTGTTATCTTAATCTGTTAAATTTTTATTAGTTGACTAGTATTGTTTTTTATCTGTTTAATCTTCTCATATAAAATGAAAAGAAAAATTTATTAGTCGCAGTTATATTTTTATTCTAGTTTCTACCTGCAATATTTTAGGTTTAGTTCTGAATTAATTTTTAATAATCCAAGATTTATTCATTTGATTAGTAATTTATTTCTAGACCGAAAAATTATTATTTTGAGTTTTTATCTAGGTGTTTTTATTTACTATAGTAATTCTATTTAGTTTATTTTTAATATCATTTTAATTAGGACACCAGACAATTTTTAAGCTAGACAACGTTAATTCCTAAAACTTGCTTTGCAAATATTATTTATCTGGTTAAGTTCTTTTGGGTGGTGGGATTAAAATATAGTTTAGCAAAAAAATTTTAGGCGCCCATTCACCCCCCCCCTCTGGTCGCTACTTTCGGTCCTATAGTGGGACTCACCTCTTCACTGGAAATTGGAACGATGCAGCCTATCTTCGAGTGCTGAATCTCGTTGGGATTAACCTTGGGAAGCCAAGAGTGGTGATGCGCCGAAGAGTTGTTTGACAGAGTTGTGTGTTTTTAACCTAACTAAGGGATACATATTTATAGTCTAGAGACTTACTGTCCAAGTAATCTATGTTAACTAATTCTAGATAATCTTTATCTTTTTAGTTTTATCTCCATCGGCTTCTTCATATCCAATCATGTTACACATCATGAAAGGGCTTCTTTGACAATCTTTGACCAGACCTCTTTGACTTCTGTTGACCGTGTGACATCTTTTGTGGGCCTAGGCTTTTACCAAATATTGCCATCAACACATGCCCCTAGTTTCAAAGCATTATGGGGTAACCGATGCTTCAAAATTATCAGTCGTCATCACCCATCTGTCATCACGTACTTTTGAAGTCTTTCTGTAATGTCTTCTCAAATTTAGTACTAATTGTTGTTGAAACCCTTCAACTTCTAATACTATAACACGCAGGGAATCAACTTCACTTCATCTTCTTCTTTTTTGACTCTTCTTCATCTTCGACCGTTCACACTTGTGATGGATGTTGCTTGGACTGACATATTTACTTTTTTGTGGCAGCGTCGGACCAGGCTTCATCCCACATAGTTTTTAATTGTACTTATTAAACCGAAGATCATGTTCCTCTAATCATGGGCCCGCAAAGATCTTAACATTTCTAAAATTGTACTCATGATTACCTTTTGCTGAACATTGCGAATGGCCTCACCAAATCCGATAGGACTAGTTTTGACTCGGCTGCCAAAGAGTCACTCCTGCTCTATAAGTACAAGGTCTTTATAGTTTTGCTTTTTACGCTTGCTGTTAGTCTCCGAGTTAACCTTCATTTGTTGTGAGTATTGTTTTAGACCGTCGCTTGTCGTCTTGTCTTTTCCACTAATTTTGTACCCCGGCAACGCTAGGATGGCTACTATCAACATGATTCTTGAGGTAAGTTCTTGGCATTCTTGTTGTTCCTCGTTTTTCTTGGTTCTTCCACTACTTCCTCCTTTACAGCTTCATTTTTTCTCACTATATATTCTTTCCTCTTCCCTCATTGTAGAACCTATAGGACCAAACTCTGATTATAATAGCCACTCATCCATCTTGCTTCTTCTTGGGCCCTTTGGGAAATCTAGACCATACGAATTTAATAAACACCAAAACTTGCAGAATTTCCTTTAAATATTCTCCCATGCGTTCCCCTAACTGGGACTATGGTTTTGATTCCTTTCCCTCTTCCATCCTTTGCTAGCGTGACTGGTATCTTATGGTATCTTCCACCTACCGTGCCTTTTGGGATAAGATTGACATCGGTCATTGCATCGGTCTTTCCCTTGCTGAGCCATATTAGAATGAACTGATGTTGGCCGCATCTTGTTACTTTTGGTATGATGCCTTAAATTCTTTTATTTTTGGTCATGGGCCAATGAGTCCAACATTGCTTGACGTCTTCTTTTTAACTTGTCTCGACATTGATTCACCGGCCAATCCCTTTTCCTTTCGTTTCCAATGATCCCACTGCTTTAGCATCAAGTCAGTTGATAGCTAGGGCCGATATATCGCGAGGCACAACTAGAAAACTGGCCCAGTAGATACTTGCGAACACATTGCTTTCCTCAACCTCTAGCTGGAGGAGTTTGTCTTTTGCATATCGGCTCTTGCCTCGACCTTTCAATTTTAGTTTTTAGCCGAATAGCTTGCTGCCCACGTGCGGATTCCCCTTAGCCGTTATCTCCTTGGAGCTACCTACCGCCTCCTTCACCTTGTATCGGCCAACCAATCGGCCAACAATTTCATAGGCCGACCAAAAGGCCCTTGGTGGTTCCTCTAGCTTTGGCTTAATGTTTATACGGTCGATGTTATTAGAGGGATCCCTCTATCTCATACGTATTTTCCTGCCAATTTTTTAGAATTGGTCATTTCTACCTATCGTCGCTGCTCTTCTTTGGGCGAGGCGGTGGCATTTTTTCTTGCTTTTCCTTTGTCCCCCGTGGCTTTGGCTATTTTCTTCAAGAGCTTCTATCTTGGGTTCTCCGATCAGACCAACTAGTTCCCTTCAGATATTACTCGGAGTAAGAACACTCTCGTATATTTTAAGCCGCAACCTTTCCTTGCTTTATCCCTATTAACTTTACCGATGAGCATCCTCGGCAGTGCTCCTATGATTTGTACCACCCATCGGTCTTCTCATGGCGGCTAGGCTTCGGTCAGCTCCCACCCCATCTCTTTTTTGTCAATCAAATCCAAACCCGTGAGAGAGTCATAAATGCCTTGGAGTGGGGCCGCCTTTCCCATATGACCGATGAGATCCCTACCGGAGGCCTTGTTTCCTGGACGACCTGTCGGGCGACCTCCACCGCTTTCTGCCGATGGTGGGGTGAACTAAAAAAACATATCTTCAATCGCTCCTCATCGATTTATCGGGAGCGATTTCACCATGGTGATGCTGATACAGGACCCGAGGTAAACACGTTGACTCCCCTTTCACCTGCTTCCACTGTCTTCGTTTTTTTGTCTGATTGACTCTGCCTCTTGCAAGAAGACGATTGTGATGCCCCCTTGGTGAGCTAAAGTTGTCGACCAATACGATACGGACCAATATCAACCACTAGTTCACCTACTCCTTCGGCGTGGATAAGTGGAAAGTGGTCCTGATCGGCTGTGTTTTAAGAGAAGGCTGATTTAGCGGCAAAGCCAAAGGGAGTCTGTTGGGTGTTAACCTAGATTTGCAAAGCACACTTGCATGTAATCTGAAAGACTCTGAATATATCGTTAATTTCATATGAATTGGTTTTGAACTTTTTGTCTAAGGGCGATGTCTCTGCATCGGCCGTCTAAAGGCGATACCATCGGTATTCACTATCTTGTGTGTAGATCTTTATGCTTCATCCGAACGATCGAAAAATATTTCCTCAAGTACTTCTCGTTCGGTCTCTTCCCATATCTCTGACGTAGTCACCTTCAATCCATTTTTGTTTCATCGGGGAATTTTGGTACTCATGAAGGTTAGCCTCGGTCTATCACCAAGTCCAATGTTTTACTCTCGTATTTTGTGGGTTATGGTGAAGCCTTGACCGAGTCCATCCTTCTTTTTGTCGACGCTGTCTTTATAGAGTGAGCTTAGGTAGCTCTCCGTTGATCGGGTTGACCCCATCATCTGATACTTTGAGAAAATTTTTGTCCCAAACCTTCCTCGATGGATAGACAGTGTCCTCCATTTCCCATACAGATAAATCAGTCATAGCTATATTAACCGATTTGTCGGCAACGGCGACTTCCACTTGATATCCGACCCATTGTATGAGGCTTTGATGCATTGTTGATGGGACGCAACAATTTGTGTGTATCCAATCGTGCCCCAGCAACAGACAATAATATCCTTTTCCCTCTATGATGAAAAAGGTAGTCGGCACGGGCTTGCATCAAACTGTCAGCTCTGCGTTTAGCACTCGCATCGTGTCTGACGAGTTGTTTCCGAAGTCCCTTGATACCATATTAGTTCTGATGATATCCTCCGGCGTTTTTCCCAGCTTACGAAAGGTGTCATAAGGCATCAAGTTAACAGCTGCCCCCATATATCATCATCTTGGACATCAGCTTTCTGTTGACTAGACCTTTGATATAGAGTGGTCTAAGGTCTTGATACCTAGGGTCTTGCATCTTGTCAAAAACTACTAGTTGTAGAGCCAACATTAGTTGGGCCATTGTATCGGCCTATTCTGCATCGTCTTCCGAGACGACTCGATACTCTGTGGGGAGGAAGAAAATCATGTTTACCCCCGCGTCTTTCTTATCCTTGTGATCAACCTCCTATTTCACTCGCCATTAACTTTTGATCCTTCGGGGCCGATCAATTTCTTCATCGCATTTTTGTGCCTTCAATTCACTCTGCCGCAGACGTTGCACCCTTCTCTTCTAGATCCTTCTGAAAATCCCGCTGGGGCACCATCGCGGGTTCTCTGGAGCAATTTTGTCATCGTCGGCTGACTGGCCGATTTCCTCAGAATCGACGGGGTCGAGCCTCTCAAGCAATGATACCCTTGGTGGTGACAACCTTCGGTGAACATCTTCTTGACCAAGCATCCTTGGCTTGATATTATGTGGCCGATGACCGTCTTGTGCCCTCCCTTCGGTGCCATATTCTAAGGAGTCATCCATTGATGGCAGACATAGCCCCTCATTCCAGCAAAGTCTAAAGAACTCACAGTTCTAATGGAGTTTGAAACATGTATAGCCGTGGTTGTCTTCGTTGTCCACCCTCTCCTTCGACTTCCTTTGGTACTTCCTGATGAGATCCGAAGAAGTGATGTTGCTACCGGAACGCCTACTCTTCTTTGTATGCCAATCATCAGCGTGGTACACATGCACCATATTGACTGGGAATGGATGTTCGTCGATGTTCATCATCTTCTTCCCGTCGTCAAACATGATTCGCCCTGCTCCACGATCGATTGAAACTGCTGCTTGAACACCTTTCACTCATTGGTGTGGAACAATCGGGAGTAGTGCCACTTACAGTATTTCCTCTTCTTCAACTCACTGGCAAGAGGTATCACGTGGTCAAGCGATAGGTGAATCTGCTTTTCTTTGAGCAATAGGTCAAATATTTTATCGGCCTTGTTGACATCGAAGTTGTACTTCTCCTCTTTATCGGTCGGCATCACCCAAGGGCATGCAACCTGTTTCTTGTTCTAGAACCATTCGGCCAAACCGACCTCTACATCGAAATCACTACCCACATCGGAGTCTGAATAATAGGCCTAAGTATATGCCACCTTTTTTGATAGCTATCTTTCCTCACTTCTTGGAATCAGCTCTCGTGTGCTGATACCCTTTGCACTAGTTGTGAGAGCCTCTCGAACTCATGTGTTGAAAATCTCTCCTTAATTGGGTTCAGGAGTCCTTGAAATACCAACTCTGCCAACTGGGTGTCACTGAGGTTCAAGCTATAGCATCTGCTCCGTACGTCTTAGAACCTCTAGACATAATCTTATACCGACTCATCCATCCTCTGCCTCATAGCTGTAAAGTCGGTGAGCTTCATCTCATGAATGCTGGCGAAGAAATATTTTGATGAGGAGTTTGATCCTCATTCGTTTGCTGACTAGACCAGCCCATACCCACATTTCTTTGGATCCAACACAGAGTCATCCCAACAGCAGCGACAACCTCCTCCATAGTAGTCTTCATCTTCCGATGATGATGATGATGCGATCGAGTGAGAATGACTCCGGGTGAGCCGATCAACTGCTTACTCTCCTTTTGGGTGTCTTTGAAGTCAAAGGGGGCAAAAAATTAAAGAAGTCATCTTATTGTTGCTTAGCTCACTCCTTAGTTTTTCTCATTTTTTATTCCAAAGTTGTAAACATGTGTCATGGACAATTTGGCTTGTAATATTGTCTTATCACATTTATGCCCTTTTATATGACAACGACAAATTGAGCTTGTAATAATGTCTTATCACGTCTATACCCATTTGTATCACATGGATGATATGATAAACCATTTGATTAAGTCTAATGTTTTATTATGTTCATCTCAATCATATATTGAGTTTTATGATGTATGCTCTTGTTGGTGCAAAAGTTACACCAACAGGTTCTCGGTAATCAAGAACGAACAAACAAGAAGTTTGCGCTTCAGGACTAACTCGAGCCTCCGTAAAGGATAATAGCTCAAGTGGTCCGAATGTGTGTGTTTGAACCATTAGTTCTGGATCCCTTTTACAAGGTACAATGGGGGGTATTTATAGGGAAAAAAACATAAGGAAAAGACCTATTTACCCCTAAATTACAACCAACATAGTAGAATCTATTCGGTATTATAAACAAGGTTATACACGGTAAAGTGCTGCAGGGTAGATGGATAAGTTGACTATCCAATCAATCATGTCCTTCTGCTTCGAGGCCTCCATCTTCCTTTCGGAGGGTTCTCTAGGACTTCGCACCGTGGCACCCTCCGGTCGTGGCGACGTATGCTTCGAACAGCAGTTCGCCACCTTCGGGGATCCTTGCTGAGCCCGCGAAGGGTTACTCTTTAAGTCTGGGAAATAGAGTAATTTCCCCCAACAGCTCTTATGATGCCCTAAACGCAGAATATGCCATGTTTGTTGTTATTTAAATGATACAAGCTTTTAGGGGGAGCTTTATTGTTAAACATTCATCTTTTATGCAATATTTATCACTAGTTGGATCATTTGTGATCTATCACCAAAAAAGGAGATTGAAAGTGCATCTTGATGCATAAAGGACCCTAATTAATTTTGGTATTTTATTGATAATCATGATCAAAAGATACTAACCATGTTGCTAAGATGAATAAAAAAGAAGAAAGAAAAACAACGTCACAATCAAGCAAATATGGAGAAAGTCTATATTTAGTGCAATATAGGCTCAGTGGTGCAAAATGAATAATTTTCATAAGAGTTTGAGTCTGGCTATGTCGTACTACTAAGAGCGATGCATTGATGAAGTGTTCCAAAACTTTGTGCTCAAAGAAAATTATTTTAAAGGGAAAATTACTCACATGTCATTATAATTTTTAAGAATTGCCTATATGCCACTGTGAGTGATTGTGATGGCCCCTATTTGTCATTGATACACCGATGACATATTGGCAAACCGTGAAAAATTTAATGGCACAGAATAAATTAACCCTTTAAACAAAAGGTTGAGGAGGAGGTACTTAAGTCAAGCTATGTGGGTCACACATCTCTAGACTATCTAAAGTGTGTGGATAATTCGAGAGTGTCTTCCTATAAATATGATCAATTGTCCAGTCATATTTATAATCCAACACTCTTGAACAGGAGACAATGCAATAGGTTGCACGTACTCTAACTCAATATTTATACTATAAAATATGTATGCCAACTAACATTCAACACAAAAATACGTCGACAACTATGACAACAAACCAAGAAACCCTTTTCCTGAGCATAAGTTCTATAAGTTCTTTCCAACTTGATTCAGTCAGTCCAATATCTCATAAATAGAAACCCTTTCCTTGAGCACAAGTTCTTTTCAACTTGTCTCAATCAATCCAATCATAAACATGATGTATTTATTGATTAAACAATTTAAGCATATAATCTGACTTGGACATTAAAATTTCGAGTAATCCAAAAATCCCAAGTATTAAAATTCTCGGGTACTGAATTCTCTCGAGGGTTAAGTGCTGAGTGCTTGACAAGAGTGCTCGATAACCGGACCAAAGTACTCGACCACTCAAACCAATCAAAACTAATTTGTTCATCATATATCAACGATCATACACATGATCTCACATATTAAAATTGAACATATCATCCGACTTTGCTGGAAAAACATGTTCAACTTAGAATAGATCCAAAACTATTTTATAGTAGCATGTGAGTAATTTTCCCTTGTTTCTAAGAAACAAAAATGGCCATTTTTGTGCGTAGTCCTAAAAAGCATGTTGTCAAGATTAAGAAGATGGTCTAAAAAAGCTACTAAGAGCAATGTGGGGTCAGCCTAGTCTCAGCAAAAGTTTTCAAACAAATACCAAACATCTATATAATGTTTCACAAAACCCTTTCAAATTAGGTTTTCCATTAACAACTATGCATACAAAATTTAGTTATCGTTTACTAGTAGTGAGCATGTGCTAACGCTATGATAAAAATGAAAAAAACAACAAATGTCTAACCTTACTTCCTTTTGATGGAGTACATTACAGTTATGAAAATCGATAACCAATGTTTCCCTAAATACGAAACACAAATACATCAAAACAATTATAAGTTGGTTGTTTCAATCAAGAGGTGTTCAAGATATCAATTATGATGAACATTAGTAGAACAATTTGCAAAGAGATTTCTGACGGTAGATCCACCAACTTATTATTATTAGATTTGAGGAATAATGATGAACACTTGTAGAAAAACTCGTAATGAAGAAAAACATTGTTGAGAAAACAATCGGTAGTTGTATGCTAGTACCTTTGCAAGATGCAGCCTTACGCCTTCAAGTAGGATGCAGATGATTGAAACCCAAAGTAAAGGAATACAAGAGATACACGTCATGATTCTGGGATGAATTCCTTACATCCTTTTCCTCATCAGACTATGTAGGTAAGTCAATATGAATATGAGAGCAATAGAATGTGAACAGCAATCCTGATAGGGCTTGGCCTCCTTGTGCGTAGATTGTACGGGTGACTAGGGGGATGGACAGCCACCAGGGCACCGACCAGGGCTGTGCGCACGAGGGTTTGGACAGGGAGGATTGGGAGAAACCCTAGCAACTAATAGATTGCTCAGGTCTGATTTATTCCATAGCCCTTAAGGGGTAGTTATAGGCCTAATATAGTCTTATCTTTAATCTAAATAACTGAAATAGAATCTAATCTCTAATCTGAAGAACTGAAATATAATCTAATCTCTAATCTGAATAACTAAAAATAGATAACTACTAGTAGTTAGTCCCTTGGACTCTTCTTGGGCCGGAGCCTCCTATAGGTGATATCGGTCCTAACATCTCTCCCTGCCTCTTCAAACAGCTCATCCTCGAGCTAAACTTCAGGGTAGGATTCTTTGAAATCCTGGAGTTGTTCCCATGTCGCATCGGAGGCCGCCATTCCTTGCCACCGAACAAGCACATGCCATACGTCTCGGCGTAACTGTGCGCGTAGCACACATTCTAGTGAGGGTAGAATGCGATCGTCTAGTGTTGGAGGTAGTGCTGGTGGTGCTGCTGGAGGGTCACCACGGTGGTGCTTCAATAGGCTGATGTGGAAAACATCATGGAGGCGGGTGCCCTCTAGTAGCTGAAGATGGTAGGCCACTTTTCCGATGCGCTCTAGGACCTAGAATGGCCCTGTGTAGAGTGGGCCATGCTTCCCTTTCACCCGAGGCTCGAGTGACTGGGTTTTTCGGTGGAGGAGGCGCAACTAGACCTAGTCTCCCACTTCAAACTCCATGTTGCGATGATGGTAGTCGTAGTAGCTGTTGACACGAAAACGTGCCCCCACACTTGGGTCAGTTTGACGATCCAAAAGTGTGCAGATACTTAGGAACAAGCCTAAGCATAACACAACATCGACGTCGCGTTCTGACTACCCTTAACAGTGACAAGGGGGGTGGAGTCACTAGGTAATCAGATCACATAGAAATAATCCAATTAGCCGAAAGAAATATATAAATAAAATAAACCAGTCAGCTGAATGGAGCTTAACTAGTTCGAAGAGTACCGTATGAAGGATCACCGAAGGGGGCCTTCGGCGTCAGTGCGAAGGGTTCGCTGAAGGTAGCCTTCGGCGTTCGGACTAATCTGGCTGAAGATAGGCTCTGAATAGATCCTTATACGCGAAATCACCTCCGAACGACAGGGTTCGGTGCGAAGTCTCTGACATGACAAAATACTCCAACGTGACGCACTGGTGTGACTTCGTTCGGTGCGAGGTGGTGGCGTGATGAAGCCTGATGCAACGAAGCCTACTACGAAGAATTCTGACGTGGGAACTCAACCAGACCAACAACAGAATGACGGATCCGGCACAGGTAGTCGAAGTAGGGTTCCACCGAAGGGTGTTCTGATAGACTAAGAAACTAGTCTCCTGGCTCTGTACACCTTCGACGAAGGGGTCTCCGAGCATGAATACCTACAACAGAACAGAGATCAAGTACATATTCAGCCTGGAGACTGAATTTACTAAGTGTTGTAGTAGGGAAATGAAGGTAGCGATCTGTTACGTAGATTAATAGATACTTCACAAGCGAAGTAACATTGTGATAGCAATCTGTTACGTAGATTAATGGGTACTTCATAGGCGAAGTAACAAGGCTTACCACCATTTCAAAGTGGCTGTCGGAGGGCTTCCAGGAAAACACATGAAGATTGTACAGAAAGTAAAGGAAAAATAAAAGGTATAGTTCAAACTAGGGTTTGAAGTTGATTTATTATCGGGGGGGTTAATGAACCACCCTCACCCCTATATTTATAAGGGCTAGTCTTCTTATCTCTAAAGCTAATCTGGTAGGATTCGATCTAATAAAGTTTAGGGATAAAAACAGCTAGAATCAGACTCAAACTCTATCTCTGAAGCCAGTCGAAGTGGGCCTTCAGTAGGCCCATCGAAGACTGCCCCTCCGCTGAAGCTTCGGTGAGGGAGGACTCTGAAGGGCCTTCGGGCCGAAGCTAGCAAGCCGCTAAAGGGACTCTGAAGCCTCATGTCTGATGGGCCTTCGGCGCTATAAGGATTCGGCCTCTACCAGGACTTGTGTATATTCGTCCCAAATTACCAAAATTGATATTTTGACAATCTTGACCATTAATGCCATTTTTTGCTATCAACACATGCCCCCTGTATTTTAGTGAACTAAGTGAACTAAAATCATAATGGGCTATGGATGATACCTTCCATATCGTCCTTTCGAAACTTTTAAGTGCCCTACCACACACTTGGGAAGTATTTTTTCAAATACCTGCCTTTAAAGTTCTTTGAAATCACTCTCCTTGTAGAGATTATAACAAGCATGCATTACCTGGAGTGATTTCGGCTACTTTAAAAGGGCCTTCTCAACTAGGTGACCATTTACCAAATTTGGGGCTCTTAGTGCCTAAGGGAAAAATCATCTTCCAAACCTAATCACCAACTTGAAACGATTTTGGTTTAACTTTCTTATTGTAGGCTCTAGCTATTCTTCTCTTATCTTTCTCTATAGCTTATAAAGCCCTCAACCTCTTATCGGTCACTTCTTCCAAATTATCTTTTAAAATATTTTCATATTCATCGATCGATAAGCCATATTGTTAAAGAAATCTTAAAGAGCCAAGATCCACCTCTATTGGTAGAACGACTTCTTGCCCATATGGACTAACTTTGGTAGCACCGTCCTTTGTGACTCTACAAGCCCATAATGCTTATGAAGGCACTTCATGCCACCTTTTAGGGAACTCTTCATTTTTCTTCTTAATGAGCTTTATTATAGTTTTATTACTGGACTCAGCCTGACCATTGGCCTGAGCATAGTATGGTGAAGAGTTTATCAACTTAATACCATAAAATTCGGCAAAGCCTCTCACTTCTTTAGCAACAAATGAAGTACCCTGATCTATAGTGAGAGTTTGGGGAATACCAAATCTATGTATAATGTGCTTCAAGATAAAATCAGTTACCTCATTATGAGTCATGTTCTTGAGAGGCACGACTTCGATCCATTTGGTGAACTAGTTTGTCTTCATCAACACGAACCAATGCCTTTTTGTAGAGGAAGGATGAATTTGGTCGATGAAGTCTAAACCCCAACCTCGGAACGGCCATGGCTTGATAATAGGATTAAGGAGAGATGCGGGAGCTAACTGAATATTACCAAACTTTTGACATGCTTCACACCCTCTATAATATTTAAAACAATCCTCAGTCATAGTCGGCTAGTAAAAACCCGCTCTTTTGAGCATCCAACTGATTTTCTGGGCCGACTGATGAGTGCCACAAAGTCCTTCATGGACCTCTCCTATAGCTACTTTGGATTGATCGGCATCTAAGCACTTTAAGAGTACTCCATCAATAGTTCGGCGGTATAATACATCATCTAGCAACATAAATTTAAATGTTTGTCGTTGAAATTTCCGATCAATCCTTTGATTGGGATCTCTTAAATACTGGACGATTGGAATTCTCTAATCATCCTTATAGACATTCGGAGGGTTTACTAACTCCTTTCCTAGAGTAATGTGTAAATTGCTAAATTCGGAGTGCCCCCTGGGCCTCTCCTGCTTCTGTCGAAGGCTGACCAGATCGGCCGTGCGGAGCCGATCAGACCGAAGTCTTCCGTCGAAAGGGTCCGGCGTGCGAAGACTTCTGTTGACCAGAAGGCTTCGGCACAAGGGCTCCGACATGCAGGACCCTTCGGCGGATGAAGGGCCCTAGCACAAGGGCTTCGGTGCGTGACGCCCTTCAGTGGTCGGAGGGGTCTGATCCGAAGGGTCCGACGGACCTCGCATCTGCCTGAAGTCCTTGACTTCGGTAGTGAGACCAAGCATTGGCTTCTCCTATACAGAAAATTTTCCTCTCCTCACTTGATAGCCAGATGCTTGCTGATCCAAATCATTTGCAATTGAATTGTCCTCTCATGACACGTGAGAAATTTTTAATTCGTCGAAAGTAGAAACTATGTCTAAACATTTATCCAATTAACTATTTAGCAAGCCATTGAAACATTGAGTACTTTAGCTACATGTTGTACTACTAATAGAGAGTCACCATGCACATGAACATGTTTAGAACCTATGGATTCTAGCAATTCAAGTCCTAGTAATAAAGCTTCATATTCAACTTGGTTATTAGTAGAAGGAAATTCTAAACGGGCCGAGGTTTCGAAGCACATGCCGCTAGGTGATATGAGAACTACCCCGATACCTTGGCCATTGTTACAAGATGAACCATCAAAATAAAGTTTCCATGGCACTACTTCAATTAGAGTAATATCATTACCCCAATTGACATCTACGTGGTGATCAACTATAAAATTAGCGACAATTTGGCCTTTCATATCCTTTAGAGGTTGATAAGCCAAATCATATTCAATCAAAGCGTAAGCCCACTTTCTGATTCTTCCACTTAGAATCAGCTTTTGCAACATGTATTTCACGACATCGGTTTGACAAGCAACAATACATGTGCTAGGGAGAAGATAGTGACATAATTTGGTACATGCATAATAAAGTGATAGACACAAACGCTCCATAAACACGTACCTTGTTTCGGTGTCCAGTAGGTGGTGGCTTAAGAATGTGATGATGTACTCTTTTCCCTCCACCTCCTGAGTTAGCATGGCTCCTATCACGCTATCTTCTGCAGCGATGTACAACCAAAACAGAATTCCGGCCCTTGGTGCTCTCACCACGGGTGGTGATGACAAGCACTCTTTAATCTTCTCAAAGGCGCTTTGCTGACTTTCCCCCCAAGTGAACTTGCCTCGTTCTTTAGATGGAGTATTGGGACAAAAGCATTGATCTTGCCAGACAAGTTAGATATAAAGCGACACAAATAATTCATCTTGCCTAGAAACTTTTGCACATCTCTTTTGCATGTCGGCGCTGCAAAGTTTCTAATCTTTTCAAGCCTCTTAGGATCAATTTCAATACCTCTTTCATGAATCATGAATCCTAAGAAATTGTCTTCCGACACACCAAAAGCACATTTGAGTAGGTTCATTTTTAAGCCATATTGACGCATCCAATCAGAAGCGACTCTCAAATCGGATAAGTGGTTCCCCATAGCATCCAATTTGACTACAACATCATCTACGTAGACCTCTAACATAACTCCTAGCAAGTCATGAAATATCAAGTACATAGCACGTTGATATGTAGCGCCAGCATTCTTTAAACCAAAAGTCATAATGACCCACTCAAACAAGCCGACAAAACCAGGGCATCGAAAGGCTATCTTATAGACATCCTCTTCGGCCATAAAAATTTGATTATAACTAGAATTGCCATCAAGAAAACTTAGTACCTTGTGTCCCCAAGCATCGTTGATCAGTAAGGGGTACTCGTCCTTTGGATTGGCTTGTTCAGATCCCTGAAATCAATAAAAACTCGTATTTTTCTGCTCCCTTTCTTCTCTACAGGCACAATGTTAGCAACACATTCAGCATACTTGCATGGCCTAATAAATTCAGCTTTGAGTAATCGTTCTATATCCTATTTAACTTAGTCATATACGGCTGAATTAAAGCAACGAGGGGGCTATTTATAAGGCCTAAACCTAGGTTTGATGGGCAGCCAATTCTCCACGAGCTCACGGCTTAGTCCAGGCATTTCACTGTACTCCCATGCAAAACAATCGACATACGACCGAAATAATTTTATTACGTCGGCCTTTTCATTAGCCTACAAATTTTTGTTTACAAAAGTCGGTCTTGGAATACTACAATCGCCTATATCGACCCGTTCTAGAGGGTCGACCGACGCAAAACCATGACCTAACTTTTCTACTTCGCTAAAATCTTCAATGGCTTCGGCAATACCATCTTTAGAAGACCAATATTGCTCTACACGAGACTTTAGCCAATCAAGACTACTCTTACTAGACATGACTACTAATTTAATGACAGTTGTGCTACAACAGTCGGCTTTACATACACTAGAACAAAACGTCCCTCAGACATGCTAACAAAGTCATAGTCTAAGAGATCTCTACCTGACAGACACTCTACTTTATCATGGACGATGTCGATAGACACATCGACCAAAGCAACCTAGGCCAAAGTGTCAGCTGGTACAACCTCCACGTCATTATCGTCCCACTGAATGAGGCACTGGTGCAAGGTAGACAGAATGCAACAATTTGCATGAATCCAATCACACCCAAGTAATACGTTGTAGTTACACTGCACATCGATGACGAAGAATGTTGTTGGCAACGTCTTGTTGCCCATCGTCTGCTCCGAAGAAAGTACGCCCATGGCCTCCGAGCTCTCTCCGTTGAAGCCGTTGAGCGTCAATTCGGTCCTTTTCAAATCTTCTGCGTCTTTGCCGAGCTTCTTCAAGAGAGAGTACAACATTAGGTTGATGGTAGCACCTCCATCAACCAGCATCCTAGAGATCAGCTTCCTATCAATGTGCCCCTTAACATAAAGAGGCTTCAAGTGACGAGTCGTATCCTCGGGTTTCTCGAAAACAACATCTTGTGGACTGAGGCTCAACTGGGCGACCTCGCCATCGTCTTGTGGTAGCGTGAACTCGTCGAGAAGCATGACAATGTTTATGTCCATTGCTTGAGGTGTAGGACCCTCAAAAACAGGCGTGTAGTCGTCGTCGAGCATGTCATCATCGTCGTCGCTCGGAACAGGAGCCAGATTGTTCACCTCAACCGGCTTGGGCTTCCAGACTTGCTTCACGATTGGGCTCATCCTCAGCCTTCATCTCATGCATCTCCTATGATCGCAGACATTGCAGGTGCCTCTTCTACGATTTGGACCAGGCGCCGCCACCTTGCTTCTGGGATTTTTGGCCAAACGGGAATTGCCCAGATCGGCCTTGGAATCCTTGTGCTTGGTGGAAACACTCTCCTATACCTTGTCGGTTAGACCAGCCATGGGGGGCCAGTCGGGCCGCACTGTGCTAGGCTCCTGGGACAAGCCAGTCGGACCGGCCAGAGTAGGCCAGTCAGACCGAGCATCGAAGGTGGCTTCGGCTGGCTCCGTGGACTTTCCGCTGTCATGTTTCACCGAGGGGCCTTCGGGATTGAGATCTCCTGAGACTCTACCTTGACAGTGATAGCTTCGGAGTCTCTCTCCATTACCCCTTTGCGACCGTCTTCTTTGGCTTCATTCTGCACGAGTTGTCTTTGTGGTACCACGGACAGCCTGTGAAATTTTTTCCCTTCGCCGCATCCATCTGCCCCTTCCAATCATAGTACTCCGAAGGAACAAAGGGGGTGACGCCATACTGTGAAGGGTACTCCGATGGTGAAGCGTAGCTCGAAGCCCATGGGGACACTGTCCAATGGTATGGCGGAGGCATTGGGGCCTCTGGTGGCTTCATCCATTGTGGGCCGAACCCTTCACTTGAGAAGAGGTTCGGCCAAGTCGAAGGGATGTCGGACCATATCAGTGAAGGGTCTCACTAGGCCAGAGGCCTCGGCCACTGCGAAGGTGAGTTCGGCCGATGCGAAGGGCTCAGCGTCCTTGGAGGGTTTGGCCATTCCGGCGTCTTCGGTCAAGTGTTTGTTTTCCCAGCCCTCTTCAGGTGTTTGTTCAGCAGCATATGGTATGTCACCTTTGGCTTCTTGCGAACCCCAACCGAAGATGATGCGTCGATGTTCTTTTTCCACACTCCCACTTTAGGATTCTTCGGTACGAATGTGCGTGTGTGGGATTCTCCAATAATGACTGCTTTCCCTTTAGATGACTCGACCTGCTCCGATCGAATCAACACCTTCTTCTCGTCAAGGTCGACGGTGTTTATGGGAAAGGGGTCGTTGTCTAGCTTCATCTTCGGACTAGAATCTATTTTCAATCATCCTTCTTCTATGGCCGATTGAACCTGCCGATGGAAAACATTGCAATCGTTAGTATAATGAGAATGTGAATCATGCCACTTACAGTAGGGGCGTTTTTTAGCTCGTCGACAGTCGGTATGGCCTGGCCCTTGGGCAAACTGAGAAGCTGGCTCTTCAAGAGGAAATAAAATATTTTGTCACATTTAGTTACATCAAAAGAGTACTTAACCTCATTGGGTCGACTCTTAGTGGGAGACTATCGTAGCTCGAAGCAAGTGATAGGTTTGGTCTTAGTGTTCTAGGCCCATTCGACCGCATACATATTGGCTGAATTGTCCTCTTCCTCCGACTCTTCCTCGTTGGAGTGCTCCATGATGTGAACTTCATCTTTAGGTTTGTTAAATGTTTTAATGAATTTTTTATCCTTTGCTCGACCTTCTTGGGCTAGAGCCTGCTGCAAAACTTGGCTGACCTTTAAAAAGTTTTGGTTGTCTAGCCTCTCTTTAATTTCATAACACAATCCGTTAAAAGCTAGATACTCCAAATCTCTTTCTGAAATATTGAGACTAAAACATCGATTTATGGTGTCCCTAAAGCGCTTGATGTACTCGGAGACACCCTCACTAGATTTTTGTTTGACCGATGTCAAGTGTGACAACCTAAGTTCTGTCTCGCCCGTATAAAAATAGTCCTAGAATTTCTGTTCTAATTGGGCACATGTTTGTACTGAGTTTGGCGGCAGCACCGAAAACCAAGTGAAAGCGGTGCTGGATAGCGAAAGAGAAAACAGTCTAAGTTTTAATGCGTCCGACCCACTAGCTTCCCCACACTGTGCTAAGAATTGTGTAGCATGCTCTAGTGTTGTCTTGTTACCCTCGCCATCGAATTTGGTGAATTTGGGGACTCTATAGCCGCGAAGCCGGTACACTCTCTAAACAGCACGCATATCGACTCCTCAATGTCGTCCTAGCCTCCTGCCTGGGCGCGTATCTTGTGCGGGGGAGGGATACGCGGTGGTATGTCGATGTGTCGGCCGTAGAGCTCCTCCTCTTGTGTTGGCTCAGGGTATATGGCATGCTCGGGCCTGTGTGTCTGTGTAGGAGCATTCGGCGCGGGCAGCGCAGGAAAAGCTGGCGTAGGCGTAGGTGGAGGTGGTCCATAATAAGTAGGGCTAGCCTAGCTGTAAGTATAGTGGTTGGTCTCAGCTGTAGATGCCGGGGCCAGAGACGCGATAGCTTTGCTAGTACTACCGTCAGTTCTGCTATAAATGCGATTTACTGGGGGTATGCTAGTAATCAGAGTTGGGAGAACGGCCTCGGTAAAGCCGAACCTTCTAAATGTTGATTCTACCTGAGAGTTAACCGCCGACTCTAGACAGTTAGCTAGCGAAGCGCTAATGGGTTGGTCTACAGACGTGGCTATTTTCTATCAATTTATAAGGAAGATAAAGGAGGCGACAATGGTGTTACCTGAGTTCAGGCGAGGTCGGGAATGTTGTCGTCGCGCTTGATGAAGCCTGCGCATGTATTGACGTAGTTCTCGAGCATGAGATCTTGGAGTTCTTTCATCTTCGCCTCGATCTTCGCCCAACCTTCTTCAGGTATATCTACAAGGGTGGGCGTCATGATGTTGTGGTTGTCGATCTTTGCGCCCCCCATGGTACTCATCGGCGTTGTAGATGTAGTAGTCGTTGTAGAGGTACCCGCAACCGATGTAGATGTACTCGTCATGTTGGCATTTTCCCCAGCGGAGTCACCAAAAAATGTGTTGACACAGAAACATGCCCCCATACTTGGGCCGGTTCGACGATCCAAAAACAACGCGAGACATTGATGTCACATTCCGACAACCCTCAAATTGTGATAAAGGGAATAACGGAGTCGCCTTTCAATCTAAAAATTATTTAGAAATAAAGTTCAATTAGCCGAAGTGTTGTAAAAATAATTAAACCATCCTAAACGGGCTGGGTTGTTGGACCGAAGGAGGTCTGATGGTCAGACCGATCAAAGCGGGCCGGTCGAGCCGAAGATATTGCATCGGTCAGACTGACGACGTGAAGTGTGCCGCCGAAGGTGGCTTCGTCGTTGTGTGCGAATGGGGTCCGAGGATCTGAAGGGAGCCCTTCGGGCGTTGGGCGGTCAGACTGGAAATGGGGTCCTGGTCAGAACAAGTGTGAGCGAGGAGGCCTTCGGTGCGTGGGCTCTCGGTGCGAAGTAATCCGGTGCGGAGGGGTCCGGTAGGACCGGCGAAGGGTTCCCGTTCGTACCGGGAGGTGCCAACGATTGGATGACATAGTGTTCCAGCATAGATCTAACGAAGCTGGCATGGCACGGGCTGGTTAGACCGGCAGTAAGCTGTCATTTAGAACGACAACCTCCGATCTGTTCTTTCGGGATCCAACAACCTCGTAGATGAACAAGAAATGCCCTCAAACTCCTTGACGAAGAATCTGAGGACGAAATCTCTGCAAAACAGGGAAATATCAAATGCAATTCGGCCTAGAGACCAAATTTTCAAGTGCGGTCAAGAAAACCAATAAAGACGATAAAAATCCATTATGTGGATTAAACGGGTGATTCACAGGCGAATCAACTAGGCTTACCACTGTTATGATGTGATGCGCAGAGGGCTTTCAGAGCAAACTCATGAAGATGGTCTGAACTAAGGCACAAAAGTAGATGAAAGTGGACGTACGATTCAAAACTAGGGTTTTGAAGTATTGATTTGTGGAGATACCCTTTGAATTGGCCTCACCCCTATATTTATAGGGGCTGGTCTCAATTTCCCTAGTGCCTAATCTGATTAGGATTCATCCAAAAGTGGTTAAGATTTAATTATAGATCAAAACAACTCGAAATCAATTCTATTTCTAATTTTCAGACTTGGGCTGGTCTGACCGGACCCATTGGGCCGGTCTGACCGGGCCTACATGGCCGGTCGGACCGGCCTACTATGGCTGGTCGGGTCGTCCTGTGCCAAGAAAGGCATATTTTCATCCCAAATTACCAAAAATTGATATTTTGACAATTTCGACCGTTAATACCATTTTTTGCTATCAACACGTTGATAAGTTGCTTGCATGCTGGAATGCCCTCCCACAGCCGACACATGGAATGCAGCAATCAATTTAGTTTGCAATGTTGAGTTAGCCCCAATCCATATTCTTTCATGATGTCGAATCAAACCATCCATCAATGAGTAACCTTGTGCATTAGTCCCAACCACAGCCAGCTCTTGAAGCAATTGTTGTGCATTGACATACACTGCATAAGAGTTTAATACCTCCTAAATCTAGAGATGTCGCACGATTGATACAACTTGTAATTGAAAGAAGTGTCCAACCCAAGAAAGTGCATCTGCAGCTGAATTGTTAATCCCTCATTTGTACTGAAACTTATCTTGAAGGCTAATTAGTTTAGTCATAGCCTTGCGTTGCATGTCTGAAGTTAATGCTGGTGACTCCAATTTACATAGTGCCTTATGATCAGTATATAGTGTGAAGGGACCTCGAAGCATATATGAACATCATATGTCCACCACCATCAGGATAGCCAGAAATTCATTGTCATAAATCAACAACTACTTGTTAGTAATGCCCGAAGCTTTAATATAAAAGGCAATTGGATCACCCTCCTGAGTTAACACTACCCCGATCCCTTTATCACAAGCATCCATCTCAATACCAAATGGTTTGTCAAACACTGGTAACACTAGAATTGGTGTGTTACACATGGCTTCCTTCACCAAATCAAAAGCCATTTGAGCCTAATCAGTCCATGTGAATGCTTTCTGCTTCTTGGGAAAGTTCGTGAGGGGTTTTGTTAGAATGTCGTAGTTACGTACAAACTTACGATAATATCCTGTCAGCCCCAAGAAACCCCTTAATTCAGTTGCTGGCTGAGGTACTGGTCACTGTTTCATTACTCTTCTCTTTTCAGGGTCAATAGCTACACCTCCTTAAGAGATAATATGGCCAAGATACTCCAGTTGTTGTAGAGCAAAAGAGCATTTGCTCCATTTGTGTCGCGCCCCGATTTAATAAATCAGGACTTTATTGAAATTCCATAGAAAATCAATAAAACAAGACGTTCATCAAGCGACCACGTACAATACGGGCAATCTTTCACGGTTCGTAGACCGCATTAATACAAAAGTGAATGAAAGTGAAGAGAAACTAATAAAATCAAGGGTCCTAGATGAACGCCTCCTTCCAGTCTCGCCTTGACTGGGTCGCTACTCCAGACCTTCATCTTCCTCGTAGTAGACGTGCTCTGATGGTGTAAGTCAACGGGGTGAGTACAGACGTACTCAGCAAGCCACCGAATGCAAATATAATGCAAGATAATAACAAGGGAGATAGTGGCTAGTTTTGCGGAAGTAGCATATTTGTAAAGCATTAAATGTGAGCAATTTATTAGTACGGAAAAGTAAACATGTGAATGCATCATCATCTTCTAACTCGAGGAGTACGTTTTACCTCCCCGCACAACAGTCCTTACATGCCATGAATAACTCAATCTTTCAACCAATGGTAAACTAACTGCGAGTAGTCACACAACCCGCCCTTGACCGTGGGCTCGGCTTTTCGAAAAGGTTAAATTACTCTGATCAGAGGTGTACCACTGTACCCACAAGGCACGCACTCATCACTTACACCAAAGTGTAACGAGATGACCCATTTCACGGGAACTCGTGCCAAAACCTTCCATATGGTCTTCCCCGACTCAACAACACCCTCTTATAGGTTTCGTACCGTGTCTCGCCATGTCGAGTTTCCACAATACCCCCCCTTGAGCCATCGTCGGTACAAGGCGCCCTGAGGGCTAGCCCCTTGCCCCCTCCACTATGGTGCCGTGAGACGGAGTGTTCCACACTTCTAGTTAGGACTTACCCATTAGACTTGTGGTTGGTACGGAAGTGCTTTGCAACAGATCCCGCAGACCGGTCCTTATAGTGCCCCGGGTGCGACATACCAAAACCCGAGCTTGCACCCGGAACCCACCATACTTATGACATACCTAACTCCAACAGAGTCCAGAGACAAGAATAACGGGGTATTTCATATACCAGAATCCATCTAACTACGACTCATTCTTTATATCCTATAGCAGTTGTGCCGGTACATTGGACACTAGCTAATATAATATTTGTAGAGTGACAAGGAGTTAAGGCTCAATAAGCATGGCTTGGGTTTGCACACAAGGACGGGGATCTGATAAATATAAGTGTAGGGCTTGATATTGGACTAATGCAAGAGTAACCTATGGGTTATAGCGATAATTTGTTAAATCATGGGCTCAATGATGATCAACTGTTTCCACAGAGGTGGTCGATGACTTGCCTTGATCAGCAAAGGGGGATGGAGGAACCTCGGGGTAGAACTCCTGCTCCTCGACGAACTCGTAGTCTTCTTGATACGGAAAATAAACAATACATTCAATAAACAGATAAAATCCACCAAATAATAAACATACATATTTGTGGGTTTTATTATGTTGAAATAAAGCTTCATTATTCTGATGTTTGGTGAATAAACAACAAACTTATTTTTCTCAAGGCTTTTCTAATTTATTTTCCTGAATTAATAATTTATCCCTAAGGGGTTTTTATTTGTTAAAAATATTTTGGGTAACAGTAACATACTGTTTTTAAGGCATTAATGTGTAGAGAATATTATTCTGGTTCTAACAAAATTTGAATGGTGAAATTTGGGGTTAAATTGAGCAAGATATGAATTTTTGAAGTTTAAACTATTTTCTGGAATTTTATTTAAACTGAAAAAAAGTTCTGGTCCACGGTGAGCCAGGCCCACGGTGGACCGCGGCACTATGCGCATGGACCGGATCAACCAGATCCGTTGGATCCAGATCCGGCGGCCAGGCGCGAGGCGGGAGGTTTAAATGAGATTGGACGGTTCAGATTAAAACGTGGCGAATGGGTACGCGTGGACGCACAGGATTAAGTCAAGCTTTTAAATAGAGATTGACGGCCCAGATTAAAAGATACCGGTTTGACTGGATCTGAGGGCTCAGATTAGATCCCTACTGGATCTAATCTGGACCGTCTGTTCGGGATCGTGCGGCTCGGATGGATTCCGGCACGGCACGCGGTGACGAGGGTAGTTTACCCTTCGTCTCCGGCGACGGCGGGCTCGGGTGCGGCCACGGCGGCGACGGCGAGGGCCTAGGGGCCTAGCTATTGGCGAAAATGGAAAGAGGAGAGGACGGCGATCACGATGGTACCTCTGGCGGCGACGAAGGGCGACGGACGGCGGCCGGCGGCGAGGGTAGACGGAGTAGGGCGTTCGGGTGCTCGACGGCGACGGCGATCCGGCGGCGTCCTCGGCCAACGGAGTGGATGCCGAGGTGGGGCGGTCGACGACGGACCCGACGGTGGCGGTGGCTAGGGCGGCGGGGGTCTGAGGCGGCGGCGAAGTCTCGCCGGAGGTGGAGTAGAGGGGAAAACCCGAAAATGACGAGGGAGCGCTCTGGAGGGCTAAGGCTCGGGCTACGGCGGTGTGAGGTGAGTGCGGTGACCGTAGGGGCTTAAATAGGGGTCTTGCCGGCGTAAGGATGGCAGGGAACCGAGGGCACCCGAGAGCTCCGGTGATCTCCTTCCAAGCTTCGGGTAGCCTTCCAAACGTGCGAAAACGCGTGGCTCAGGGATGGAAGGGAGGCGGTGGCGTGCGGGGAAGGCGATCCGTGGGTGATCCGGGCGATCGCGGGCGGCCGGCGGTGAGGAACAAAAGGTGATCGCCGGGAGAAAGGAAGGGGGTGATCCCCTTCCATCGGAGACGAAGCACCTGACAGGTGGCCCCCACCTGTCAGCGGGCAAAACGAAAAAGGAAGGGCCGACAGGCGGGCCACACTGGTCAGAGGGCGGAGGCGGAGGTGTGAGGCTGCCATGTGGGGCCGAGGCGGGTGCGGGCGAAGGAGAGAGGAAGGGAGCGGCGCCGACACCTGGGTCCCACTGGTCAGTGACTCACGATTGGGCTGGGCTGGGCTGAGGGAGGATTCGGGGTTGAGGCGCATTAAGCGTTTTCAATTCTTTTCTGATTTAAAATAAATCCAGTAATTCATATATTTGATTAAGGGTTGAATCACTGTTGATAAAAATTTGTAAAAATTCCTAAAATTATATCTTGGCCTCTAGTTTATCTCATAAATTTTTCAAGTCCAGATTTTGAGTATTTCTCCCTGTTTGGTTTTATTTGGGTTCTTTTGTGAATTCTCCTTTAATAATAAATCCAAATATGATTTAAATAATATTTTCTTTTATTTTATTCCTTTTTAATTTCTGGGGTGTTACAATCCTATCCCCCTTACAGAGAATCTCGTCCTCGAGATTCGGATCAATCCTCGAATAGCTCAGGATGCTGTGCCTTGAGTTCATCTTCTTTTTCCCATGTAGCTTCCTCTACCGGATGATTGCTCCACTGCACCTTGCAAAAACGGATGACTCGACTCCTGGTGGTCCTTTCTTTTACTTCCAATATCTTGACCGGCTTTTCCAGATAGGTCAGATCTTCTTGAACATCCAACTGCTGAAGGTCCACTTGCTCTGCGGGGACGCGGAGACACTTCTTGAGTTGAGATACGTGAAATACATCATGCACTCCAGCCAATGAGGGTGGTAGTTCCAACTGATAAGCAACTTCGCCTTGGCGTCGGATAATGGGGAATGGTCCAACATATCAAGGGGCCAACTTTCCTCTCATGTTAAACCGTTGAGTACCACGGAGAGGCGTAACCCGAAGGTAGACATGCTCTCCTTCTTCAAAGGCTAGGTCTCGGCGACGATTGTCTGCGTAGCTCTTCTGTCGTGATTGGGCTGTCTTGAGTCGGTCTCTGATGATCCGTACCTTCTCTTCAGCTTCACGAAGAATGTCTGTTCCGAATACTTGGGATTCACCAGTTTGGTCCCAAAGTAGAGGCGTTCTGCACTTACGTCCATATAGGGCTTCAAAAGGAGACATCTGAAGGCTGGCTTGATAGCTGTTGTTGTATGAAAATTCAGCGTACGGCAAGCTCTTGTCCCAAGTGGCTCCAAAATCCAAAACACATGCCCGAAGCATATCTTCCAATATCTGATTTACCCTCTCTGTTTGTCCATCTGTTTGAGGGTGGTAGGCGGTACTGAAATTCAATCTCGTGCCCATCTCCTCTTGAAGGTTCTTCCAGAAACGAGAGGTGAACTGACTTCCTCTGTCAGATACTATCTTCTTGGGTACTCCATGAAGACATACGATGCTGGCCATGTATAATTCTGCAAGCTTAGGGCCACTATAGGTCGTCTTGACGGCTATGAAATGTGCTACTTTTGTAAGCCGATCGATGATCACCCAAATAGAATCAAACCCAAGTTGGGTCTTTGGTAGTCCGGTGATGAAATCCATACCGATCTCTTCCCACTTCCATTCAGGCACCTTAAGTGGCTGTAACAATCCTGCAGGTCTCTGATGTTCAGCTTTTACCCTTCTGCAGGTGTCACATTCGGCGACGAACTGTGCAATCTCCCTCTTCATGCTGACCCACCAATAACGTTCCTTCAGGTCATGGTACATCTTGGTACTGCCGGGATGAATGGAGTACATTGTCTCATGGGCTTCTCTTAGGATAAGGGTCTTTATCTCAGGTATATCTGGTACACATATCCGGGTTCCAAACCATATGGTGCCATTTTCGTCCTCTGAGAATCCTGGGGCTTTTCCTTGCCTCATGTTCTTCCTAATGGCAGCCATATCCGGGTCCTCCAACTGAGCTTCACGGATCTGCTCAAATAGAACAGGCTGGGTCTCCAAGGTGGCTAGATATGCCCTGGTGGTCAATCCAAGATTCAGTTTTTCCATCTCTCTACATAACAAGGGTGCGTGCTCCTGAATCATCATAGTTGTGCAATATCCCTTGCGACTTAATGCATCAGCTACCACATTAGCTTTTCCGGGGTGGTAGTGAATACCTAAGTCATAGTCCTTTATTAGTTCCAACCATCGCCTCTGCCTCAGATTGAGGTCAGGCTGTGTGAAGATATACTTCAAACTCTTGTGATCCGTAAAGATCTCACAGCGATTTCCAACCAAGTAGTGCCTCCAAATCTTAAGGGCGTGCACTACGGCGGCTAATTCCAAATCATGGGTCGGATAATTCAACTCATGGGGTCTCAACTGACGGGAGGCATAAGAGATAACTTTTCCGTCTTGCATCAGAACACATCCCAATCCTTGGCGAGATGCGTCGCAATAGACATGGAAGTCTTTCCGGATATCGAGTAAGGTCAGTATGGGTGCTGACACCAGACGGGTCTTGAGAGTGCGGAAACTTTCCTCGCATTCAGGAGTCCATTCAAACTTCTCTCCTTTCTGTAACAACTTGGTCATAGGCTTGGCTATCTTGGAAAAATTTTCAATAAATCTCCGATAATATCCGGCCAAACCCAGAAAACTTCGTATCTCGGATACGTTCGTGGGTGGCAGCCAATCCGTAACTGCTTCTACGGTGGCAGGGTCTACTGCGATTCCTTGCGCAGAGATGATGTGTCCAAGGAACTTTACTTCTGCCGTCCAAAACTTGCATTTGCTGTACTTGGCATACAATTGGTGTTCCCTTAGCTTTCCTAAGGTTAACCGGAGGTGAGTCTCATGCTCTTTCTGGTCCTTGGAATAAATGAGGATGTCATCTATGAATACTACGATGAATTTGTCCAAATACTCCATGAACACCTTATTCATCATATTCATGAAGAATGCAGGGGCGTTGGTCAATCCAAAGGACATAACCGTACACTCATATAATCCATAACGGGTAGTGAAGGCAGTCTTGGGTATATCCTCCTCTCGGATCCTTAACTGATGATAACCAGAACGCAAGTCAATCTTCGAGAATATTGTAGCTCCTTTTAGCTAATCGAAGAGATCGTCGATCCGAGGCAATGGATATTTATTCTTGATGGTTACCTCATTCAGAGCGCGGTAATCCACACACATACGCTTCGCCTTGTCTTCTTTCTTCTCGACGAAGATAACGGGAGCACCCCATGACGATGTGCTGGGTCTGATGTAGCCTTTCTTCTCGAGATCCTCCAACTGCTGCTTCATCTCAGCTAACTCATTGGCGGCCATCCGGTATGGTCGCTTGTAAATAGGGGTGGTTCCAGACACCAAGTCAATCCGGAACTCGATGTCCCTCTTGGGTGGTGTAGGACCGAAAGTAGCGACCAGAGGGGGGGTGAATGGGCGCCTTAAAAATTCTTTCGAATCAATGGCCTGTTCCCAATACCCAACGCACCTCAAAAATACTACGCAACAGAAAATAAATAGAGGGCCTAAGTCTAAAGGTTCCTAACCTAGAAGCAACTGATGAAAAACAGTGTAAAACTAAAGTGGTGCAACTAGGCAGATAAACAAGTTATAACAGGCCTAAACTTCTCAATGAAAATGATCTAAGTATGTGTAAGATGAAAAGAGAAGTTACTGTCCAAATTTGTCTCCTGTTCGGACCTTGGCGAAGCCCCCTTCGCACGTCGAGGTCTGCTTCGGAGGTTGGTGACGAAGTCTGTCCGAAATGCCGAAGGTGTCACTGTCTAGCCTAGTTCGAAGAGGTAAGAGGCGAAGTGTACTTCGGACCGAAGTAAAACAGTGCCGAAGCCTGGTTCGAAGTATGTATTTCGAAGACAGAACTTCGAACACAGCTTCGAACCAAGAGCTTCGGAGCAAAGTGACAAAGTCGGAGCCTGCTTCGAAGTGAGGACTTCGAAGACAAAAACTTCGAACACACTTTGAACCGAGAGCTTCGAAGCAAAAACTTCGAACACAAAAACTTCGAACACAACGTACAAACAGACAACCTTCGAACAAAGAAGCGAAGTCTGTCACGTGACAGAAAATCAAGTCCGAAGCCTACACTCTATCTTCGAATAAGAAAAGCTTCGGGAGGAGAATCGAAGGCTGACACGTCACAAAGGAATCCAAGCGAAGTCTATCCGAACAGACAAACTTCGAACCCAACTTAGAAGCCTAACGAAGTGTGCACTTCGAACAGATAGATTCGGAGTATGCTAGTTCGAAGTATGCGATGCTGTCCATACAGGGAGAACTTTGAAGCTAGCGACTCAGACACAAAACCGAAGCTCGAAATCTGAGCGAAGCCTTTAAAGATGTTCGATCACAGCCTGCCTCACGGAGTTGAGGGGCTTCGCACTGAACCGAGCTTCGCCAGACACACCCAGAAAAAGGTAAAAGAGACTGTCAGCTTCGATCAAAAAGCTGGGCAATATAAGGTGAAAAGCTGCTACAGGACACTGTAGCTACAGCAAAGCAGTACTACTTGCAACCGCAAGAACTAGTACTCCCACCGTGAAGAACACAAGCAACAGAAGAAGCTTCTCCCCAAGAAATAAATTCACCAGCTCGTGGCCAAGGCAATAACTCCCCAAACCGAACAAAAATGCAAGCAATAAATCCACCAGGGACCAAAGCATTAAAGCATCCAAGAGATTTGAGCCAAAATAATGCAAGAACAGTGAGAGGGAAGCCCTGGCGGCGCACACGGGAGAGAGAAGACAGGAAGACAAAAGTGACCCAACAGATTTGATTTCAGCACAAAGGGGTAGTCCAAACCCTAGGGATTGGGGTGCTATTTATAGGCAGCCCAACACTAGGAATATTCTACCAGCCCCTTAGGGTTTTTACAGACTCAAAAATACAGAAAAAGACTCTACTGCCCTTAGGAATTTTTACAGACACAACTGACTGACTGTGGGCCTAGAGTAACAGATGACATATCCGGAAGCTACTCTTCTGGACAGTCGGATACAGAATCGACGGTTGTCAGTTTTACGCGGAAACTGACAAAGCCTCCACCAGCTTTGCACCAGGTACCCGGATTGGGCCGGCCTGACCCCGCAGCTCTCTCAGCCCGGCAATCGCTCACCGCCCGTGTACCTGAGTCAGTCCTGGTTGAGGAGCCATGCTGAATAGCGTGGGCCTCATGGCTCTAGAAGTGATGAGTCATTGTCAACGATAGTCAAAGAGGACTGAAGAAGAGAAGAGATCTGCTGTTTCATGGGCCGCGTGTGACTCAGGTACACGGGCAGCGAGCGACTGTCGGGCAGAGGAGGCTGCGAAGTCAGGCTGGCCCAATCCGGGTACATGGGCGAGGAGCAGCAGAAGACCCACTGGGCTGTTGACCAGGACTGACTCAGGTACACGGGCGGTGAGCGATTGCCGGGCTGAGAGAGCTGCGGAGTCGGGCCGGCCCAATCCGGGTACCTGGTGCAAAGCTGGTGGAGGCTTTGTCAGTTTCGGCGTAAAACTGACAACCGTTGATTATGTATCCGACTGTCCAGAAGAGTAGCTTCAGGATATGTCATCTGTTACTCTAGGCCCACAGTCAGTCAGTTGTGTCTGTAAAATTACCTAAGGGCAGTAGAGTCTTTTTCTGTATTTTTGAGTCTGTAAAAACCCTAAGGGGCTGGTAGAATATTCCTAGTATTGGGCTGCCTATAAATAGCACCCCAATCCCTAGGGTTTGGACTACCCTTTTGTGCTGAAATCAAATCCACCTTTTGGGTCATTTTGCTCCCTTCCTCTCTCTCCTTGCTTGCGCCGCCAGGGAATTCTCCCACTGTATTTTTAGCCGTGCTTTTAATGTTGGAGTAAATGCTCTACTTCTTTGTATGCTGCATCTGCAAAGTTTTTAATGATTCATTTTCGTCTTCAATGCAAGTTTCCCTGTGATTTTTGAGCCTCTGTAGGCTTCGGCGGGTGTGAAGAAGCTTCTGTTCTTCACGAACAGAGTACTAGTTCTTGCGTTTTGCAAGTAGTACTCCACTGTAGCTACAGTACCTCTGCGTCAGCTTTTTACTTTTACTGTGCTACTTTTCGATCGGGTTGTTTGGTCTGAAATCGCTTTTCTGACTGTGTCTGGCGAAGCCCCTTCTCTGTTCGAAGCCCCTCAGCTCCGTGAGGCAGGCTTCGATCGAACATCGTTAAAGGGTTCGCACAGACTTCGAACCTAGGTCTTTGTGTCCTGTGTCGCTTGCTTCGAAGTATTTTCTGAACGGACAGCATCGCATACTTCGAACAATAGCACGAAGGGGCTTCGGCCCTATCTGTTCGAAGTCCATACTTCGACACGTTTCAAGGTTGGGGTCGAAGCTTGTGGCTCCGCTAGGCCTCGCACTGTTTTCTGTGTAGCGTGTCACCCTTCGCCTCTCTTTTCGGAGCTTGCTTTTACGAAGGTAGAGCGTTGGCTTCGAACTTGGTTCTCTGTCGCGTGACAGGCTTCGCTTCTTTGTGCGAAGGTTGTCTGTTTGTGTGTTGTGTTCGAAGTTTTTGGTTCGGAGTTGTGTTCGAAGGTTTGTCTTCGAAGTACACTTCGAAGCAGGCTCAGTCTCTGCCACTTAGCTCCGAAGCTCGTGGATCGAAGCTGTGTTCGAAGCCTTGTCTTCGAAGTACATACTTCGAACCAGGCTCCGACTTTGTGTTACTTCACTCCGAAGTACTCTTCGCTTCTTACCACTTCGCACTAGCCTAGACAGTGACTCCTTCGGTAATTCGGACAGACTCCGTCATCAACCTCCGAAGCAGACCTCGACGTGCGAAGGGGGCTTCGCCTAGTTCCGAACAGGAGACAACCTTGGACAGTAACTTCTCTTTTCACTTTATACATACTTAGATCTTTTCATTGAGAAGTTTAGGCCTGTTATAACTTGTACATCTGCCTAGATTGCACTACGTTAGACTTACACTGTTTTATCATCAGATGCTTCTAGGTTAGAAACCATTAGACTTAGGCCTTCTGTTTATTTTCTGCTGCGTAGTATTTTTGAGGTGCGTTGGGTATTGGGAACAGGCCATTGATTCGAAAGAATTTTTAAGGCGCCCATTCACCCCCCCTCTGGTCGCTACTTTCGGTCCTACAAGTGGTATCAGAGCAAGGTTAGGGTTTTTTCCATACCTTAACCGGTTCTAAACCCCTGTAGTGACTATGACGTCTCCTGGCAAGGTCCCGTCCTTGGAAGCCTGTGGCTACAATTATTGGAAGACTCGCATGCGAGCCTATCTCATGAGCCAGGGTTCGGACATATGGGACATTTGCGTTCACACCACATTTGTCATTCTGCCAGTTACTGAGCAAGGTACTGCTGGTATCATTGCTCAGCATCTGAGCAACAGTAAGGCTGTGAACATTTTATTTTCTGGTTTAGGTCCCACTGAATTTGAGCGAGTGAGTCATCTCTCCACTGCGAGAGAGATCTGGGCTACCCTCAAAGCACACCATGAGGGAACAGCACAGGTCAAGGCTCGGCTCTATCAGACCTACCGGCGTGAATATGAGAATTTCACACAGAAGCCGGGTGAATCTGTTGAGGCTTTGTTTGGTCGCTTTCAGTCGATCATTAACAAGCTTCGGGACAACAAGGCTGAGGATGCTCAGTTAGTCTCAGATCATGAGCAGGCGCTCAAGGTTCTTCATACCTTGGACCCAAAGATCTGGGAGATCAAGGTATCATCTATCGTTGAGAGTACTTCATACGATACCTTGACCATTTCTGAGTTATTTAGCAAGCTAAAGGCCACTGAGGTAGATATCCAGTTGAGATCAAATCTCACTGGCTCTGGATCAAAATCCCTGGCCCTTGCTACACCTTCTGTTGATCCCTCTGCTGTGAGTTGTGCTGGGTTCTCCTTGATGTCTATCACTGAGGACCAGCTTGAGTTGTTGGGAGATGATGATTTGTGTCTCTTTAACAACCGGGTGCGTCGTGTCTATGATAAAAGAATGTTCAAAAGACACGGCACAAAATCCGGATGCTTTGAATGTGGTGATCCAGGACACTTCATCGCCGACTGCCCCAAGCGCAGTGGATACAAGAAGGGCACCGGCAACAGCTTCCACGACTCCGGCAAGCATGAGAGCCCCTCCTTCACCAAGGGCAAGCCGAAGACTCGGTTCTTCAAGAAGGCCCTGAAGGACTACCGGCGAGAGAACAAGAAGCGCGACAAGGCCTTCTTCGCCGAGATGGAGAAAAGCTACTCCAAGAGATCCACGTCTTCTTCCTCTTCATCGAGTTCAAGTGATGAGGAGATCACCATCAAGAAGGGGAAGGACAAGGATGATCCGGCGGGCCTCTGCTTCATGGCTTTCGGAGATAAGCCGAAGAGCCGCTCACTCCAGCGCCGAAGATCCCGCAAGAGCTTCTGCTCCATGGCTCTTGGGGATAAAGAAGAAAAGAGCTCCTCCGACGACTCCGACGACGATAGCAAGGTATCATCTTATGAGCGTGAAATTGTAGATTTACTTGAGAGCAATCGTCAGGAGTTGAAGTATCGGGAGAAACTGCTTAGGGGGGCTAAGAAAAGGATAGATGAGCTAGAGAGTGAGCTTGCCGTGGCCAACGGTAGGATTGAGAGTCTATCCTCTTCCCCTTGCTTGGGTGATAGCAGTGAGTGCCCGAAGTGCGAGGTGCTTCTGTGTGACCTGTCGACTTTGAAGACCAGGTACACAGAAAGGGTTGATGAGAGGGACGCTTTGGCCACTGAGCTTGAAAGCGCTCAGCAGGAGCTGAAAGATGCTCAAGCCACTGTCGTCACACCCTGTGTTGATTGCCCATCTCATCTAGCTGCCTTAGCTGAGCTGAAATTCAAGGGCAATGAGCACTTGGGTGATTTAGAGAGGTTGAGAGCTGAGCTTGCCCAGACTAGGCTAGAGCTTGAGACACTGTCAGTTCCACCCACTGTTTGTGAGAACTGTCTGTCTCTTAGAATGGAGTTGATTAAGCTAAAAGCCGGAAAGTCTGTCCAAGTAGAGAGTGAGTGTGAGACCTGCTTGTCTCAGGTGGAGGTTCTAGCTTCCTTGAGAGAGGAGCTAGCTGATTCTCAGAATGAGAACTTTTACCTCCGGTCTATCCTGAGTTGGATCAGTGCCAGAGAACCACAGCTTGGCATGATGATCCAGCAGTTCAAGAGAAAGGATGGGTTTGGAGTAGGTTACACCTACACCAAGGCTGACTTTGAGAGTGCCCTCAGCCGGGCAGTGGAGTGGAGTAAAATGACTCCAGAGCAGAGATATCCCAAGACTCACTCCACTGAGTCTTCCCTGGCTTGTCAGCCCAAGGATGGAGTGATCAATGAACCACCTAAAGCTCCACCCAAGAAACCTATCTGGGTTCCTAAGCCCAAACACCTCCACTCTTCTTTAGACTCTCTTCCTGGACCCTCTCAGCCCAAAAAGACCACACCAAACGCTACCAAGCCCAAGAACCCCAAGCCTCAACTACATCCCAAGAAGCCTACCTATCATTGTGAGTATTGTCAGAGAGACGGGCATCTTGCGGAGTTTTGCTTCAGAAGGAAGCGGGTTGAGAGAGCAGAGAGGGCTCGTAGTGATCAGGTGCAGTTCTACCAGCAGGGTGGTAGACTGCGGGTTCCTCGGCGCGGGGAGAGGCTGGAGGCCAGGCCGCGTCGTGTAGGTGGTGGTAGAGGAGACGGCTTTCTTGCCCATGCTCCAGTTGGTGGTGTTCGTTCCGGCAGAGTTCCAGACCGTGTTGGCTACGGTTCTGGACCTCGTGGCCGCAGGGTTAGGAAGGACCGTGGACCGCGTTTTGAGCCGCGTTTTGGTCCAAACTCTTTTGATGATTTTCGCTTTCCATCTTTTGAGCAGATGGCTCGACACTGGTTTAGCTCTTTTGCTAAACCTGGTGCCGGACCATTTGCTCCCACTTACAGACACTGATTGTGCAGGACCGGGGACTGGAGGATGTTTGGATCATGGACTCAGGATGCTCTCGTCACATGACGGGACATCGCAGATGGTTCTCCAGTCTCACTCCCCCGAGCTCCAAAGAGTACATTACATTCGGGAACAGCGGTCAAGGGAAAGTAAGTGGCATAGGCTCAATCAGCATCTCAAACCATTTCTCCTTAAAGAATGTTGCTTTGGTTAAAAATCTGAACTTTAATTTAATATCTGTTTCGCAACTTCTTGAGGATGGTTTGGAAGTGCGTTTTAAGAAGGGCAATTCTTCTGTGGTTGATTCTAGAGGGTCTTTGGTTTGTCAGATTTTACCCTTCGGTAAAGTTTTTCGAATTGACTTCTCTAGTTCTTTTGGCCCTTCTCGCTGTTTGATTGCTGGATCCTCTTCTGAGCTTTGGAAGTGGCATAGGAGGTTAGGTCATTTGAGTTTTGATCTGCTAGTCAGGTTAAGCTCTATGGATCTCATCCGAGGATTGCCCAAGCTTAAAATGGAGAAGGATCTGGTTTGTCATCCCTGTCGTCATGGGAAAATGGTTGCCGCTTCTCACTCACCTGTGACTCAGGTGATGACTACGTATCCAGGCGAGCTTTTACATTTGGACACTGTGGGTCCAGCTCGGGTACGCTCAGTCGGTGGGAAGTGGTATGCACTTGTGATTGTTGACGACTTTTCTCGTTTCTCGTGGGTTTTCTTTTTGGAGTCTAAGGATGAAACCTTTCAATTTGTCCATGACCTGATTTTGAAGCTGAAGAATGAGAACAATGGCCGGATGCGAGCAATTCGCTCCGACAACGGCTCTGAGTTCAAGAACTCTCAGTTCGTCAGCTTCTGTGGTGATCAGGGTCTGGACCATCAGTTTTCTTCTCCTTACACTCCCCCACAGAACGGCGTTGTGGAACGAAAGAACCGCACGCTAGTTGAGATGGCCAGGACGATGCTCGACGAGCACAGGACTCCTAGGCGTTTTTGGGCTGAAGCCATGAACACGGCTTGCTATCTTGCCAACCGCATTTTTCTTAGAGCTTACATTGGTAAGACATCATATGAGTTGCGGTTTGGCAGACAGCCCAAGGTGACCCACTTGCGAGCGTTTGGCTGCAAGTGCTTTGTGCTCAAGAAGGGAGGGCATTTGGACAAGTTTGAGTCTCGTTGCTGGGATGGTATTTTTCTTGGTTATGCATTGCATTCTCGAGGCTTCCGTGTTTGGAACCTCGAATCCCAGCTGCTTGTCGAGACGTGTGAGGTTTCTTTTGATGAGTCCTTGCCTTCTTTGACTCCTTCTTTTGAGCTTTCTGGTGATGATGAGCTCGGAGAGTCCATCTTCGAGGAAGATGAGGATACTCCAGCTGCTGTTGAGGGCGGGCCTTCTGCATCCCCCGCAGAGCCCACACCCTCTGTGACTTCGACTGATGATGAAGGCGGACCTCTGATCACTTCTTCCACTTCGATCGAGCCCCTTCAGTCGAGTCCAGAGGTGCCGGCTGCTGACTCCGGTGAGGTGACTTCAGATCACCAGGGAACCCGAGCAGTTCAGCGTGACCACCCCTCAGAGCTCATCATTGGTGATTTGACTGAAAGGACTTTGCGTTCTTCTGCCTCTCTCGCTGTGTTTGCTGAATCTGCGTTTGTTGCATCTTTTGAGCCCAGAGACATTTCTCATGCTCTTTCTGATTCAAATTGGATTAATGCTATGCAAGAAGAGCTTGAGAATTTTGTCCGCAATCGGGTTTGGACTTTAGTTGAGCCGCCACCAGGATGCAACCCCATAGGCACCAAGTGGGTATTCAAGAACAAACAGGGTGAAGATGGGGTTGTGGTGCGCAACAAGGCTCGACTAGTTGCCCAGGGTTTTTTGCCAGAAGGAAGGTATTGACTTCGAAGAAACCTTCGCTCCTGTTGCCCGTCTTGAGTCCATTCGTATTCTTCTAGCTTTTGCCGTTTCGAAGGGTTTTAAGCTTTTTCAAATGGACGTTAAGAGTGCTTTTCTGAACGGGTTTATAGAGGAGGAGGTGTATGTTAGGCAACCCCCCGGTTTTGAGAACTCTAAGTTTCCTCGACATGTTTTTAAGTTGCATAAAGCTTTATACGGGTTGAAGCAAGCCCCCAGGGCTTGGTATGACCGGTTGAAGCAATTTTTGTTGGGGAAGGGCTTTGTGATGGGTTCTGTGGACAAAACTCTTTTCTTGCTCAGAGATGCTTCAGATTTTTTAGTTGCTCAGATTTACGTGGACGATATTATCTTTGGCGGTACTACTGATTCTCTTGTGTCCAAGTTTTCTGAGCAGATGCACAGTGAGTTTGAGATGAGCCTCATGGGTGAGCTTAAGTATTTTTTAGGGCTCCAGATCAAGCAGACCAAGGACGGCACCTTCATCCACCAAGGTAAGTACACTCGTGATATGCTTAAGAAATTTGACTTTGGTGGTGAATTGAAGCCGCAGATGACCCCGATGGGTACTTCTGGGGGTCTGGACAAGGACGAGAGTGGTGTCAAGGTAAATGAAAGGGAATTTCGAGGGATGATCGGTTCGCTGTTGTACTTGACGGCAACAAGACCGGACATACAGTTCGCCGTGGGACTTTGCGCGCGTTTTCAGTCTTCACCACGCGCGTCTCACCGGCAGGCTGTCAAGCGCATTTTCAGGTATCTCACCTATGCGCCTGATCTTGGTCTTTATTATGCAGCATCATCATCACTTGATTTATCTGGCTTTTCGGACGCCGACTTTGGTGGGTGCCGGTTGGATCGCAAGTCGACTTCCGGTACTTGCCAGTTTCTTGGTTCTTCCCTTGTATCTTGGTCTTCTCGAAAGCAATCTGGAGTTGCTCTTTCGACCACAGAGGCTGAGTACGTAGCTGCTGCTAGCTGCTGCTCACAGATGGTTTGGATGATCTCCACTCTTCGAGACTTTGGGTTGCTCTTTCCTACCAGGGTTCCATTGTTTTGCGACAGCACTAGTGCTATTAGTGTAGGGAAAAACCCATGTCTTCATTCAAAAACCAAACATATTGATGTGCGCTTTCACTTTTTGCGGGATCAATATGAGAAAGGTGTCATTGACCTTATTCATGTTGATACCCATCATCAGTTGGCTGACATCTTTACCAAACCCCTAGATCAGTCTTCATTTGAGCGTTTACGAGGGGATTTGGGTGTTGTGTATCCTTTCTAGGATATTTTGCGTCAGTTTTCTTTGCTCTTTACTCTTTTCTTGAGTCTCTTTGTGTGTGTTCATATCATACATATTCACATATCACACTTTAGAGATGCTTCTGTTATATGATTGAACTGCTTTACTCATTCTAGCTGGTACATGCTTTTGATTACTTGTCAATGATCATGCTTTGATTCAGTTCGCTTGACATGTTTGATATCTGTCATATGCATGGCTTTTACGCTTTCAACTTGAAAAATGATCACCATTGCTTCTGGTAACTAGCATGTGTAGGCTGAATGCTTTTGCTATTTGTTACATGCCTTGTAGCTAGTTCATCACATAGATGCAGATATGCAACTTGGACATCTTTATGCTTTAACATGGAAAATGTGCTATAAAAATGATAAAAATCAGAAATGAATGAAAATTCCATGCCTTTTTATGCTTGAGTTGAAAAGATCCAAGTGGGTTTGCTTTGTCGCATTATATTGTTCTGGACTGCTTACCATAGCACTTTGGTATGAACTAGGACAGTGTAGTGTATGCCAAGACCAATGTCTTAAGCTTCTGATGGTCCAGTTCTGGCCTAGGCTTGACTTGGTCGGTTAGCATAAGGTTTGACATGCAAATAACCCTTGGCAAAAATGAAAAAGGAAAATTGAAAAAGCCTGAACATTTAAAAAGATAACAAGTCTGCTGAAGCACTTTGTTTTTGGACAATGCTTATCTTGGTAGATATCAGCTAGCTTCTGCATCTCATGCTTTACCTTGCTTGTTTACTAGAGAATGTGGTGATGCTTTTATTTGCAAAACTTGACAAATGCGTGCTAAATGACTTTCTTTAGATATCATCTCTTGCACTGATCTTGCCATGTGTCTTAGACAGTATCTCCTTTGCTATACCTGTTAGATACTGTATTTGCAGTCAATCATATCTGAGAAGCATGCTTTCTACACTCCACCTGCACCCCAGTTGCATTCACTGCATATCTTGAGGGGGAGTTGCATTTCAGGGGGAGTCTGTGTCTCTTTTTGAGTGCTTGATGAGTTCACTTGTCAACAAGGGGGAGAAAATTGGGATCAGAGTTTAAGGGGGAGTTCTTACTCTGTTGATATCCTTGTTATTCTGCAATCGCACTCATTTTGAGCTTTTACGTTTTGGTTAACCATAATGACCGTTTCTTGCTTTTGGTTGGCTTTTGGTCATTAGGGTTAAACTTTTACCTTATTTTTCTTCTTCTTTGTTTCCTTGTATTTTGTTTTCGTGTTTCCACATTTGGTTCACAGGTACTGAAGAGCTGAGAATTGAGGAGTGTTGACAATGCTCTCATCAAGGGGGAGATTGAGGAGCCATGCTGAATAGCGTGGGCCTCATGGCTCTAGAAGTGATGAGTCATTGTCAACGATAGTCAAAGAGGACTGAAGAAGAGAAGAGATCTGCTGTTTCATGGGCCGCGTGTGACTCAGGTACACGGGCAGCGAGCGACTGTCGGGCAGAGGAGGCTGCGAAGTCAGGCTGGCCCAATCCGGGTACATGGGCGAGGAGCAGCAGAAGACCCACTGGGCTGTTGACCAGGACTGACTCAGGTACACGGGCGGTGAGCGATTGCCGGGCTGAGAGAGCTGCGGAGTCGGGCCGGCCCAATCCGGGTACCTGGTGCAAAGCTGGTGGAGGCTTTGTCAGTTTCGGCGTAAAACTGACAACCGTTGATTATGTATCCGACTGTCCAGAAGAGTAGCTTCAGGATATGTCATCTGTTACTCTAGGCCCACAGTCAGTCAGTTGTGTCTGTAAAATTACCTAAGGGCAGTAGAGTCTTTTTCTGTATTTTTGAGTCTGTAAAAACCCTAAGGGGCTGGTAGAATATTCCTAGTATTGGGCTGCCTATAAATAGCACCCCAATCCCTAGGGTTTGGACTACCCTTTTGTGCTGAAATCAAATCCACCTTTTGGGTCATTTTGCTCCCTTCCTCTCTCTCCTTGCTTGCGCCGCCAGGGAATTCTCCCACTGTATTTTTAGCCGTGCTTTTAATGTTGGAGTAAATGCTCTACTTCTTTGTATGCTGCATCTGCAAAGTTTTTAATGATTCATTTTCGTCTTCAATGCAAGTTTCCCTGTGATTTTGAGCCTCTGTAGGCTTCGGCGGGTGTGAAGAAGCTTCTGTTCTTCACGAACAGAGTACTAGTTCTTGCGTTTTGCAAGTAGTACTCCACTGTAGCTACAGTACCTCTGCGTCAGCTTTTTACTTTTACTGTGCTACTTTTCGATCGGGTTGTTTGGTCTGAAATCGCTTTTCTGACTGTGTCTGGCGAAGCCCCTTCTCTGTTCGAAGCCCTCAGCTCCGTGAGGCAGGCTTCGATCGAACATCGTTAAAGGGTTCGCACAGACTTCGAACCTAGGTCTTTGTGTCCTGTGTCGCTTGCTTCGAAGTATTTTCTGAACGGACAGCATCGCATACTTCGAACAATAGCACGAAGGGGCTTCGGCCCTATCTGTTCGAAGTCCATACTTCGACACGTTTCAAGGTTGGGGTCGAAGCTTGTGGCTCCGCTAGGCCTCGCACTGTTTTCTGTGTAGCGTGTCACCCTTCGCCTCTCTTTTCGGAGCTTGCTTTTACGAAGGTAGAGCGTTGGCTTCGAACTTGGTTCTCTGTCGCGTGACAGGCTTCGCTTCTTTGTGCGAAGGTTGTCTGTTTGTGTGTTGTGTTCGAAGTTTTTGGTTCGGAGTTGTGTTCGAAGGTTTGTCTTCGAAGTACACTTCGAAGCAGGCTCAGTCTCTGCCACTTAGCTCCGAAGCTCGTGGATCGAAGCTGTGTTCGAAGCCTTGTCTTCGAAGTACATACTTCGAACCAGGCTCCGACTTTGTGTTACTTCACTCCGAAGTACTCTTCGCTTCTTACCACTTCGCACTAGCCTAGACAGTGACTCCTTCGGTAATTCGGACAGACTCCGTCATCAACCTCCGAAGCAGACCTCGACGTGCGAAGGGGGCTTCGCCTAGTTCCGAACAGGAGACAACCTTGGACAGTAACTTCTCTTTTCACTTTATACATACTTAGATCTTTTCATTGAGAAGTTTAGGCCTGTTATAACTTGTACATCTGCCTAGATTGCACTACGTTAGACTTACACTGTTTTATCATCAGATGCTTCTAGGTTAGAAACCATTAGACTTAGGCCTTCTGTTTATTTTCTGCTGCGTAGTATTTTTGAGGTGCGTTGGGTATTGGGAACAGGCCATTGATTCGAAAGAATTTTTAAGGCGCCCATTCACCCCCCCTCTGGTCGCTACTT